>JAJEJO010000457.1:227712-253165 GCA_020662805.1 Glaucomys volans | reverse complement strand
GTTTCCTCTACAGAAGAAAAAAACAAAACAAAACATTGGGCTTATAGAAATCCCATGTAGCAGTATATACCTCTTCTATCCACTTCTATCCTTCTAAACAAAGGGAACTGAGCCATATTGGCCAGCAGGAAAGGAGACAAAAGGGATAGGCTGCGTTATCATAAGCACTGGTGTTCTTGGCCAGTGAACTCCTAGATGTCAATCATTTTGTGGCTTTCCTTTTCTCTGCCATTAGCTGATTTGGAGAGGAGGCTGGGTTAGAACCATATACTTTTCTTAACCTTCTGCTCTCAAATATTTTATCTGCATTGATTTCTCTTGTTTCTTGAAAGTTTTATGCTTTTAAAAGCAAAGATAGAAACACTCATTTTTCCTTTTTCCCCATCCTATCACATTCCTCCCCTGAGGTAGAGGTTGGGCTGTTTGTATCATGCTCCTGTGTTTTACAGGAGTAGTGAAAGGAAAAAAGCAGGGATTAAAAGGGAAAAATGTTAATATTCTGAAGGCATTATTCAGTTATTAAAAAATGTAACTAACTATATTTCAGCTGTGAACTGGCCCATTTCCACAGTGCAAATGGAAATACAACATTGTTTTTCTTTTCAAGGCTACACCACTTGTGTGTTCAGAGATTCTAATGTCATTACAAGAGTCTTATGGGTAACTCATTTTACTGTGATTCACTGGCAGAGACACAGAGAAGCTGGGCTTAGCCAAGTGATGTTCAAAATTTGAAATCTGGGCAAATTCCCTAGGTCAGTCAACAAGTTTAAGCAATTCAATTTCATAACCATAAATTACCCATTACATTGTTTCTATACAATGGGCAGCAATTACATTTTTCTAATATGGTGCATATCAATTTATCACAGAAGGCAAAAATTACTGGGAAGAGTTTGACAGTTTTTTCAAGCATAGCACAGTGTAAGTTGATAAACTCTGTAAAGGTGGCAGATGTCAAGTGGCAATTGAGGGTCCTAACTTGGAAACTCCAGGACACAGAAAAGGCAAAAAGGATAGTGATCTGAATCAGAAGCAAGGTATACAACATAGTTGTTGACCCAAATGTTTTGGGCTGGACATACATTCTGCATAGACACTGAGGTTTAAAACTACAAGAATTTGCTTTAACTTTGTACTGCATTAATAAAGTATATTAAAAGTCACCCAAATAGAGGATCTGGCTTCCACTCTGCTATTCCAAATACAAATATCTGTGACTGCCTACAGCTGGTGTCCTCCTTTGAAGAATGTTTACTGTCCCCAAGACCTGGCATCTTTAGCTGCAACACTGCAAACCCGACCAGTTCAAAGGGAGCTCCTCTTTGCTTTAAAGTCTCATTACTATAAAGATCTTGCTGCTCTAGTACTCTTGGCTCCTATTGGTATGTGGTAAAACCACATGCTTATAGTTTAAAACCTCCACCTTTAACCAGAGTGCAAGCCCAACTCCAAAAACTGGGCCATGGATCATTCTGCATCCACTACTATTGACCCCAATCTACCACTCCTTTGCATTTTATGTGATCCGAGTCTCTGAGTGGGGACCTTCCATTTTCACCAGCAACCTACCTTTAAAGGTATGTCACCTGCTAGAACTTGGTTCTGAAATGTTCCACATAGGCCCTTGTGTTAAAGGCTTGCTCCTCAGCTTGGCACTGTTGAGGGTTAGTGGAAGCTGTGGGAGGTGGGGTCTTGTAGAAGAAACTTAGGTCATCGTGGGTATGTCCTTGGAGGGGACATTGGGTCTGTGGTCTTTTATTGTTTTCAGTTTACTTCATGGTGACAATTATGTGGCAGACTCCTTTCCCACACACACTTCCTACCATTAGGTACTGTGCTGTCACTGGTCCAAATCAATATGGTCAAGTGACTATGAAATGAAATCTCTGAAACCATAAGCCAAAATGGTTGTTTATCCCAGGTATTTTGTAACAGCAATGGAAAGCTGACAAACCCACTACCCTTGTAGAGTTCTGATGATTCCTTTGCCACTGACATTGTGTTGTATTTGAGTACAACTCAGTCCAAATGGTTTTAGTTATTTTTGCCTTCAAAGAGAAGTTGACTTATAATTTATTAGAGAATTTCAGTTGCTGCCTCTGTTTAGAAGGAATGAATGGATTATTTGTACTTGTGAAGGTGAATCACTAAAATTGCTGACTGAAGTATTTGTCCTGGAATTAATGCTCTATATTCTTATTTACTTTTAATATTCTTATAAAATGAAAATGGCAAAAACTTATTAATAGCAAATTTTTCCTCTATTTTTCTATCAATATATTTGTGAATCTTGGACAATGTTGGGTCATTCAAATTAAATGGGAAGTTCAGAGCTAGTAATAATAGGAGGAAAAATTTTGTTTTATCTCATTTTACAAGTTTTCTTGGCCAGTATAAGAGGACGTGCTATTTTGGAAGGGCATATTACTGTAAAATATACTGTTTTCATTTCATAGGAGCACTTAAACACATTAGCCTCACAGGTCTCAGGCTTACTGATGTGGTTCTTACAAGTTTTGTAAGGCTGATATTTTTAAACAGGACAATCAGATAGGCTCCACCTACCTCTTGTGAAAGCACTACTCAGAGGAGTATGGAAGCAAGTATTTGTGTTGAAGTTCTGAATACTTTTTGACTTATTCACTGGAATGGATTTTGTGAATCAAAGTTCAGAGGCTCTTTAGTAAAATCTGATTTAATTGAATGTCTCAGTACTGACACTGTAGTTATGAGGTTGTTATCTCTCCAGAGAAGAGCACACTTCGGGGAGCAGCTCTGCTCCTGCCAGAGAGGGACCCTTTAAGACCAGGCCTCTAAAATTCTTGGAGTCTCCCCCTCCTCACACTTTGCATTCTCACTCCCAACCCTGCTCTTTTGGGTGGATTTTGGGAATAAGTCTTGAAACATCAATCCACTGATTTGTGAAACCTTGATAGGTAAAAGCTAGAAAAAACAATCATCTTTACATAGCTATTCTTATATAAAGGTAGGTATTTGAATTTACCTTTGCAGCAGACCCTATTTGTTTATTAGACTTTTTTGGAAAAATTTTCTGGATTGTCCATTTAATTTCACAAATATAGAAATATAGCCATTCACTGGTCTTAAGTAAACTATGGAAATCTAAACAGTTATTGGGACTGAACTGCTAAGAGTTCTATTTAATAATTTAAGCTATCGTATATGCTGAGCACAAGCTATGTTGATTCTCATGTGATACAGATTATTTTCCCCTCTGGATGGATCTGGACTGATCTTTGTTTTTAAAGTAAAACACAGTTTTGATTGTGAAGATGTGTCCTGGTTGAGCAGTAGTTTAGATGAGCTAGGATAAGGGGAACTGTAGGAAGAATTTTACCTAGCTGTTAGCAGAGGCTTTAAAAAAACAAAAAACAAAAAAACAAAGCTCTTCTTTGTGAATGATAGCTTAGATAATTTTGCTGATGTCATAGTCATGATATTAATAGCAAAAAATTTCATAAAGTCTTGATTTTGTCTTAATTGTGCTAGATACCATACCTGCTTGCAAATCATTTATCACTTTTTGGGTTAGTCTTCCCTCTCTCTATTCTTTATGTCATATGTAATCAATGTCTGAATAATTTGATTTTAACAACTTTTTTCCAGATCAACTTTACTCAATCTTAGTGCTGCTTACATCAGTAATTCTTTGCTGTGAGAAACCACCCTATGCGTTTTAGGTTGTTTAACAGCACCTTACTCTACCTTCTAGGTGATGGCAGCAGTCTCTCAGTTGTGACAACCATATTTGTCTCCAGACATTGTCCAGTGCTGCCTGGGAAGCAGACTGTTTCTGAGAGAACCATGGTTCTATGGCCACCATTCCATTTCTTCAAAGACTTCCAAATTATCATGGGTGCTAGTTGTCTTAGTATAAATCTAGTGTTAAATCTAGTGCCACATGTTGTAGGATTTAACCATGTGAGCACTGAAATTGTGATAGAGATTTCTGCATCTGTCTTCTTTTTACTAAGCCAGGTAACAAATTTAACAAATTACATAGACATTAACACACACACACACACACACACACACACACACACACACACACAAAGTTGATTACGACAGCATAAGCTTATTTTCCAAATTTGTTTTTTCTTAGCTGAGGCATCTGTGAGTTGGCTGGGTACCATCTTTCTTCTTAATGCCAAGAGCACACTATAGTAGTAGTCATTATTTGAGCCATAATCTTCTCAAAGCAAAAGAAAAACGATCCATGTGATCACTCTTATTGTTTCTGATGGGATATGGAAGACTTGAGATCTGCTACATCAATTCAAGCCATATGATCAAGACTGAAGTCAATTGCATGAGAGAGTTTGTTCCCACAAGAGACACTGAAAGTCAAGACAATGAATAATTGGGAGCAATAACACATCCTATATGGAATGGAATAATTCTTTGGGGATATAAGATAAGTCTTCATTCTTCAGAGCAGGAGATACAATTTCCTATTTAAGATGTAGATATTCTTGCTATGAATTTATCATTCTGGAAAAGGGCAACTCTTGAGCAGTAATGAAGAATTGGATTGCAGGACTTACACTGGAAAGAGGGAAAAAACTTTAATATGGGCAACATAAGATTTAGGTCTAGATACTCTCCCTATACATAAGCTTCCCCCTGCTTCAAAGGGATGAATAAGGAAATAGAAGGAGAAATTGTCAGAAAATCTGACCTGGATTCCTTGAGAATGGCCTCACCAAAGTGCTGCTACCAGTAATCTTCTATCATGCTGCATACCCACACCTTTGGGTAGAACTCCAAAATGCAATAGACTGATCTAGGACTGTGCTGATTCAGGGCACATGTGTACAAACTTTTTCTATTAAGAAAAATGGCAAATATTTTAATTTTATGAGCCATATCGTCTCTGGCTCCACTATTCAATTTTACCATCACAGGATAATAGCAACCATAGATAATGTGGAAATAAATACACATGCCCATGTTCCAATACAACTTTATAAATATCTATTTGAATAAGCTAAAAAAATAGGTTGAAGGGCTGGAGGACTGGAGTACTGCAATTTTTCATCCGCTGATTTAAAGTAAATACTTGCTCTGTGCCTAAGTTAGGGTCACATGTGCCCTACCACAAGGTCAGCAGAAATGAAGGAGGTGGTTAGGGGAGAATGCAATGCAGTAGTCAGTGTAGTGTGGCCACAGGAGGTTGAATCAAGCACCTTACCTCTGAGGATCCCTTAGATACCAGATGGGCAGAAATCAAATCCTAAGAGAGTGACAGCATTTAAAATTCAAGAAATTCACTCCTTTTCTAATGTAGATGATATACCATGATCTTTTCTCTTATAGTTTCACAAAAACTAAAATGTTCTGAAATATAACATTTTCACATCCCTTCAAAGTATTTACATTAGATAGGTATGATGATCTAATTGGTGCATTTCATCTAGAGTTATCAATAATCTTCAGCACTGATCCATGTAATTAGCCAGAATTCTTTGTAAATAAATTTATCCACAAGTATTTAAATTTTGTTTCCCATGTGTCTAGCATAATGCCAAATCAGAAACTCCAAATTTGATTCAGTCATCTGGGAGTGAATGGAAGGAAGCATTATGCCAGTGGACACTTTATTTAAGGATTTCCCATGAGTCAGGCAGACTACACCTTCCACTTATATCAGGACAAGGCTTCTCATGCTTTCTGGACATGCTGGAGATGGGCATGTTGTTGGAGGGGACTGAACCTAGGGTGTCAGACCTTGGTGTTTCCAGCAGAAACACAGTGGGGCAGCAGTGATTCCATCCCTATGCTCTCACTTTGCTTAGGTCCTGCCTGCTAGCATTCTTTTCTCTTGGGCTGGGAACTTGACTTTTCCCCCTGAAGATTGAAGTCTCCTCTCCTTAAACTAAGAGTCACTGACTGAGTGCTAACATGCTGCTATTGAACTTCCCTGTGTCTAATGCATTCAATTGACCAGTGAATGGTCATTTGAGCACAGTCAATAACTAGGATGTTTGTCCCTAGATAATTTCCTCTCTCTTTTGTGTTGTTCTGTAGAAAAAAGATTAGTATGATGAAGGACTGTGTTGTGAGACTATTTTCTATTCCTGCTTTCCTCCCAAATACAATAATTTAAAATGATTGAACTAAAGAATCACAATTTTTTAGATAGACTCTTAAAGACTTGAAAATTCATCTTTTAGAACTGAAATAATAAAAATAATGATCTCAGTTTTTTAAAAATAATCAAACTCAAAGGATATAATAATAATTTTGTTGGTTATGGACCCTCTTACAGCCCTTCAAATTTTTCACTTAAGGACTAGATAATCCATTAAAATAGTCAGGATTTTGAAGACTGTAAAATACACTAGAAAAAAGTTCAGCATATGCTGAATGTAGAGTTCATAATTGGAAGTAGCATACAGTATGATTTTAAGCTTTTAATATTATTTTATAAACCATGAAGATAAAAACAGGATACAATCATGCAACTTTAATTTCAATGCACGTTACTTTAATAAGGATAGCCTCCAAAATTTTATGTATAGTGATAATAGGAAATAGGAAATAAAATTTCAAAGTATTACAAATTCCCAACCTTATAATTGAGTATTTTATGTGTATGGTTTTAGGAAATTAGAATATGTATTTTGCTATTTTTTTTTTGCCATCTACATATTGTTATGCTTAGCAAAGCAAATTTAATTTAGGTGTTCTCCAGAAATTTCATGCAAAGATAGACTCTTTTAAAAAAAGAATTCCCTCAATCCAAGTTCTTCTACTCAACATTTTTTTCCCTATAGACAAAACTTACATTACTTTACATTATGTTAAAAGTTCATAAATTCTTGGGGGCCATGGGAAGGTCAGGATAGAACAAACCTTAATAGTACCTTCATTTCAAGGGGCAATGTACCCTCTTCCTCTGTGGCTACCCTGTCCCAACTTAAGCCACATAATATCAGTCCTAACAGGCACCTAGTCACATGTTACAAGAATTTCTGTCAATAGAGCAGATTGCTTTCGAGGCTGCTCCATGATGTGAAACCAAGAAGGCAGACAGGCAGTTTCTCAGCAAGGTGGGTGCATGGAAGAAAGGGAGAAGGGAGGGAGAGAGAGAGAGAGATATTATTGGAATTTAATACTGGACACTCAAAGCTGATCAAGGACTCAGGAGATTGAGTATAATAAAGAAGAAATCTCTAGTACCACAGCCACTGTCACAGCTGGAAGTACCAAGCACAGCAATCCCTCCGTGAACACAATGGAGGGATAAGGGAATTAAAGCAACTTGCATTTTTAGGAGGACTGAGGTGTGTTTGGGCATAGAGTTTAGAGATCAAATATACTGCCCAACTAAATGGAAAATCATGGTGCACATTTTCTCTCCTCCTCCTTCATAATCATCACATCCTACATAACTTCTGTTCTCTCTGTTCAACATTTAAAATTGTTAACCATTTTGCAAACTTACTATTTTTATTGTAGGCAATAACTAATCATGTAATTTCTGTTTATTGTGACAACATTGTAGACATCATAGCAGAAAGTATTTGATTTAATGCTGCACATTCTTTGAATTGGTTGTTGTTATTATTTGTCTCCCTAAATATTGAGATACTGAAAACCTTCAGGGACTCTACTCTACAAGTCCATAGGGTAAAAATTCTACTACCTCAGTTCCATACTGTTAGATGGGTAAACACACAAACAATATGAAAAAGCAAGGGAGAAAATTGCAAACCAAGATACTCCAATAACAGAATCCATTGCCACCACAGTGGAATAAATATCAGAGGAGTTTAGAATGTACATAGCTAAACTAATCTCCTAGATAAAGGATTATGTAAGGAATGATACCAGAGAGAAAATGCACAAAGTGAAAGAGCACTTCAATAAAGAGATAGAGATTCTGAAAAGAATCAAGCAGAAATCATCAAAATGAAGGCATCAATAAATCAAATTAGAAATTCAATGGAAAGTATCACCAACAGACTGAGGCCACTTGGAAGGCAGAGTTTCAGACAATTAAGACAAAATACATAATCTTTAAAATAAAGTCCATCATGGAGAAAAGGTATTAAAGACCTTCAGTAGAACTTCCAAGGAATAAAGGATAACCTGAAAAGGCTAAATTTAAGATTTATTGTGATAGATGAAGGTTTGGAGATAAACCAAAGGAATGCACAATTTTTCAATGAAATGATATCAGAAAATTTCCCAAACCTAAAGAATCATATGGATAATCAGTTACAGGAGGCTTACAGGACCCCAAATATACAAAATTACAACAGACTCCACACCAAGACACATTATTATGAAAATGCCTAATAAACAGAATAAAGATAGAATTTTAAAGACTGCCAGAGAAAAGAGGTCACATTTAGAGGGAAACCAATACAGATCTTAGCTGATCTCTCAAACCACACACTCAAAGCTAGGAGGTCTTAGAACAATATATACCAAACTCTGAAAGAAAATGGATGCCAGCCAAAAATACTATACCCAGCAATATTAAGCTTCAGAATGATTATGAAATAAAACCTTCCATGAAAAACAGTAATTAAAAGAAAGCATAAGAAAGCCTGGTCCACAAAGCATAATCAATAAAATATTTTATAAAGAAGAAAAGAAAAAGTGGAAACCAGCAAAGGCAAGAACTACACTAGGAAAAGAGTCAATCAATGGAGATACTCATTCAAATTTAAAACCAGAAATAAATCAAAATGACAGGGAATACAAATCATATCTCAATAATATCCTTGAATGTAAAGGGCCTAAACTCATCAATCAAAAGACATAGACTGGCAGATTGAATTAAAACACAAAATCCAACAATATACTTTCTCTAAGAGACTCACCTCATAGGTGAAGACGTCCAGAGACTGAAAGTAAAAGGATAGGAAAAACATATCATTCACATAGAACAAGTAAACAGGCAGGGGTTTCTATCCTTATAGCAGTTAAGTGGACTTCAAACTAAAGGAAAGGAAAAAAGGACATTTCATATTACTTAAGGGAATTGTTTATCAAAAAAGACATAAGGGTCATAAATGTTTATGCCACAGATAATGGAGCATCTACATACATCAAACAAACCCTTCTGAATTTCAAGAATCAAATAAGCCACAATATAATAATACTGGGTGACTTTAGCACACCTCTCTCACCACTGGATAGATTCCCCCCCCCAAAAAAAACAAAAACAAAAACAAAATACCCAAAAAAACTAAATGAAGAATTTCTAGAATCTAAAAATATAACTAATAATTTAGACTTAACAGAAATATATAGAATATTTTATCCATCAATGACTGAATACACTTTCTTCTCTGTAGCACATAGATCCTTCTCTAAAATAGACAATATCTTAGGCCACAAAGCAAATCTTAGCAATTAAAAACATAGAGACAGTACCTTGCATTCTATCAGATTGTAGTGGAATAAAATTAGAAATCAATGATGACATAAAAAAATGAATCTACTCTAACACCTGGAGACTACATGAATTAACAATGGATAGCAGAAAAAGTCAGGGATGAAATAAAAAAATCATTAGAGGTAAATGGGAATAGTGATAAAACATATCAAAATCTCTGAGACATTATGAGGGCAGTGCTGAGAGGAAAGTTCATTGCATTGAGCTCATTCATTGAAAGAATTCAACAAATAAATGACCTAAAATTACATCTCAAAGTCCTAGAAAGAGAAGCACAAATAAACAACAAAAGCAGTAGAATGGAGGAAACAATTAAAATCAGAGCTAAAATCAATGAAAATGAAACAAAAGAAACAATCCAAAAAATCAACAAAACAAAAAATCAGTGCTTTAAAAAAATAAATAAAATTGATAAACCCTTAACCAAGCTAATGAAGAGAGAAAAAAACTCAAATTACTAAAATAATCAGAAACTATTTTCAAAATATATACTCTAAAATATTAGAAAATCTTGAAGACATCCACAAATTTCTAGAGACATATGACCTACTCAAATTGAATCAGGAGGACTGAGAAAATTTAATCAGATCAATTTCAAGCAATGAAATTGAAGGTGCCATCAAAAACCTACCAACAAAGAAAAGCCCAGGAACAGATGAATTATCAGCCAAGTTCTAGAAGGCTTTCAAGAGAAGAACTAACACCAATCCTCCTCAAATTATTCCATAAAATAGAAAACCAGGGAACCCATTGGAACTCATTATATCACCCTCATTGTATCACCCTGAGGCAAAGATATATCAAGGAAAGAAAACTTCAGACCAATATCCCTAATGAACAGAGATGCAAAAATTCATAATAAAATACTGGCAAATTGCATAAAAAGCATGTTAAAAGGATCGTGCACCACGATCAAGTGGGGTTCATCTCAGGGATGCAAGGTTGGTTCAACATATGGAAATAAATAAATGTAATTCATCATATCGATAGACTTAAAGACAAGAATCACATGATTATTTAAATACATGCAGGGAAAGCATTTGGCAAATACAGGGTCTATTACTGTTCAAAACACTAGAAAAACTAGGCTTAGAGGGAACATAACTCAACATTGTAAAAACTGTGTATACTAAACCCAAGGCCAACATCATTCTACATGGAGAAAAATTGAGAACATTTCCTCTAAAAACTGAACAAGACAAGGATGCCCTCTTTCACCACTTCTATTCAACATAGTCCTGGAAACTCTAGCCAGAGCAATTAGACAGAAGAAAGGAATATGAATTAAAGGAATATGAATGTGCAAAGAAGAACTCAAACTATCCCTATTTGCTGATAACAATTTTATATTTAGAGAACCCCTCCCCAAAATTTCACTAATAAACTTCTAGAACTAATAAATGAATTCAGCAAAGTATCAGGATATGAATTTTTAAAATATTTTTATTTATTTTTAATTAGTTATATATGACAGTAGAGTGCATTTATGCATTTTGATAAATCATACATAAATGGACTATAATTTCTCATTTTTCTGATTGCACATATTGTAGGATCATTTTGGTCATGCATTCATATATATATATATATCACATTTTCTTTATCCATTCATCTGTTGAAGGGCACCTAGGTTGGTACCATAGTTTAGCTATTATGAGTTGTGCTGCTATAAACATTGATGTTACTGCATCACTGTTATATGCTGACTTTAAGCCTTTTGGGTATAAACCAAGGAGTGGGATAGCTGGGTCAAATGGTGGTTCTATTGCAAATTTTCTGAGGAATCTCCATACTGCTTTCCATAATGGTTGCACTAATTTGCATTCCCACCAGCAACGTGTTAGTGTGCCTTTTCCCCACATCTTTGCCAACATTTATTGTTGTTTGTGTCCTTGATATTTGCCATTCTGATTGGAGTGAGATGAAATGGGATGGATTCAAACTAAAAAGGTTCTTCTCAACAAAAGAAACAATCAATAATGTGCAGAGTGAGCCTACAGATTGAGAGAAAATCTTTACCACATGTACCTCAGATAAAGCATTAATCTGTAGGTTATAGAGAACAATAAATTTAACACCAAAGAAACACACACACATACACACAAAAAAAAACCCAAATAACCCAATCAATAAATGAGTTAAGGAACTGAACAAACACTCACAAAAGAAGAAATGCAATTGATCATCAAATATATGAAAAAAATGTTCAACATCTTGAGCAATTAGAGAAATGGAAATCAAAACTACTCTAATATTTCATCGTTCTCTAATCAGAATGGCAAATATCAAGAATACAGGTTGGATGTAAAATTAACACCCATAAATCAATTGTGTTCTTATACATTAGTGATTAATTCACTGAAAGAGAAATTAGGAAAACTATCCCATTCACAATAGCCTCAAAAAAATAAAATATTTGGGAATCAATCTAACAAAAGGGGTGAAAGACCACTACAATGAAAACCACAGAACTCTAAAGAAATAAATTGAAGATCTAAGAAGATGTAAAGATCTTCCATGTTCTTGGATAGGCAGAATTAATATTGTCAAAATGGCCAAACTGCCAAAAGCGCTATACAGATTTAACACAATTCCCATCAAGATTTCAATGATGTTCTTCATAGAAATAGAAGAAGCTGTCACGAAATTCATTTGGAAAAATAAGAGGCCCAGAATAGACAAAGCAATCCTCTAGGAGAAAAGTACAACAGGAGGCATAACAATACCACACCTTAAATTGTACTACAAAGCTATAGTAACAAATTATACTGCATCTTAAATTATACTACAGAGCTATAGTAACAAAAATGTCATGGCATTGGCAGTAAAACAGACATGAAGACCAATGGTACAGAATAAAAGATACAGAGACAAGGCTGGAAAGGCCAGCCCAGGGACAGACATCAGGCTCAGCAAAGTGCAGCTGTGTGAGACTTCCACACCTGGGAGGTCAGCACAGAGCACCCGTGTGAGACTTCCATGCTGGGAGGTCAAGCCCAGAGGCCTAGGTCCAGCCCAGCCCAGCAGAGACGTGGGAGACTTCCAGGCCAGGGAGGCTGGCCGAGAGACAGACATCAGGCTCAGCCCATCACAGCCATGTGAGACTTCCTTGCAGGGGAGGCCTAGCCTAGTGGCCCAGGCCCACTCCAGCCTGGCCCCAGCCCACTGTCTAGTGCCCAGGCAGTGGTGGACCATCTCTCAAAATGTGGGGCACCTCTGCCCACTAGCAGGGAATATTCTCCCCTGGGAGGCCACCATACCTAGAGGAGCAGCACCCGTCTTAGGATACTGCAATATCAAGCTCCTCCCAGGCATCATCAGGCTACTGAAGACTAGGAGATTTGAACAGTACAGTGTAGTTTTATTGTAGATTTTTTTTCACCTTATGAGAAATACCACTACTATTATTCCTATTATATCTACTATTATTCCTACTTTTCTTTTCTTTTATCAATGTTTTTCTCACCCTCTCTATTTTCCTCTAATCTCTCTCCTTGGAGACTCTCCCTTTTCTCATGCTAACAACCAATTTCTTTTAATTCCTCTGTCACTACTCCTATGACATAGTACCTATATAGACACACTTCTTATCTCATTAATGGTATGTCCTACACTCCATCCCATCCTCTTTGTCCACTATTAGAAATTATGATCCTTATTGAACACCTATTGGCTAAATTGTAGGTAATAATTGAACTCATCATCTCTGTTTCCTAAGACAATATGATTAATATCTTAAAAAGGAAAGTTTGAGTTAAGGATGCATATTGTTTGTATGGTGTGCTGCTAATATTGATCTCTCACTTCAAGGTGAAGTATTGGAAACCTGCAGGGACACTATAAGTTGATAGGGGGGTAACTGCAAGACCTCAGATTCTTACTGCTAGAAGGGAAGATACATGGGCAACATGAGAAAACAGGGGAAGAAAGTGTCCCAAACAAACCTAGATGCTAATCAATAGAATCCAATGGCAGCATGACAGAAGAAATGTCAGAAAGGGAGTTCAGAATGCACATAATTAAAATGATCAGAGAGGCAAATGATGAGATAAGAGCAAATGCAGGCCATGAATGATCACACCAATCAACAATTAAAAGAATAAATGCAGGAAGCAAAAGATCATTTCAATAAAGAGATAGAGATTCTGAACAACAACAACAACAACAACAAAAACAAACAGAAATCCTCAAAATGAAGGAAACAATAAACCAATTTAAAAACTCAAGAGAAAGCATAACCAACAGTCTAGGTCACCTGGAAGATAGAATCCCAGACATTGAAGACAAAATATTTAATCCTGAAAACAAGTAGACCAACAGAGAAGATGGTACAAATTCATAAACAGAACCTACAAAACTTAGGGAATATCAAGAAAAGACCAAATTTAAGAATTATTGAGATTGAGGAAGGCACAGAGATACAAACAAAAGGAATGAATAATCTATTCAATGAAATAGTATCAGAAAATTTCCCAAATCTGAAGAATGAAATGGAAAATCAAACACAAGAGACTTACAGGACTCTGGATGTACAAAATTACAATAAATCCATACCAAGTCACATTATAATGAAAGTATTTAACATACAAAATATAGAATTTTAAACGCTGTGAGAGAAAAAAAATCAGATTACATTCAGAGGGAAACCAATATGGTTATCAGCAGATTTCTCAACAGAGACCCTAAAAGCAAGGAGGGCGTGGAACAACATATTCCAAACTCTGAAAGAAAATGGGTGCCAACCAAGAATCTTATACCCAGCAAAACTTACCTTCAGATTTGAAGATGAAATAAAATCCTTCCATGATAAACAAAAGCTAAAAGAAATTACAAATAGAAAGCCAGCACTGCAGAACATTCTCAGCAAAATATTCCATGAGGAAGAAATGAAAAACAACAATGTAAGTCAGCATAGTGAGGAACCTCCCTAAAGGAATAGCCAAATGAAGAAGAAACCAAGTCAAGTTAAAAATGAAAAAAAAAAAAAAAAGACCAAATGACCGAGAATACAAATTGCATCTCAATAATAACCCTAAATTGTCATGGACTAAACTCATCAAACAAAAGACATAGACTGGCAGATTGGATTAAAAGGAAAGACCCAACAATATGCTACTTTCAAGAGACACATCTCATAGAAAAAGATACCCACAGACTAAAGGTGAAAGGTTGGGAAAAAAATATACCATGCACATGGACTCAGTAAAAAAGTAGGGGTTTCCATCTTCATATCAGATGTGGACTTCAAGCCAAAATTAGTTAGAAGAGATAAAGAAGGACATTTCATACTCCTTAAGGGAAGCATAAATCAGCAAGACATAATATTTATAAATATTTATGCCCCAAACAATGGTGCATCCATGTATGCAAAACAAATCTGTCTCAATTCCAGGAACCAAATAGACCACAACACAATAATACTAGGTGACTTTAACACACCTCTCTCACCATTGGACAGATCTTTCAAACAAAAACTGAAAAAAGAAACCATAGAACTCAATAACACAATCGATAATTTAGACTTAATGGACATATATAGAATATTCCATCTGTCAATAAATGAATACACTTTCTTCTCAGCAGCTCATGGTTCCTTCTCTAAAATAGACCATATGATATGCCACAAAGCTACTCTTAGCAAAGATGAAAAGACAGAGATACTACCTTGTATTCTGTCAGATCATAATGGAATGAAATTAGAAATCAATGATAAAATAAAAAACAGAAAAACTCCAACACCTGGAGATTAAATATTATGCTATTGAATGATGCATGGATAACAGAAAACATCAGGGAGGGAATGAAAAAATTCTTAGTGGTAATTGAGAACAAAGATACAACATATCAAAATCTCTAGGACACTATGAAAGCAGTGCTAAGAGGAAAAGTCATTGCATGGAGCGCAATCAAGAAAAGAATGAAAGTCAACAAATAAACGACCTCACATTACAGCTCAAAGCCCTAGAAAAATAGAACAGATCATCACCAAAAGTAGCAGAAGACAGGAAATAATTAAAATCACAGCAGAAATCAACAAAATTAAAACAAATGAAACAATTGTAAAAATTGACAAAACAAAAAGTTGGTTCATTGAAAAAAATGAACAAGATTGATAAACCCTTAGCCACGCTAACAAAGAGAAGGAGAGAGAAAACTCAAATTACTAAAATTCATGATGAAAAAGGAAATATCACAACAGACACTAATGAAATGCAAAACATAATTACAAGCTTTTTTGAAAATCTATACTCCAACAAAATAGAAAATCTCGAAGACATCAACAGGTTTCTAGAGACATATGATTTACGCAAACTGAATCTGGAGGACATACACAATTTAAATCGATCAATTTCAAGCAGTGAAATAGAAGTCATCAAAGGCTTACTAACAAAAAAAAGTCCAGGACCAGATGGATTCACAGCCGAGTTCTACAAGACCTTCAAAGAAGAGCTCATTCCAATACTCCTCAAAGTATTCCATGAAATCGAGGAGGAGGGAACCCTTCCAAACTCATTCTATGAAGATAATATCACCCTGATACCAAAACCAGAGAAGGACACATCGAGGAAAGAAAATTTCAGACCAATATCCCTAATGAACATAGATGCAAAAATTCTTAACAAAATTTTAGTGAGTCACATAAAAAACATATTAAAAAGATAATCCACCATGATCAAGTGGGTTTCATTCCAGTGATGCAAGGTTGGTTCAACATCCAGAAATCAATAAATGTAATTCACCACATCAACAGACTTAAAGTTAAGAATCAAATGATTATTTCAATAGTTGCAGAAAAAGCATTTGATAAAATACAGCACCCCTTCATGCTCAAAACACTAGAAGAAATAGGGATAGTAGGAACGTTCCTCAACATTTTAAAGGCTATCTGTGCTAAGCCTATGGCCAACATCATTCTAAATGGAGAAAAACTGAAAGCATTCCCCCTAAAAACTGGAACAAGGCAGGGATGCCCTCTTTTGCCACTTCTATTCAACATCATCCTTGAAACTCTATCCAGAGCAATTAGACAGACCAAGAAATTAAAGGGATATGAATAGGAAAAGAAGAACTCTAGCTTTCACTTTTTGCTGATGATTTACACATGATTCTATATTTAGAGGAGCCAAAAAATTCTACCTGAAACTTCTAGAACTCATAAATGAATTCAGAAAAGGAGCAGAATATAAAATTAATGGTCATAAAAATCTAATGCATTTTTATTCATAAGTGATGCATCCTCTGAAAGAGAAATTAGGAAAACTACCCCGTTCACAACAGCCTCAAAAAAAAAAAAAAACTTGTTAATCGTCTAACAAAAGAGGTGAAAGACCTCTACAATGAGAACTGCAGAACACTAAAGAAAGAAATTAAAGAAAACCTTAGAAGATGGAAAGATCTCCCATGTTCTTGGATAGGCAGAATTAATATTGTCAAAATGGCCATACTACCAAAAGCACTATACAAATTCAATGCAATTCCAATTAAAATCCCAATCATGTACCTCATAGGAATAGAGCAAGCAATCATGAAATTCATTTTGAGGAACAGGAGACCCAGAATAGCTAAAGGAATCCTTAGCAGGAAGAGCAAAGCAGGGGGTATCACAATACCAGACCTTCAACTATAATACAAAGCAATAGTAACTAAAACAGCATGGTATTGGCACCAAAATAGACAGGTAGATCAATGGTACAGAATAGAGGACAAAGAGACAAAATAAAAGCAGGAATCAATAATTGGGATAGATTCAAACTAAAAAGCTTTTTCTCAGCAAAGGAAACAAGCAACAATGTGAAGAGAGAGCCTTCAGAGTGGGAGAAAATCTTTGCCACACACACTTCAGATACAGCACTCATCTCCAGAATTTATAAAGAACTCAAAAAACTTTACACCACGAATACAAATGACCCAATCAATAAATGGGCTAAGGAAATGAGCAGACACTTCACAGAAGAGGATTACAAACAAGCAACAGATATATGAAAAAATGTTCAACATCCCTAGTAATAAGAGAACTACAAATCAAAACTACCCTAAGATTTTATCTCGCCCCAATTAGAATATCTATTATCAAGAAAACAAGCAACAACAGGTTTTGACAAGGATGTGGGGAAAAAGGTACACTCATACATTGCTGGTGGGGTTGCAAATTAGCACAGTCACTCTGGAAAAGCAGTGTAGAGATTCCCTAGAAAACTTGGAATGGACCCACCATTTGACCTAACTATACTACTCCTTGGCCTATACCCAAAGGACTTAAAATCAACATACTACAGTGATGCAGTCACATAAATGTTCAGAGGTGCTCAATTCACATTAGCTAGATTGTGGAACCAACCTAGATGCCCTTCAGTAGATGAATGGATAAAGAAACTGGGATATATGTATACAATGGAATATTACTCAGCCATAAAGAAGATTATAATTATGGCATTTGCAGGTAAATGGATGCAGCTGGAGAATATCATGCTAAGTGAAATAAACCAATCCCACAAAACCAAATACTGAATTATCTCTCTGATAAGTGGATAATGATGCATAATGTGGGATGGGAGGAGGCAAAAATGGAGGAAGGATGGATTTCATAGAGGAAAAAGAGAGGTAGGGATGGGGTGGGGGAAGGAAAAATAACAGAATGAAACAAACATCATTACCTTATGTACACTTATGATTACTCAAATTATGTGACTCTGCAGTTGTACTCCATTTGTGTACAATGAATCAAAATAAATTTAAAAAATTAGCCCTCTGTCATGTGTGATACATTTTTTTCCTCATATGCTGTTTGTTTCTTGACTTTGCTGTCAATGTTTATTTTTCACATAAACTTTTTTTTTTTAGAAAAAAAAGATACAGAGACACATCCACATAAATACAGCTGTCTCATACTAGACATAGGAACAAAGAAAGTACATTGGATAAAAGTTAGCTTCTTCAACAAATGGTACTGGGAAAAATGGAAATCCATATGTAGCAAAATGAAATTAGATTCCTATCTCTTACCCTGCACAAAACTCAACTCAAAGTGAATCAAAGACCTAGGCATTAAATCAGAGACCCTGTGCATACTAGAAGAAAAGGAAGGTCCAACTCTCTATCATGTCAGAACTGACTTCCTCAACAAGACTCCTAAAGTGCAAGAATTAAAATCAAGCATCAATAAATGGGATGGTAACAACCTTAAAAACTTCTTCACAGCAAAGGAAACAACCAAGAATGTGAAGAAAGAGGCTACAGAATGTGAGAAAATCTTTGCCACCTGTAAATCAAATAGAGCATTAATCTCCAGGATTATAAAAATACTCAAAAAACTTAATACCAAAAAAAAGTTAATATGTTACCTTATCTGGCAAATTGGACTTTGCAGGTGTGATTCAATTAAGATGCTTGAGATGGATTGATTTCCCCAGATTAACAAGGAATGACTAATGTAATCATGAGTCCTCAAAAATCTTAAAAATTAAAACTCCCAATTTCCATTGGGCTACTGTCAAGGGAAGATGCTAACTATGGAAGAACAGTGAAATAGCTGTAACCTTGGTGGATTTAAATAAGGAGGAAGGAGACCTAGGCTAAGAAAAATTGAACAGCCTTTAGAGACCAGAGAAGGCAAGGAAATAGATTTTTCCCTGCAGCCTCCTGGAAGGAATTTGATTCAACTGACACCCTGAAGTCCACCCTGAGAGACTCATATAAGGCTTCTGACCTACAGATGTATACAATAATAAACTGCTGATATTTTAAACCACCAACTTTGTGGCAATTTGTTAGAGAATGAAAACAAAACTATCCAACATCCCACGCTTATTTTCTTAATTATCCAGTTACTTATTTGGCCTTATGATGTAGGAAGTCTAACACCTTCCAATATTTCATCTTCCATTCTTTGCTCTGGTTTCATATGTGATGGTTCTTTCAGCTCCTGGATTTCATGTATTTCAGCAGGAACAAAGCTTGTGCCCAATACTCTCAACCATACCTAATAACTTGTACATTTGTCACACCTATGTAAATCCCCAAATATGCTCTTTAATTTAAAAATCACTTAACCAATTTCACTTGTCATCAAGAATTTATTTTATTAAGAATTCATTAACCTCTACTTATTTCATTTTATTCAACTCATTTGGTTTATTCCTCCCCTCCCCATCTTCTTTTAGCTCTTCTTGCATCAGAAACCAGAAGAACAAATAATGGAAAAAATTCCACTATAAACAGGTATTACAAAATTTTCTGTATTTTCCTCATCTCCATTTCATGCAAGCATAGCATACAATATTTGGAAATAATCTTGACAGTGAAATAAAATCTAGGAACTTTTAAAAAAATGTTATTTCCACATAGGCTGCCTCCTAAAATTGTCTTGATCTTTCCCCCTGAAATAGCATTCTGGCAAATAAAAAGCATTAGGTAGACTATGTGAATCTTCAGAGGTTAGGAAACAGGTAAACAAACAAAATCTTTAGAACTTTTCTTAAGAAAAGGCTTTTATTCAAAAAAATAAATTATAGATTTTTTTTCCTTTCCTTAAGTACTATGTCAAAAATACAAACTTAGATCCTTAAACGTATCTATCATAAACTTGTTTCTGCATTTAAAAGTCAAAAACCTCAGGAGTCTTTTTAACCTTTTTATTTAATTGAGGTATAACTCACACATGTTAAAAAAAATCTTAAGGATTTATGCCTGTGAGTTTTGAAGACTTTACCACCTTTGTGTTTGTGAATATGCATAAAATCTTCCATTACCCCCATAAGTGTCTTCTCCCCTTTTTAGACAATCTCCTTCCCCTGAGGCAAGAGTTTTCTGATTTCTATTACTGTAAATTTCTTGAGTCTATTTTTTTGCAATAGATGCAGATAAAATTTATAGTATGATCTTTTGTGATTCTTTCATTCTACTAACATGATTGTGAAGTTTGTCTTCAGAGAATGCCAACCAGACCAATAGAATATTGAGAGAGAAAGAGAAAGAGAGAGAGAGAGAGAGAGAGAGAGAGAGAGATTGAGATTGAGATTGAGATTATTTATTATGGGAATTTACTCACACAACTAAGGAGGCTGAGAAGTCCTGCCATCTGCTGTCTGCATGTTGAAGACCAGGAAAATGCATAGCATAGCTGAGTCTGAGTCTGAAAAGCTGATGTATATTTAAGTCCTGGAACCTGAAAGCCTCAGAAGCCAGAGCTTCGAAATCTGAGGTAGAAGATGGAGGTACCAACTCAAGAAGAGAGAAAGCAAACTTGCCGTCCCTCCACCTTTTTGTTCTCGTCTGGCCACAATGGGTGATGCCCACCCACATGATATAGATCTTCTTTACTAGGTCTACTGATTCAAAGCCTCATCTCTGTTGGAAATATCCTCAAAGACACATTTAGATATAATGTTTGATCAGCTCTCTAGATATCCCTTAGCACACTCAATTTGGCACATAAAATTAATCATTATATTAAGTTTTTTTTGTTTCGTTGGTTGGTTGATTGGGTTTTTTGTTTGTTTGCTTGTTTTGTTTTGTTTTTCTTAACTGGCTGGGTTGTGATTATTCCAGTTAGTCTGTGTTCTTCAGAGATGTACATCAAGTCCTCAGTGCCCACACTTATTAGCGATCAATCAGGGTACACATTTGTCCTTTGATTAGGAAGGCTAGAGTGTGAGTTCTGTTCCACCCTTTGGCCTCTCAACATACAATCTACCAACAACATATCCACTATCTCCTACTTCCCAAAAGCAAGTATTTAAGTCTCTCTTCCCCTCCCCTTCTTACCTTTCTGAGCTCTATCATTTGGGCACTCTAACAACAATTGAAGTGATTAGTAACTTGAATTCTGGAGTCTGATGGTTTTGATTTGTTTTGATGGATAAACATTTATAGGAAGCCATTGATTTGGACTGAGCTCCCACAATATTTCAAACATATCAAATCGAAATGGGGTTAGTCATGCTGAAATTTCATGCCATCAAGTCAAAACTAAATTCTTTATCTGACCTTCCAAGAAATCAGGAGATGAAAAATAGATAGAGCATGCCAAATCTTCAAATAGTTCAGCTTTTGCCAGTATGATAAGTGTTGGCATCAGGCCATAGCCCACGAGCATCCTTGGTCAATCATTGGTCCAATTACTACTGGCCTGCAAAATTTCACTACATAAGAATAGCTCCTCTGCCATTCTTTCTCTCTTTCCCACAGCCCTGAGAGTGGACACTGTGGTCATCTGCCTCTCTCTCTGTCTCTCTCTCTGTCTCTGTCTCTCTCTCTCTCCCCCACTGTTTCTCACTCTCACTCTCCCTTTCTCTTTCTCTCTCTCTCACTCACTCTCACTCTCTCACTTTCTCTTTCTCTCTCACCCTGTGGGCAGGCACTCTGCCTGTCCACTTAATAAAACCTCTTGTGTGAGAAGTTCCTGCATCCAGAGTGGTTTCTGGGTGCTTTCATTGGTGCCAGGACCCAAATGGGCTCTTTTACTGCCACTTAGGTGAGTGGAATCCTATCTGTCAGTCCAGACCCTGAGACGCTGGTCTCACCTTCCATTTGCTTGGACACTCTCCTCCACCTCCAGACAAACTGGCTTTCAGATTGGTGAGTTCTCCCCTAGGTTGACTTAAACACTCCTCTGCTGGCCTGAGATGCAACCGTTGATCATCGGCACCCTGGAGGCAGTTGAGGAGTGGGGATTCCCCCAGCCATGACTTTTACAGTTACGGCTGGCCCCCTTAGCTGACCTTATCTGACGGGTGGGTCCCTGATCTTTATGGTGGAGATTGTTTCTCAAGGTTAAAGCTCCTCTTTGTGCTCTCTCAAATATCCTGATGTCAGGTCCTCAACTCTCTCAGCTTTTGTCCAGCACACCCTGATGGTCAGGTGACAACCCCCATCACTGTACTGCCTTCTCGTCTCCAGTCAACTAGTCTGTGACCTCAGGACACCTTGGACACTGACGGCTGAATCACTCTCCACCATGGGATCTGTGTCCTCCATTCTGGCAGACTCACCCTGGGATGTCTACAATCTTAAACCCCTTCACCTGAGCCACCAAAACTTATTTGCTTGTCTACTATATTTGGCCACAATATAATCAATCAAAAATGGCCACGTAATGGCATACAACTTCTGTGAGCGAGCAGGCAAATGGAAAGGGATTCCTTATCTTTAAGTTTTTTCTTTCTAATGCACTAAACCTGATCTTTGCTCTTCCTGCAGCCTGAATTTCTCCCCTTCCTCCCACTTTGACCCAGCTTGGCAGAGACCTCTTGAGCCCCTGCTCCTCCATCTCCTTTTCCCTGCTCTGTTTCTGCCTCTGCTCCCCCACCAGCCCCCTGGTCCTGCACTCATGTTCTAGAAAAAAAATGCCCATTTTAAACTTCTCCTGGGCTGCAACACAGAAAAATGGTTATAAGACTTTTTCTCTGTCTATTTCTCTCTCCCTCTCCCTCCCTCTTTCTGCCTTTCCCTTTCTCGCTTTGCTTTTTCATGCTATTTTACTAAAATAATTAATAGCCATGATCAATTTTTCTTCTAGGACTCTTGTTTTATTTTTCTTAAATGGTATATTTTTTGAGCTCACAATTTTGATTCTACATACCTAGGTTAATGGTTTTTTGATCAGTTCTATTGCTATTCAATTCTAGAGTTTTTTTGGTATTTATTTATTTTTAGTTCATTGTACACAACTAGAGTACAACTATCATTTTTCTGGTTGTACAAAAAGTAGAATCATACAATTTGCATATTCATCCATATACATAGGGTATATATGTTTGTTTCATTCTCTTTCCTTCCCCATTCCCTATCCACTCCTCATTTTCCTTATACAATCCCTTCTCCATTCTTCCCATGCCTCCCCCAACTCCTGCTATGTGTCATCAACCACTTATAAGGAAAATCATTTGGCCTTTGGTTTTTTGGGATTGGCTTATCTCACTTAACATGATCTTCTCGAATTCTATCCATTTACCTGCAAATGTCATAATTTTATTATTATTTATGGTTGAATAATATTCCATAGTGTGTGTATATATATATATATTCACAGTTTCTTTATCCATTCATCTATTGAAGAGTTATCTAGGTTGCTTCCACAATCTAGTTATAGTGAATTGGGCTGCTATAAACAATGATGTGGCTGCATCACTGCAGTATGCTGATTTTAAGTCCTTTGGGTATAGGCTCAGGAGTGGAATAGCTGGGTCAAATGGTGGTTCCATTCTGAGTTTTCAAAAGGAACCTCCATACTGCTCACCAGAGTGGCTGCACCAACTTGCAACCCTACCAGCAATGTATGAGTGTACCTTTTCCCCCACATCCTCACCAACACCTATTGTTGCTTGTGTTCTTTATAATAGACATTCTAATTGGGGTGAGATGATATCTTAGAGTAGTTTTGATTTGCATTTCTCTTATTACTAGAGCTGTTGAACAGTTTTTCATATATCTGTTGATTGTTTGTAGATCCTCTTCTGTGAAGTATCTGCTCATTTCCTTAGTCCATTTATTGATTGGGTCATTTGTATTCTTGGTGTAAAGCTTTTTGAGTTCTTTATAAATTCTGGAGATGAGTCCTGTATCTGAAGTGTGTGTGGCAAAGATTTTCTCCCACTCTGTAGGCTCTCTCTTCACATTGTTGCTTGTTTCCTTTGCTGAGAAAAAGCTTTCTAATTTGAATCTATACCAATTATTGGTTCCTGCTTTTATTTCTTGTGCTTTGTAAGTCATATTAAGGAAGTTTGGTCCTAAGTCGATATGATGAAAATTTGGACCTACTTTTTCTTCTATTAGGTGCAGAGTCTCTGGTCTAATTCCTAGGTCCTTGATCCATTTTGAGTTGAGTTTTGTGCAGGGTGAAAGATACACATAGGGGTTTAGTTTCAATTTGCTGCATATGGATTTCCAGTTTTCCCAACACCATTTGTTGAACAGTCTATCTTTTCTCCATTGTATGTTTTTGGCTCATTTGTCAAATCTGAGATAATTGTATTTATGTGGGTCTGTCTCTGTGTCCTCTGTTCTGTACCATTGGTCTAACTGCCAATGGTGCCAATACCTTGCTGTTTTTGTTACTATTGCTTTGTAGTATAGTTGAAGGTCTGATATTGTGATACCCCCTGCTTTGCTCTTCCTGCTAAGGATTATTTTAGCTATTCTGGGTCTCCTGTTCCTCAAAATGAATTTCATGATTGCTTGCTCTAATTCTGTGAGGTCCATCATTGGGATTTTAATTGGAATTGCATTGAATTTGTATAGCGCTTTAGGTAGTAGGGCCATTTTAACAGTATTAATTCTGCCTATCCAAGAACATGGGAGATCTTTCCATCTTCTAAGATTTTCTTTAATTTCTTTCTTCAATGTTCTGTAGTTCTCATTGTAGAGATCTTTCACCTCTTTTGTTAGATTGATTCCAAGTATTTTTTTTTTTGAGGCTATTGTGAATGGGATAGTTTTCCTAATTTCTCTTTCAGAGGATTCATCACTTATGAATAAAAATGCATTAGATTTATGAGCATAAATTTTTACATCCTGCTACTTTACTGAATTCATTTATGAGTTCCAGAAGTTTTCTGGTGGAATTTTTCAGCTCCCCTAAATAGAAAATCATTTTATCCGCAAAGAGGGATAGTTTGAGCTCTTCTTTTCCTATTCCTATCCCTTTAATTTCTTTGGTCTGTCTAATTGCTCTGGCTAGAGTTTCAAGAACAATGTTGAATAGAAGTGGTGAAAGAGGGCATCCCTGCCTTGTTCCAGTTTTCAGGGGGAATGCTTTCAATTTTTCTCCATTTAGAATGATGTTGGCTGTGGGCTTAGCATAGATAGCCTTTAAAATGTTTAGGAATGTTCCTACTATCCTGATTTTTTCTAGTGTTTTGATCATGATGGGGTGCTGTATTTTTTCAAATGCTTTCTCTGCATCTATTGAGATAATCATGTGATTCTTAACTTTAAGTCTGCTGATGTGATGAATTACATTTATTGATTTCTGGATGTTGAGCCAACCTTGCATCCCCGGGATGAAACCCACTTGATCAT
>JAJEJO010000457.1:199287-227612 GCA_020662805.1 Glaucomys volans | reverse complement strand
AATTTTTGCATCTATGTTCATTAGGGATATTGGTCTGAAGTTTTCTTTTCTTGATGTGTCTTTGTCTGGTTTTGGTGGATATTGGCTTCATAGAATGAGTTTGGAAGGGTTCCCTCCTCCTCTGTTTCATGGAATACATTGAGGAGTATTGGAATGAGTTCTTCTTTGAAGGTCTTCTAGAACTTACCTGTGAATCCATCTGGTCCTGGACTTTTCTTTGTTGGTAGGTTTTTGATGACTTCTTCTATTTCACTGCTTGAAATTGATCTATTTATAGATCAATAATATTTATAAATATGTATATTTACATATTTATAAATTATGTATATCCTCTAGATTCAGTTTGGGTGGCTCATATGCCTCTAGGAACCTGTTTATGTCTTTGAGATTTTCTATTTTGTTGAAGTAGAAATTTTCAAAATAGCTTCTAATTATGTTTTGTATTTCATTAGTGTCTGTTGTGATATTTGCATTTTCCTCACAAATTTTAGTAATTTGAGTTTTCTCTCTCCTTCTCTTTATTAGTGTGGCTAAGGGTTTATCAATTTTGTTTATTTTTTCAATGAACCAACTTTTGTTTTGTCAAGTTTATGAATTGCCTCTTTTGTTTCAATTTCATTGATTTCCACTCTAATTTTAATTATTTCCAGTCTTCTACTACTTTTAGGGATGAACTGTTCCTCTTTTACTTGGACTTTGAGTTGTAACGTGTGGTCATTGATTTGTTGACATTTCATTCTTTTATGAACGCGCTCCATGCAATGAATTTTTCTCTTAGCACTGCTTTCATGGTATCAGAGATTTTGATATGTTGTATTTTGTTCTCATATACCTCTAAGAATTTTTTTATTTCACCCAATGTCTTTTGTTATCCATGCATCATTCAATAGCATATTATTTAATCTCCAGCTGTTGGAGTAGTTTCTGTTTTTTATTTTATCATTGATTTCTAATTTCATTCCATTATGGTCTGATAGAATACAAAGTAGTATCTCTATCTTTTTGTATTTGCTAAGAGTAGCTTTGTGGCATAACATATGATCTATTTTAGAGAAGGACACATGAGCTGCTGAGAAGAAAGTGTATTTGCTTATTGATGGATGGAATATTCTATATGTCTGTTAAGTCCAAGTTAGCAATTGTGTTATTGAGTTCTATGGTTTCTTTGTTCAATTTCTGCTTGGAAGATCTGTCCAATGGTGAGAGAGGTGTGTTAAAGTCACCCAGTGTTATTGTGTTTTGGTCTATTTGGTTCCTGGAATTAAGAAGGATTTGATTGACGTACATGGATGCACCATTGTTTGGGGCATAAATATTTATGATTTTTATGTCTTGCTGATTTATGCTTCCCTTAAGCTGTATGAAATGCCCTTCTTTATCCCTCCTAACTCATGTTGGCTTGAATTCCCTTTATCTAATATGCTTTTTGTACTGAGTCCATGTGCAAGGTATGTTTTTTCCCATCCTTTCACCTTTAGTCTGTGGGCGTATTTTTCTATGAGATGCGTTTTTTGGAGGCAGCATATTGTTGGGTCTTTCTTTTTAATCCAATCCGCCAGTTTTTGTCTTTTGATTGATGAGTTCAGGCCATTAACATTCAGGGTTATTATTGAGATATGATTTATATTCCCAATCATTTTGGCTTCTTTTTGGTTTTTAACTCAACTTAGTTTCTCCTTTATTTGGCTATTCCTTTAGGGTAGTTCCTCCCTATGCTGACTTACATTTTTGGTTTTCATTTCTTCCTCATGGAATATTTTGCTGAGAATGTTCTGCAGTGCTGGCTTTCTGTAAATTCTTTTAGCTTTTGTTTTTCATGGAAGGATTTTATTTCATCTTCAAATCTGAAGGTGAGTTTTACTGGGTATAAGATTCTTGGTTGGCATCCATTTTCTTTCAGGGCTTGGAATATGTTGTTCCAGGCTCTTCTTGCTTTTAGGGTCTGCTTTGAGAAATCTTCTGATTACTGTATTGGTTTCCCCCTGAATGTAATCAGATTTTTTTCTCTTGCAGCCTTTAAAGTTCTATCTTTATTTTGTATGTTAGGTATTTTCATTATAATGTGCCTTGGTGTTGACCTGTTGTAGTTTTGTACATTTGGTGTCCTGTAAGCCTCTTGTATTTGATTTTCCATTTCATTCTTTAGATTTGGGAAATTTTCTGATATTATTTCATTGAATAGATTATTAATTCCTTTGGTTTGTATCTCTGTGCCTTCCTCAATCCCAACAACTCTCAAATTTGGTCTTCTCATGATATTCCATAATTCTTGTAGGCTTTGTTCATGACTTCTTACCATCTTCTCTGTTTGGTCAACTTTGTTTTCAAGATTAAATATTTTGTCTTCAATATCTGAGGTTCTGTCTTCCAGGTGATCTAGCATGTTACTTATGCTGTCTATTGAGTTTTTAATTTGGTTTATTGTTTCCTTCATTTTCAGGAGTTCTATTTTTTTTTATTTTTCAGAATCTCTCTCTCTTTATTGAAATGATCTTTAGCTTCCTGTAACTGTTTTTTAACTGTTGATTGGTGCAATCATTCATTGCCTGCATTTGTTCTCTCATCACATTGTTTGCTTCTCTGATCACTTTAATTATGTACACTCTGAACTCCCTTTCTGACATTTCTTCTGCCCTGCTATCATTGGATTCTGGTGATGTAGCATCTAGGTTTATTTGAGACACTTTCTTCCTCTGTTTTCTCATGTTGCTCTTGTATTGTCCCCTCTATCCATGAGAATCTGAGGTATTGTATCTTTCTCTCTATGGACTTGTGGTGTCCCTGCAGGTTTCCAATACCTCACCTCCTAGTCTTCAGTAACGCTAGACCATGGGCTGGGGCAGTCTAGGGTATGTCTGGGCCTCTGGGCTGGTCCTCCTGGCAGCTGATCCCATGTAGTAATCCCACGGGAGCACTAAGGGTCGATGTACCAGATGCAGAGGTCTCAGGCCTCTGGGCTGGGCTGAGTCTGAGGCCTGTCTCTGTGCCTGCCTCCCGGACCTGGAAGTCTCGTGGGACTTGGTATGGTGGAACTCAAAGCTCTGAGCTGAGCCTCCCCATGGGAGCACTCAGGGCCGACATACTAGGTACAGAGGTCTTTGGTGTCTACCTAGAGTTATTTTTGAACATCTGTTACATTGCAATGGAGATTCACCTATAGAAGGCTACAAGACCTTTGCTTTTGTGTTATGTGTCAAGTTAAATCCCAGTACTCTTACTTTATGACTGGTGAGACTGGCTTGCTGGATGTTTAAGATCAAACTTAGAGATTGAGATTAAAATACAGGGACCAAGAAAACCAATATTTGGTTCTTGTCCTCTAAGTCAGCCTGAACCCAGGGAATGAGAGAACTTCTCTAAGAAGCTTTACAATTCTGGGCCACATGATCTCCCAATCAGTGAGATTAATGAGACCACTAGGGGATGAAAAGCCAATCAGTGCACCTGATGCACAGAGGAGGGTCATTGAAAAAGGGAGACATCCCTTATGCTTCCAAAGGAAGCCACCTTCACAAAGGAGACCCTCCCTAGCAAATGGCACTAAAGGAGTTAGGAAGTTGCTCTCAAATTCTCCACGAGTAACCTCTGTGGGAACTCAGCTGACCCTTAGCAGCAGGTAAGAACAAGGTCAATTTAACCAGCTTGGTCTTTAACACCTAGCAAAACAGTTAAAACCAAAGCATAGCCATTTCTGGGCATTTTAAAGAAGAAACAATAGTTAAATGTAACTTAAGATGTACATTTGTGTTACCCCCAAGAAAAAGTAAGACTGGAGGCTAAAAAAGAGATTCTTAGGTAGAAGTGCCCGACAACCATCAAGAGAAACCACCAGAGTCAGAAATTTTTGGTCATTTTAAGGTATACAGATCTTCCTAAACAGGACCTTTCCTGTTAAATTGCCTGCAGAAGTTCATACAAGATCAGATAAACAAGTTCCAGAACTGGTGGATACACACAAGTTCACCAACCAATCAATCAACCAACCATTTCTCCTTCAAGACTACCAGTCTCTGACACCCAAAGCCAAGACCTGCAATTCACTATTGACACCTCTGGCTTCAAAACTCTGCTCCCACCTAAAGCCCTCCCTAATCCTCTCTCTCTCTCTCTTTTTTTTTTTTTTTTTTAATTACAGGATTGAGATTCTTTGCCCCAAACCAGCAGGAAGAAACTACAGAAGAAAGACCATCATTCCACCCCCTGTATCTATAAAATCAAAAAGGGAGGAATATTGGCATCAGCTGCCACCAGTATTCCTTCCCATCCCACTTTACAACCCAGATCATCAGCCTGTGAACATCCGAGCCAGCCATTGGTCCACTAGTTAGCTTGCGAATATTCTTGGCAGTCATTGGTCCCATCATCCTTAGCCCACAAAATTCCAGTACTTAAGAATAGCTCCCTCGCCATTCTCTCTCTCTCTCCCCCAGGCCTGAAAGTGGACACTCTGGTCGTCTTCCTCTCTCTCTATCTCTCTCTCTCTCTCCCCCCTCACTCTTTCTCACTCATTCTCATTCTCTCTTTCTCTCTCTCTTCTCTTCTCTCTCTTTCTCTCTCTCTCACCCTGCAGGCAGACATTCTGCCTGCCCACTTAATAAAATCTCTTGCAGGAGTTCCCACATCTGGAGTGGTTTTTCTGGGTGCTTTCAATAAGGAAGCCCCCTCTGCTTTAACCTGTATGAGCAAAATAACTTTGAAATGACCAACATGTCTTTGTTCTTGTCTTTGTTCTGTTTCTGATTTCCTCAGCATTTCTCAGTCTATAAGCCAAGCTTCTCTGTTCAAGTTCATCAGAGTATCTATGTTATGTTTTATAAGATAGAATGAGGTGTGGCCTGATTCTAGACTTACATATAAGTTCTAGTTAAGATATTTAAACTGTTTGTTGCAATTGTATCTTTTGAAGAATCTTAATCACCTACTTTCTGTTGGGTAACTTGAATATAGACTCTTTAATCTTTCTATACTTCGGTTTTCAAACCTATCATATGAAGAAAGTAACAATATTTGTCTTACATATTTACTTGGAATATTTGGTTAATATATGCAATTCTTGGAACAGTGTATGATACATAATTAGCACTTAATAAATCTTTTATATTATTACTCACAATATTTTGGAGCACTTTCTAATGGCCAAGTAGTATGCTAAGCAACTTGCAAGTGTCATCCTCTTAAGAATCCCCCAAACCCTGTGAGATCAGCATTACCATGACTACTCTGCTGAAGGAAAAACTGAAGTTCAGAATACTGCGTTGGGCAATCTATTAAGTGGAGCCAGGAGTTGAAGGCAGGTTTTGTTTGTTTGTTCATTTTTTTTTTCTTGCTGTGCTGTGGATTGAACCAGGACCCTGTGCTTGCAAGGCAAATACTCTACCAACTGAGCTATATCCCCAGCCAAAAGCCAGGTATTTTTTATTCCAGAGCCACACTCTCAACCACTACCTGACAAACTCTATTTCCTGTGATATTTCCCATGAAGCATGTTCCTGAACTTACCTGCATAAAATATTGCAAGGATTTAATTTCTCAGTAGAGAAATTGCTTAGAAATCTAGAGGCTATTAATTCTGGGATCACATGTCCACTATACTCAGCAGCCTACTTCTAATTATCTCATTTTGTCAATACCACCAAAGACTGTAGGATTAAACCCAAGAAATACTCAATGCCAAGTAATTCATTATGAACAATAACAAATATTAATATTTTATCAGTAACTCATAATGTGCATAAAACTATGCTAAATAACAAATAATTATATTTATCCCACATCTGTCTCTTGGTGTCTCTGGGGGAGTTAGTTCTAAGACTCCCCCACCCCCTGAAGATGCCCAAATCCTTGAATGTTGCAATTTTATATAAAATGGCATACTCTTTCCACATAACTATATTCATTCATATACTTTAAGTCATCTCTAGATTATTCGCAGTATCTAATACAGTGTAAATATTACATAAAAAGTTGTTATATTATTTAGGAAATAATAAATCAATTTGTACATGTTCAGTACAAATGCAACTTGTTTTGAATAGTTTTGATTCGTGGTTGGTTGAATCAATGGATGCACAACCAGTGGTTATGGAAGACTGGCTGTACGTGATTTTCTCCTTGAAAAAATGTTAAAAAAAATTATTTCTTTACTTTGTTACAGTTGAGGAAATCAAGGTCTGGTCTAAAATTAAGGTTTGCTGACCGACCCCATATAAGTTCAGCAACTGTTCCAATGTGCCAGGGGCTGACGGGATTTCCAGGAGCTTTCACTGGCAAAATTGGGGCAGATTCAGGCAAACGGTGATGGTGGGTCACCCTGCAATTCTGATTGGTGTTTCCTGTTAATACTGCTCCAAATTTGCCTGTATAATGATTCTGAGGTTGAAAGTGTAAGAGGATGGCAAACAGTGTTGCCCCATAGTGTTTCTCGGTGTGATGCCACATCAGAATTCCTAAGCCCTTCTTGATCTTCTGGGACCTTAACAGCTTGACTGACTTCAGTTTTCATGCTGATGCTGCTAAAAGAAACCAGAATACTCTAAGAGATTATGAAAGTCTGTGAACATGAGCAAGTCTAGAAAAAACAAGCTATCGGGTGCACTATGTTTCATTATTTGCTAAAATTTTTATGGCATAAAGACTTCTTTTCCTATATTGCAGACATTTTTTACTTCAGTATCAGGATAATAATTTAGTGATATTAAGGTGAACTTTACCTTCTCAAGGCAAAAGAAAGAAAAGTTAGGATTCAGCTGTGGTTCTACAGTAGATCTACAAGAAAAGTCAGAGTAATCTATGGGGAATGGGGAATGGAGCCTGGAAAGCTAGGAGATAGGCCTTCATTTGCTATTCTGAAAGATGTAGAAGAGAACATCCCTGATCAGTGACTCCTTGAAGCCATTAGGGAACCCACAGTCTCCAGGCTTGCTGAAGAGAAGCTGTTTCAGTAGATAGACAGTTGGGCACCCTTACAGGGTCTTAGTGCACAGTATGAGCAAGTGAAACAAATGAAGGCTCCTGATGCTCAGAAAACAGATCAAAGTAGATCTCCATTCACTTCTCCAGGCTAGGGTTTGAACTGTGAATTCTTACAGCTGATTTGCAATCAGAATCTAATCACATAATGCATCTAAACAGATTCTAGAGAGAAAATATGTATGTACCTATTTTCTTCCCCAGATGGCTTTACCTTTTTCCATCCTATAATTAAAAAAAGTAACTATTAACCAAAAAAGGCATTATGTCTTTAAACCAAATTTTAGAACAGTTTTGTGCTCCATTCATGTTGGTTTTAGGGGAGTTTTTATTTATTTTTTCCTGATGTGATGGGAATATAACTGTACTTGTCAAAATCTGTAGAATGGTACATAACAGAGACTGAAGTTTAATGTACATAACTCAAAAATAAAACAGGTAACTTTGGTAAGTGAAATTTTGTAAGAAATTGTTAAGTTCAAAAATGAACTGTACAAAAACACTGTATTCAAGTTGGAATTTTTTTATTCCTTTTGTTTTTGATGAGAAGGAAGAAAACTTCTAAATTTCTAGAGGATTTTTGAGAAAGCTGACAATGTAATAATCACAATAAAAATAGTTTAGTAATTGCTACTTGTATTGCAGAAGCAGTATTAATTCCCTTTTTACTGGTATTTCATCTAATTCTTCAAGTAGTCTTTGAGTTTTCCCAAATTTATTGATGGGGATGCACTTTTGCAGGATTTATCTGACTTGCTTATGATCTCACACCCAGATGATGGCACAGGGAGGATTCAAATATTGACATGTTTTCTCCAAAGACAGGGTCAGAATCCTCATGAATGAGTCTATGGGTCACAATACTAGGTAAACCATCAAGAAACAGATGTGGTAGATGAGGTATAGTTATTAGAAGAGAAGGTGAGAAATGTCAGTTGTGATCTGAAATGAATGCAGTTCATCTTACTAATGTCACTTTTTGGGATATACCCTCAGGAGGAAATGCCCTGGAACCCTGAAAAAGGGTCTCATGAATGTATGGAGATGTGGGTCTGCATTGTCCAAAGGTGGGTTGTGGCAGCCATGAAGATTCTCTGTTTGTATCTTCCTATCATCGGGAACTTACTATTCAACTCTAAGGGTGCAGTTAGCTGACAGCCTTTAGCTATGAATACTTTAAGGATTCACCTTGGTTTTTGAGCTTGAGACCAGACTTCCTTCACAATGCATCTAGTCAGTTATTGACAGTTATTGATTGTATCAGGATATTAAGGTCTAGTGCACTTCAGCTGAATACTGTACTCCTCTAATGGACACTTTTTTTTTTTCCTTTGGTACTGGAGGTTGAACCCTGGTGTACTTTACCACTTAGCTACATCCCCAGCCCTTTAGATGTTTATTTTGATACAAAGTCTCACTAAGTTGCTTAGAGTCTCACTAAGTTGCTAACACTAGCCTGGAACATATGATCTTCCTGTCTCAGCTTCCTGAGCTGCTGGGATTACAGGTATGCTCCATCACACCCACCCCTAATGGATGTTCTTGATTTTGCACTTCCCAGTTGAACTGGCCTGGTTATGATCTAAGGCTCTCTCTAAAATATTCTGCTTCTTCTCTTTCCTATATGTTAGGTATGCAGTGTGCTTAGTGGTCTTTCCCTGCCCAATTCTGCTCTTCTCCTATTTATATTTCATATTTTATTTTCTCACTCAACTCATGAAATAATCCTCTTGTATTCCAACCATGACCTCAACCTCTGCTTCCCAGAGTAAGCAAGTGACACAAGCTCCTACTGCCCCCCTCTCCCTGTACTGTCAAATATCCAACCTACCATAACAGAAGCCAGTAACAAATACTGGATGTAGTTTTATTCCTTGGAAGATCAACCATCCATTGGGACTCAAGTTGATTATGTTAGCATTTCTCTGCTCCCAATGGCATAGTGATTCATCTTGACTGGAATTGACTTGCATTTTGAATGAGTTTGCCTTTCCTGCTTGAGAGGACTTAACCAGAGCCTCTGTCTAAGGATGTTACTTGTGCTTAATTCACCAAAATGAGATGTCCACCTAGCATCTCAAGGGACACAGTTCCCCGAAAAGTTGTTGTTAGGGCAGTGTGTGCAGAATTATGAGAGTCACTGGACCAAATTATACTTCACCACCTAGAAGCTTCAGGAATAGTGAATATGGTTTATAGTTTTGAAGGTGTAGATGAGGAGGCAAACTGGACATCAGATTCTGCAAAGATGGGTACCACCTGTTTGGTATATACAATGCACTCTGAAGTCAACAATCCATATATGGTTCTGTAGTGATGGAAAAATAGCTCTCCAAAACAGAAGTCAGAAGTTGGAGGAGTGATCTTGCTGATGATCATCCTTAGTGATACACTTAGGAAATTTGTGCTCCCTCATTCCACAATTATAGTCTCTTTGATCTGTATGTTCCTGTTCCCAGAGGGAGCAATGCTTCTAATTTGGGACACAGAGAGACTCCCGTTAAATATTAAGCTATATTTTGGGGTTGCTCTTCTAAATTTCTTATGTCAGAAGATAATCAGGCAAAGAAAAGAATTATTCTGGAATGACAACTACTTGTTCAATGGGATATGAAAGGGATGGTATTACATGATTTGGGTAGGGAGGAATATGTTTGGCACCTAGGTGGATGTCTTAAAGCTTTCCTTGGTACTTCTTTTCCAATACTGATAACCAATGGACAGATGCACTAACCATAGCATAAGAAGGGCATGATGACCAGGGATAAGGTTCTATACCATCTCACCTTAATGCATCATGATGCCTGAATTGGAGGAGTGTGATCTGGGAAGTATAATAAAGCAAAGTGATAATTAGTGATTTCAGGACCAGCTCCAGCAGTGTTTTATTTATTTTTTTCTAATTAAACTTCTACTTGTAAGTTTACAGGAGAGATGAGATCAGTGAGAATCTTGAAGCAGCTATGCTTCAGGTGAGATGAATTTAATATATGGAACAAGAAGCCATACAGTTCAAGTGGTGAGCAGTAGTGAATGTTGGGGTATGGAGTACAGATTCCCACTTAGAAGCCAAACTTCTATCCCTCTAGCTCAGCTTCTAGGAATTTTGATTGCTGAAGGCTCAGGGCTGAGGCCTTGTTTAGGAATTCCAGAGAAGTTACCTTACCCATAGTTACTCCCCTTGTAATGAACAGGGGACAAAGAGGAACAAAACAATGTGCCCTCAGCATGGCTTTGCCCCAATGTCAAATTTAGCTGAGGTCTGCCAGCTATCAACACCTGTTAAATTATATCCCATGAACCTATTTGAGCACTCTTGAATTAATTATGTTTCCATAGGCCTGATTTTTATTTTCATGAAGGGAAATAACAAAATAATATTAAGGACCCATTCAGGAAGTCAAATGAGCCAGCAACATAAGAGAAAGTATAATTGAGAAGTTGGATTAGGGTGAGGTGAGTGAGTCGCTTTCCTCAGATGCAAAATTTAGAGGATGTCAAAGCTCAGTCATCAAGGTAATATTTAACTCACGTTTGCTAAGAGACTGGCACAAACATGTTAAATGTAGGAGGTACTGTAATGCTCATTAGCTCTGTTAGCCTTTCCACAATGTAAACATATTAGAAAGCATCATGTTGTACACAACAAATAGATGCAGATATTCTCAATTACAAAAAGAAATAGGTCAATTTAAAAAAAAAATAATGCAAACCATCAAGGATGAACAAAATATCAGAATTTTAAATGGAGATTGTTACTGTTGCTTTGTCATTTTGCTTCTGATTCCAGTATCTTTTGGTGCGATTCTGTTACAATGACATCAGTAGGTCTTGTTCACATTTTGTACTTTATATTCTAGAGTCTTTAGGATGCCATGAAGAAGCCAAGAAGAGCCAGGAGCAGGGTGCACACCTGCAATCCCAGCTACTCAGGAGGCTGAAACAGGAGGATGGAAAGTTCTAGGCCCGCCTGGGCTACTTAGCAAGAAACTGTCTCAAAACAAAAATGAAAAGGACGTCAGTGTAGCTCAGTGGTAGAGGGACCCTGTGTTCAATCCCAGTACTGTAAGGGGATGGGGGCTAAGAAGGGTAGTAATTTCCAAATGGACCCTGCAACCTCAGATACATAACAAGCCACCTAAAGGTCCATTACTAACTTATCTCTTTGTCAAAGTTGAGAAACACTTTTTGAGAATATTTTAGACTAAATTCCTATATTTGGAGAATATCTGACTACACGAATTTCTCCTATTTTTGAACTGCTTGTCTTTAGTAAGCATGTCTCATTTGTTATGTTCAAAAATTTAGAATAAGACTTTAAAATAAAATTTGATAATTGTCATTTGAATATATAGACATTTCTCCTTGGAGAAAACACATTATTAGTTTATTATCTTTCAGATAATAAAGGCAATAATACACTTTTTTTAGAATACTAATCAATCCAGAATGTTTGAAAGCAACAGAAAAAGACATCCTGGATCAGAATGGCAGTATTATTTTATGGTATCTACATTATTAATAAGTTAAAACTGATTCTTATGAGAATCAAATAACTTAAAATGATGCAAGTAATTCACTGAACAAACTCTGCTTTAGGTCAGACTTCCAGTCTTCCAAAAGTCCTGAAAATGTGATTTCAATGTCCATTACACTAAACGAAAACCAATTAAAATAATGTTGCCCTGACAAAATAAAGTTTGTGTTTTAATTTGCCCTGATACTAATAACATTGTAGATTATTAAAAACTAAAAGACTTTTAGAAATCCAATTTATTTTCATTCTTTAAGGTCATCATTTCCCTTTTGTATTCCTCTCATGTTGGGTGCTAGATGAAAACAGGTTTTTCTTTTTCTTATTCTATTTTTTTTCTGTTCTTCATGCAGTGTAATTATTTTATGCACAACAGTGGAAAATATTTTAAATAACATTTCTATATTAATGTTTAAAAAGGTTATAGGAACATTTTTCCAGCAGTTTTTTAAAAAGTAGTCTCCAGGTTCCTCTTTTAAGTTGCCTTAAAAATTACAATAAACAAAATAATGATAAACAAAGTATTTATGATAATAAGCCACCTGGAATTTGAAGCATAATAAAATGTTTGCATTTGAAATAAAACATGATGTGCCTGATTTTTCTAATTGGCAAAAGAATGTTACCTTTATAATATTCTGATAATTACTTTTAAAGACAAAATATGTATGCATTGTATTTAAAGACTATAGAAAAGAAATTTACCCTCACAATTATTTTATTAATAAAATTATCCATGTTTTCACATAGAATATGATTTTAGTGACATTTAAGGTAATATTTAAACAAATTGTGGAATATGGCAAATTGTTAGAGAATAAATATGTAACCAATTACCGATGGATAATCACATAGATAAAAACCAAACCAAAATATTTTGGCATATTTTCTTTAGGATTCATTTCTCTTTTTGTTATTGGTACTCTGAATATAGTTGTTCATCCTACTATATTTTACTAAACATTATATACCACTGATATCTTCCAATATCATTAAAAATTCTTCTAAGACAGTTTTTAAAATTGCATGCTATTGTGTAACATGACCAAAATATCCCCAATATGCTATGTGACCTTTCAGTTGTCTTGTTTCCAATTTGTGTTGTTAATAGAAATATCAAAATAAGCACTATTGAATTCAGAGCTTTTCATACATTCATAATTAGCTTATTCAGCTACCTTTCCAGAGGTTAAATTGCTGAGTTAAATGGCTTGAATATTTTCCCAATTTGATACACTTTGGTATACTCTTGTCCAGGAAAGATGGACCAATTTGCATTCCAAGCAACAGTGAAAGAGAATGCTCAATTTAGAACACCCTGGAGACCAAGGAGCTTCACTTTTGTTTGACTGTTCATTGCAAACTGTTGAAGAAAATGATATCTTCTTGATTTAAATTACATTTATTTGATTACTAGATAGCTTAAGCATAAAATAAATGTTCTATACTTTAGTATTCTGTATTTCTGCTCTGTGAATATTAATTCATATTCTTCCTCCATTTTTACATATCACATTTTTATATACATTAAAAATGTTAACTGATGGTTGTATTACTTGCAAATATTTTCCTTATTCTTTTAATTAGGTTTTTTTTTTTTTTTTTTTTTTTTTTTTTTTAAACTGGGGATTGTACCCAGGGCCTTGCGCTTGCAAGGCAAGCACTCTACCTACTGAGCTATATTCCCAGCTCTTAATCAGCTTTTAAATAACTTTTCTGCATTGAAATTTTTATTTATTTGCTTCTATCAGTATTTTTCTTGGGGAATTTATTTCATTTTTAATGCTTAGGAAGTGTCCTCTCCTTCAGAGATCAGATAAATATTGTCCTAATACATTCTCTCCTAACTTCCTTTTTTTTTTTTTTTCCTTTCCTCTCTCTCATTCCGTCTGTCTCTTAATTTTAACTATCTGGAATTTATTTTGTGTGTGTAGTGAGAAAAGATAATTAGTATGAAAGATAAAGCATTTTTTATTATAGGAATGAGAATAACTCATTTCCATTGTTAAAAAAATTCAAATAGTAGAAAACTCTTTAAAATAGGAAGTGAAACATCCGATCTCTCTTTCACAACTTCCAGTCTTCATGTTAGTAACCTCATTAACAGGTGTTATTCATTTATTCTTTTATGAATTCAATTTAGATGATTCAGTCATCCACAGAAAATTTTGAGATCTTACTTTGTGTAGTCCACTCTTGCAAATCCTGGCAAGGTCATGGTGAGCAGCCTTCACCATGTACTTTCTTGTATTGGGGTGGAGTAGGGAACATTAACAATGAGATATACGAAGAACCAAGGTGATTTCAGAGTGACAAGGGTCATGAGAAGTGAGGTATGGTAATGGCATAGAGAAAAACTTGGAGGAATCGTGAGGGCAAGGATTTCATTTTTCACTTGTTATTTTCAGGTCTCATTTTATAGAGGTGGTTGTAAAGATCTTTCTTAGAAGGTGACATTAATCTTCCATTAATGGGAAGTCTGGGTAAGCCCTTTTCAAGTGGAGGGAGGAGTGAATACAAAGGCCCTGGAGTGGAAGTAGGTTGGTTTGTTGGCAGAACAGAAGAATAAAGGGCCAAATGAGTGGGTTAAAAAAAAAAAAAAAAAAAAAAAAAAGAAAAGAAATAAAACCGGTGGGTGTTGCTTCCCTGACAATTGAACCACTGATTCCTTCCACAATTCAGCACTCAGATTAGTGATGGCTTTTCCAAACATGTTTTGAGACCAGTAGCATAATGTTTTAATTTTGTAGGGTTTTAAAGGCATGGACATCTGTAGCTAGTAGGGGATTTGCTAGCTGACAGACTCAGGTCCAAACTCCTCATCTGCCATTTACAATTTAAGACTTTCCTCAGTTGTAAAAAGAAACTTTAAATTTTCCACCTTATATAATTGTTGTGAGAATTAAAGAAGATAGTATTTCTTAAAGCTTAGCTTGACAAACAGCCAAAAGTGTTACTGTTTGTTAAGAAAATATCTGTTTCATTAACATTCTACATTTACTCTTTCAAACATGCATTAGCATAATTAAGATATATTGAAAATTTGGGAAGTTAAAATATTTTAGATTTCTTTATACCTATAAATTAATTAAGGAAATGTTGATATCTTATTTTTCCTATCTATAAACAATCATTTAAGCATTTGTACCCCATTTGTGTACAATGAATCAAAATGAAGTCTGTAAAAATTAAAAAAAAATTCATAGCTGTTTTCCACATAGATTCATGTTGAGCTTTGCATATAACATTTATAAGTTTGGTTTATCAATATACATATTAAGTTGGTCAGATTATAATATCAGTGTTATATTATAAACTTCATAATGCCTTGATTGACAGCTGATTTCTGAAGTGTTTAATAAAATTTGTATGTAAAACAATCTGGCCCTCAAGTTTATGCAGGAAATATTTAGAATAATTTAGATATTTGTAAATTACTCATTTTAAAATTTCATCTATTTACGGAGAGATTTGGGTATCTATTTTTATATAATATTGTCCATTTCAATCACCAAATTTATTGACACAGAAATATTATGTACTCCTGTGATTGCTCTCTTACCCCTAATCTCACTTCATTTATTTGTGTTTTTCTTTCATTTGTCTTAATTCCATTTGTATTGGGTTGCTAGGAGTACCATAGCATTAGTATAATAATGTAAGCAGTCAAAACAACAGAAATTATAGTCTACAGTTTAATAGGCAAAAATTCTGATATCAGGGTTGACTCTTAGGACCATGAATGAAGGTGTTGGCTTATGCATGTCCACTTCATATTCCTGTGGTGGTCTTTTTGTGTGCCTATCTGTCTTCTTCAAATTTCTCCTTTTTGTGAGGAAGTCTGTCACACTGGATTAGTGTCTACCCTATTCCAATGTGGCTCATCCTACCTAATCACATTAGTAACAACCCTATTTTAAAATAAGGTCTCATGCTGAGATTCTTGGGGTTTAGGACATCAGCAAAGTATGCGAGTGGGGGAGGATACACAATTCAACCCATGACAAAATTTGTGACTTTTAAAAATTAAAGGAAAAAAAAGTTTCCAAGAAGTATGCTTTGATTTTATCATTTTTACTGAATTCTCTTTTTAATTTATTGATTGCTTTTATTTCTTTTGTTTATTTCCTCTTATTTTAACAACGAGGTTGTACATTACCTTAAAGAGCTTTTTCCTCATGAGCTCTTACTGTATCTTCTATGGTTTGATTTGTTTTATGAAATAATTTACTACTGCATGTCGGCTCTCTACTTTGAAAAAATCATTATTAAAGTAAACTATTTTTCAATTTCCATGTAGCATTTGAGAAAAGATAGACAAGACAGTTTCAGTATCAGGGGAATTGAACAAACCAATTTCCAATTATCCTACTGAGGGAGAGTCATCATCTTGATTATTTAGCATGGTCTATATTTTTATTGTCAACTTGCAGACTCAGGAAAAAAGTTTCAAGTTTTAGACTCAAGAGTGTTCCTCTCTAAGATGTGAATCCACATGAACCCAATTAGGACATTTTGCTGACAAAAACCAAAAAAAGTTCATATGTTAATTATAAATAAACTCACCAACTGGTAACAAGTCCATTCTCTTCAAAAACAGACCCATAAGGAGGATTAAGTCACTTTCAGAAGGGTTTTGTGTGCGTGTGTGTGTGTGTCCTGTTCTGGAAATAAAGTAGTAATCCTGACACATAATGTCCCCATCTTCCTGGGGCTTTTGAACTAGAAGAGGAGACAATAGATGATCATGCAAAAATATATACAGAAATAAACTTTCAATTTACAATTGCAGTAAGTCCTAGAATGAAGAAATAACAGGTGCAACTTATCCATTCAGAAGGCTCTGTTTTGGGAAATGATGTATAAGCTGAACCTTTTAGGATAAGTAGAATTACACCATTGGAAGAGAGGGGTTGAAATTTTCAGGAAAAGGGAAGCTTAAAACTGGACTTCTAAGATAAAGCGTGGAGAAAATGAGAGTGAAAGAAAACAAAATCTGAGAAACTATAACAAGTGAGCCAAAAGGACAGTTGTAGGGAAAAAAAAACTGAGAAATTCTTCAAAGCCTGGAAGGTCACATGAAAGGTTCTGGTTCAGAGATAGATAGACTTCTAAGTGTTTAGAGAAATATGTTAAGATTAATTTAGCTGCTGAGCTGAGAGTAAATGAAAAGGGGTAAGAGAAGATATAGAAGTCTATAATTGTTATAATTATTGTAATAGTCTAGGCCAACATGGAGGCTTGATCTAGGATTGGTGACAATGACAATGTTGAAAAAATATTGGACTGGAGATACATTTACTAGATAGAATTTGCAGGGCCTGGTACTTGATTGGATGCTCAGCTTGGGTAAGAGAGAGCTGTCAATGATAGCTCTCCAACATTGGGCATGAGAAACCTAATGGATATCATCACCTTTTCCTGACACTTAGGACAAGCTCGACAAGAAAAATGTGGCAAACCCCCCTCATCCCCAAAGTGTCACACCAGACATAAATAAATAAAAATCATTTGAAAGAATAAAACCTAAAACAAATATACAATAAGCAAACCTAGACTTCTCCTTGCATTTGAAAAGAATGTGTATATATATATATATATACACATTATATATATTATATAAATGATATATATATATCATAGTCATAAAAGCTTTTTAGTGGAAGATCTAGATTTGGTTTCACTATGTCACTGACTTCAGGGTGAATTTAGACAAGGTGAAGGGGTTTTACCTGTCTGAGATTTAATTTCCTTAAATGTAGGGAAAAAAATGAAGGGACTTTTAGTTACTCATTATTATATAAGCTATCATTCTCTAGTAGAGAATCAGATTCATACAACACTGAAGAAATTTCTGCTGAGAGCACAAGTGTGGTCATGCCATAATCCCTGTCTTTTGCTTCATTTTGTAGAGTATGATTTATATCACTGTGACAAAAGACCTGACAAAAACCGCTTACAGGAGCAAAAGTTTACTTTGGCTTCTGTTTTTAGAGGTTCAGTCCATGGATGGCCTATTCATTGCTTTGGGCCTGAGGTGAAGCAGCATGGGAGAGAAAAGCAGCTCAGGATATGGCAACAGGAAGCAGAGAGAGAGAGCTGCTCATCATGAACAAAATAAAATCCCCAAAGGCACACTTACCTCCCCCAGCCACATTACCTGACTACAGTTATCACCCAGTTAATCCACATCAGTGGATTAATCCAGTGATAAAGTTATGGTTTTAATAATCTAATCATTTCACCTCTGAAAATTCTTGCATTATCTCACACAGGAACTTCTGAGGGATACCTCATTTCTAAACCACAATTTTGAAGTAGATAAATGTGAAATGGTGGTAGAAAGGCTAGCCCAATCTTAGAAGTGTTTGAACCAGTCTATTTAGTTAGAATTATATATATTTCTTATGTAAAACATAATGCTATTTAAGTTTTCCTGCTATAAATTTCTATTTTTATTGTAGTTTCTTATCTGAATTTTCTCTCAATTATGTGTCCATTAGTTTACTGGTATTAGTTTGAAAGAGCCATTTCCCAGGTAAATATCAAAAATAGTAGGTCATCAATTATATTTCTCATAATTTTTCCATGGCATCTATTGCATTCAGAAAAAGATCAACTTGTCATTATGACTGAACAGGAAATACTATGAATTGACCATTTCCACTTCTGTCTCTTCACCTTTTTTCAGTTCTTTAAACCGTGTAAGCTCTCTCTGGACTCAGGAGTGTATATGAGCTACTTGCCCAATGAGCAAGTTCTCTCCCCAGTCTTCCCTGGCTGCTTCTTCGTTTTAGCCTGCGTGTCACTTCTTTGGGGGATGTTCTTCACTCTTTCACCTAAATCTGGTCTCTTCGACTAACTTCTTTTGCAGAATCCTTCTTTCAATATTTAAAAAAAAAATTTATATATGTTTTCATTTTCACTTTCCTCCCCAGGGATCACAGATCTTATTTATTGTTAAGTTTCTAGTGCCCTTCAAATTACCTGACACAATGTCTGGTGTATATCTTTGACATTTAAAAATATTTGTTGAATGCATTAACAATCAGCATTGGCACATCTGGTACATAAACTGTAGAATCTGAGCTTTGAACTTTATCTACTTACAGAGTACCGAACTTGCATTTTATCAACTTACCCTCAACTGATCTTGAGTTTCACAATAAAATAAAATAAAAAACTTTGAGAACTGAGGGATGCACAATGAAAGTGATATCTCTGGGGCAAAGTTAAGAAGTTTGAATCTCATCACTACAAGTAACTTACCTTGTCACCTTTTAAATATTTTATAATTTTTTAAATGCTGAAGAAAATCTCAGCATGTGAGTTTTTACTCATATGCCTGAAGCATGTTTAAGTTATTTTTGTCAAGGTATAAATTTAATTTGAAAGTCAGAAATATCCAACCCAGAGTCATTTTATTGTTTAAATTGATTTGATCTGAAGACACAATTTAAAATTTTGATGTATTTCCTATATTAATTTAAGTTCAAAATGAAAATACTTCTAAGCACAGAATCTCTCATATCGCACAAAATAAGGCGCAATTATTCTCTTTTTATTACTTGGCATCTATCCTGATTTTCAAAGGGAAAAAAGAGAGTAAAATGGGTGTCTAGATTGAGGATTAGAAGTCATTTAAAGTGATGTATCTATATTTTAAAGACACAATAAACCTCATGCTATAATATATCTTGGACAGGGAGGATTACGTGAGTAGTATTTCTCAGTTGGGGGAATTCAGCATCGTCTTTCAAATAAATCACTTGCCAGAGTTTGGCTAGGATGAGGGAAAATTCATTTTTAACCTAAGGGAAATTTTTAAAGCTTTTCATATAACTTCTTTCATGACATCCATTACTCTATAAGCAATTTTGCTTTCTTTAGCCATGCTGGTGAAACTGCAAAGGGATTTTTTTTTTTCTTCCCACTTTGTCCATTCATTATCCATTTAATCAAGGGTCATCTTAGACACTTCTTAGATCAAGAAATCGGATCCCATTTCTCCTTTCCTTCTGTTTTCTTTAACAGTTTCCTCAGTTTGAGGAAATTTTGTGTGCTTCATTGGTATTAGCCATTACAGACAGTAAATAAGAAGTAATAGGGTTTTCATTATAAATTGATCCTAAATCTACATTGTTTTCTAAGTCCACTTTTGAGTTCTGAACCTCTTTATTTTCATTTAGAGGGGAAATTGTGCAGCACTTTATATTCACCACAATGTCAAGCAAATACATCTACACCCTGCCAACTTATTCTTGAGCTATACATAATGGCTTCCATATTTTTTTACCTTTTTATAATTTATTCTAAAGTACATATGCAAACAGTGCTATAACCTTTGAAATAGAAAATCTGTCTCTAGGTAATATTCCCATCCTGTCAGAGTCACCCAGCTAAGTGATATTGATGGGACTTTAATGATAGAAATTAATTACAGGGTTGAGTTGTTTCTCACCATTGTGTGCCACCGCGTTGTCACATTGCTTTCAGCTTCAGTGCTCCCTGCCACTTGTCTCTCAAGAAAGTTTTGCTTGTAATTGAAGTATGTGCATGTTTATCTCAGCTTGAACATATGTGTGTGGGGGAGAGATAGGCTTTTATTTTGCTGATCCCAGCTAGTGATGGCTGTGGAGCTCTTTAGATCACTTTTATTTCCCAAGTCCTATTTTTTTCCTTCAAGAAAGTATGTCACTGAACGGGACATTTAAAAAAATTGAAATCAAGTGCCTTAGAGCTGTTACTGGCCATTCTTCAAACACAGTAAAAACAACATAAAGTTTAACTTTCAAAATCTTACATTTATAATATAGAATATTTACATGGATCTATATTCAAGGGCAAAATATTACTATAATTAGTTTGTGTTTAGAGATAATGTGTTATGACGTGGTGATCCTTAAAACCACAGAATTCTGAAGGATTTGTAAATAAGATGGGAGAGGGGTTTAAAATATAAAAGAGCAAGGAAATGGATGATGTAGCAGACTCTTAAGGAAATATAAGGTAATAATCCAAATATGAAAATAATTGAAATCTAGGTGATTCCTTTTTATTTTAACACCAATGATGACACAGTAGAATGAATGGAAAAAAGTTGAAAAGTGACTTCGATCTTGAACAAATACATCCTAAGATGACTCAGTATCTGTGTAGAAGTACGCACCCATATATGCACATGCATACAAACACACACACATACACATACACACACACATGAAACACTTTTCAAGAAACTATGACTGTATTTGCTATATTCTATGAATTTTGACTGTTTTTTCAAATTAACAAACTTTATTTTTACGTTCAGAACAGAAGTGAGCAAAGAGTACAGAGTTCCCATGCACAACAGCCCTGCACAGGTACAGCCCTCAGGTAGAGTCAGACTTTCTTCTTCAGCAGTGTGGTGGCTCTTCAGAATCTATTTCCTCTTCACATGCACATTAGAATCAGTTTGCTTATACTCATAAAATAATTTTCTGGGATTTTTACTGAGTTGAATAAATAGATCATGCTGGGAAAAACTGATATCTTAACAATATTGAGTCTTCCTCTCTACCTCTTCATTCATTAAGTACATTCCTTGATATCATTCATCAGTTTCATAGTTTTCTTCTAATAGATCTTATACGTATTTTGTTAGATTTTATCTCAATATTTCAATTTTGAAGGTTCTATTTTAAATGGTAATGTATTTTTCATTGCTGGTAGGAATGAAAGTGATTGTCTTTCATCTTATTCTTACAATCTTGCTATAATCAGTTTCAGGAGAGTTTTGGATTGTTGTTCATTTTTCTAGATTTCCAACATAGATGATAATGTCAGATGCAAAACACTTTTATTTTTTCCTTCCCAATCTATGTAACTTTTATTCACTCTCTTTTCTTATTGTATTACTTGGTAATTCCAGTACAATGTTAACAAGAAACAGGGAGAGGAAGTATCCTAATCTTGTTCTTGTCCTCAGCAGGAGAGCTTCTAGTATTTCCCTCCTTAGTATGATGTTACCTATAGACTTTTGTAGGCAATTTTTATCAAATTGAAAATATTCCCTTTCATTCTTAGTTTGTTCAGAATTCTTATCACGAGTGGGTGGTAGATATGACCAAGTGCCTTTTCTGTATTTATTGCTAGGATCATGTAAAATTTTCTTTCTTACCCTGTTAATCTGACCTTAATCCATATTCATATAGTGACTCAGTCTTCTCTACCTGGGATAAGACCCATTGGTCATGGTGTATAATTCTTTCAATACATTATTTGATTCAATTTGCTAGTATTTTGGTAAGGATATCTGCATTAGTGTCTGAGAAATGTTGTTATGTAATTTTTTCTTCTAGTAACATCTTTGTCTAATTTTGATATTAAGGTAATGCTACCATCATAGCATGAAGTAGAAGGTAATCACTGTATATCAATCTTCTGTAATAAATTAGAGAAAAATTATATAAATTATTCCCCAAATGTTTGGTAGAATGTACTAGTAAACCCATATAGGCCTGGTGCTTTTTGTTTTGGAAGGTTATTAGTTAATAGCTGTGGATATAACTCAGAGGTAGAGTGTTTGTCTAGCATTCATGATACCCTGGGTTTGACCCCCAGCACTGCAAAAAAGAAATATTCCTTCTGTAGATGTAGATCTATTCAAATTGTTAATTTCTTCTTGTGTGAGTTTTAGCAAATTGTGGTTTTAAGGAATAGATATATTTCATCTAGGTTGTCAAATTTGTGGGTATATAGTTATTTGTATTTATCCTTCACCATCTTTTGAATGTCTGGGGGACTATGTGGTGATAGTCTTTCTTTCATTATTTATATTAATAACTTGTGTTTTCTCACTATTCTCTTAGCCTCACTAGAGTATCATTGATTTTTATTGATCTTCTCAAAGAGACAGCCTTTAGTTTTGATATTCAGATTTCCCATTTTTAAATTTCATTGATTTTTTAAACACTTTTTTATTAATTTACTTCAGATTACTTTGTGTTTAGTTTGTTCTTTTTCTTATGGTTGAAGCATTGAGGGTTGATTTTTGATCATTCTTTTTTTCTAGTGTAGTCACAATGCTATAAATTTACTTTTTAATTGGTTCTTTTGAGTGAAATATGACTGGAGAGTCCATTTTGACATAATTATACAAGCATGGAGTAGATCTTATTCTAATTAGAACTCCAGTCTTATCCTGATGGTGAGATTTACTGTGGTGTGTTCACATATGTACGTAGGAAAGACATTTAAGGTAACAATTCATGTTGGTAAATTAATATGTATTATATTTGTTGCCATTTTCTACTTGTTGCCTTTGTTGTTTATACCTGTTTTTGACTTCCATACTTTTCTGGTCTTTTGTAGTTGTTTTTTTTCTTTTCCTCCCCCTGGTACCAGGGGTTGAATCCAGGGGTGCTTAACCACTGAGACACATTCCCAGCACCGTTTTATATTTTTTATTTAGAGACAGTGTCATACTAAGTTGCTTAGGGCCTTGCTAAATTGCTGAGGCTGGCTTTGAACTTGCTATTCTCCTGCTTCAGCCTTCCCAGTCGCTGGGATTACAGGTATGCACCACTGTACTCAGCTTCTTAGATAGTTTTAAATGAACATTTTATATGCTTTGATTTTCTTTCATTTCTTATGACATCAGTTGTACCTTTATTTTTAATATTTTATAGTGGATACCATAGAGTTTGCAATATACATTTACAACAAATCCAAGTTTGTTTTCAAATGATACTATACTCTTTTACTTTAAAATAGCAAGATATTTCTTAGGTCCCTGGTATCATTTCTATTCATTTTACTTGTATACAGGCATACATAGTAATATCTACATACATAAGTATACATAAGCAAATAGTGTTTACTATTAGTACTTTGAACAAACTATTTTTAGATAGCTCAACTGAGAATGAGAAAAAGTTTTTATTTTACCTTCACTTATTTGCTCTCCCAGTGCTTTTTCTTTCTTCATGTACTTCCAAGATTCCACCGTGTATCATTGTACTTCTGAAGAACTTTTAACATTTCTTGCAAACAATGTCTACTGGCAGCAAATTCCCTCAGTGTTCATTCTGAAAGTCTATTTTACCTTTGCATTTGAAGTCTTGTTTTGCAGAGTAGAATTCTAGTTTAGTGTCTTTTAAAATCCCATAGCTTTAAATATTTTACTATACTCTCTTCTGGTTTGCATACTTTCTGAGATTTCTGATGGGTTAAAATTTAGTTAAAGAATTTATTGGTCAACCAGATTTTAGCAATTAACTCAATTGAAAGAGGAGACAGTTCCTTGGTAGTGGCCTGTGGTTTCTACAACAGAATCGTTCAGTATAATAACTTCAGGGAATGACACTTTGTTTAATTCTTAAACAAAATGAAACCATCATTAAAGAGTAAATAATAATGATGGTAATTCTCAACTTTACTAAATTCCAGACTACACATAAATGCTTACATATATTATATCATTTAATTATCTCAGTAACTCCATGAGGTATGTACTCATTCTACAGGTTCCCAAGACCCAGGAATAATATTTTTTCCAAATCCATACTGAAAAAATGAAATGACAGGGTTTAAACCCACGTATCTGATGTCAGCACCCATTCTTCTAAGTATTGTCCTATGTTTTTCAACTTGAAAGCATTCAAGAACAAGCTTTTAGGAATTTGCCAGAAGAAAAATCACCTGTTAGTAATGCAGGAGCTAAATGGGCTCTTGCATTTTCTTTTTTTCTTTTTTTTTTTTTTTTAGTAAAAAGGAGCAATGGTGAGCATTGATTCCATTTTAAAATAGTATGGGCACAAGATGGGTATGGAGAGACTGTTTCACTGTTGGAAGCTGCTAAGACAATCCAATGATCCTGTCTTCTGGCATTCATGCCTGTCCCCTCCCCTGGAGCAAGAGATGGACCTTAGAAACTGACTTGTATTAAACAGAAAATGGCAATGTGAGGGGATTTGTTTATGCTTTCTTCCTTTGGGAGTCCTGCCTGAAAAAAACCAAGCACCATGTGAAGAGTTCTCCTATGGAGAGGTCCACCCATCAAGGACTGCCAACTGGAAGCTGAATACTGCTTACAAGCAGATTATTCTCCAGTGGAGACTTGTCTGACACCTTGAGGACAACCTGGTGAAACCCCTCAAATCAAAAACCTCAGTTAGACCATTCTGAATTCCTGTCTCCTGGAAATGGTGTAATAATGCATGTGTTATTTTAAGGTATCACATCTGGGTTGTTATGATTTGGAGAAATGTCCCTCAAAAGTTTGTGTGAAAGGCTTGGTCTCCAATGCAGAAATTTTCAGGTCTGGGGCTGTTGGAAAGTGATTGGATCCTGAGGGCTCTAACCTCATCAGTGGATTAGTCCATTGATGAATCATAGTTGAATGGATTATTGGGATATGGTGATATAATTCTTATCTGTTCTTTTTAGAGAAGGTGCTTTTCCCTCTGATTTCCTTCAAGAATTTTTCCTTTATCTTGGTTTCCTAAAGTTTGAATAGATATTTGTAGAGGTGGTTTTGTTTTGCTTGTGCTTTTTTTCCTTCTTGAGTTTACAATTACTGTGGTAATGAGCCTGACATTAATTTGGGAAGAATTCTCAGTCATTAATGCTTCAAATATTGCTTCAAATCCTTTCTTTTATTTTCTTCTTTCTTTTTCTTACACTTATGTATTTATTTTTAAATTTTTATTTGTTCTTTTTAGATAAGCAGACAGTAGGGTTTATTTTGGCATATTTATACAAACATGCAGTATGTCTTATTCTAATTAGGATCCCAGTCTTCTGGTTGTACGTGATGTGAAGATTCACTGTGGCATATTTGTATATGTACGTAGGAAATTTGCAGCAGCTTCATTCCACTGTCTTTCCCATTCCTATCACCCTTCCCTTCCTCTCATTCCCCTTTGTGTAATTTATGCCTATTGTAGTGGTTCCACAATTCTTGCCTGTTCTGCTGTGGTTTTTACAGTATTTGTTCCTCTTTGCTCTTCTGTTTTGGAATTTTCTATTGTCATATTTCAAGCACAGGGATTCTTTCTTCAGGTGTGTCCAATTCACTTCTGAGCCCATCAATGGTTTTCTTTATTCATTTAGAACATTTCTTACTTTTAGCATTTTGTTTTGATTATTTCTTAGAATTTCCGTCTTTCTGCTTACATTACTCATCTGCTCCTGCATTTTGTCTACATTTTCTGTTAAAACCCTTACCATGTCAATAATAGTTTTCTAAATTTCTTGCTTTGATAATTCCAATATTCCCACCAAATCTGATACTGGTTAAGAGCTTGTTAATCTCTTAACTTTACTTTTTACCTTTTATTATACATTGTATTTATTTTTGAAAGACAGAAGGTACTGGGTGAAAAGCACTGGTTTAAATAGGTTTTTAGTAACATAGCCGTGAGTGGGTGGGGATGGGGCAAGCTTTCCATAGTCCTTGATTAGGTCCCAGTCTTTTGGTGAGCCTTTGTCTCTGGAAGCTGAACTTCTCCAGTGCTATCTTCTCCTCGCCTTAGGTGGGACAGTATGTCTGCAGGTGTGTGTGTCTCTTTCCCCAAGTGGAAGGCTACAAGGGCCTGGACCTGAGCTGTGTGTTTCCCTTGTCCCTGAGGAAGACTACTGCTGGCTGAAGTTGAAAACTTCCCTTTCCCCCAGGTCAGCCAGTCTGTGATATATCACCAGGTTATGATCTGGTAGCATAGTTTCTCCTGAAAGCTTTGTTAAGAACAAAATACTTTTTTCTTCCTCCTGCTGGAGAGATGGGGGTATTTTTCTTATATACTTACTGAGGAATCTGATAGAGTTTCTGTAGGTTAAAAATCACAAAGCTACGGGCGTCCCCTACCACCAGATTTCCTTGGAGATTTTACCTCTCACGTTGATCACACTGAGCCTCCAACAGTTTGTCAATTCTAGTTCAGATCTTCCTAACTTTGCATTGATTCATGTAGAACTTATGTAGATTCTTGGGAGTTCTCTGCTTCAGCAAGTTGTCAATCTCTCTATTAGTCTTTTCCCAGTTTGATAACAATGATTTCCCATGTGGCTTTACTTTTCTGATGGATCAAGGAATTATTTATTTTTCAGTTTGTTCAGTTTTTTAGTTGTTGCTAGGTTTTAGGAGGAAATGGAAACTTCTAAGCTCCACATGTGGTGGACTGCCCTTTTATTTCTTATTTATTCTGTTTCACCTAATAGTTTGAAAAACACAAACTAACTCATATCTTATCATTCTATAGATATAGAGGAAATTATTGCAGACAGATTGTGTGATTTTCCCCAAGGACAAGCAGGCTACTGCTTGAAGACTTCTGAGCTCCCAGAACAGTATATTTTTTGTATTATAATTCAAGCAAAAGAATCCAGGATTGAGTTTTCTTAAACTCAGTTTTAGGGCTGATTCTTCTACTTTCACTTTGCAAGATACTTTCCATTTTTACTAAAAGTTGGTAAGCAAAAAAAATGTAAAGGAAACTTTTGTATGACCTTGAAAAAGTCATTTAATGTATTATCTTCTTTAAAGATTTCTGCATGCTCACTTGCAAGTACCTTGACTGCCCATGATTACTCCATCTGGTTATTCTGTTTTACTGTGACATAGTTTATGCCTTGCTAACAACATATAATGCTCCCAACTCAAGCTGTCTGCTTCTCTTACATCTTTGGTGGCTATAATTCAGCTCTTCTATCAACATCTTTTTTTAAAATTTTTTTTAGTTGTTGGTGGACATTTATTTTATTCATTTACTTATATGTGGTGCTGAGAATCAAATCCAGTGCCTCACACATGCAAGGCAAGTGCTCTAACACTGAGCTACAACCCCAGCCCCTCTTCTATCAATTTCTTAAGGCCTCATACTTTAATGTGATATGAAGAACAGGTATAACCAACTGGTCCACATAACATATTAAAGTATGAGAAAACCTTCTAAGGTCATTATCTTCTTGATCTAATAATAGCCATGTGAAGTATGATGTTTAGTTCTTATTGTTTCTTATTTATTGATTACCTTAGAAATGTTTTGTGATTCATCAAGTTCTCATATCAATATACAGTGGATCTAGAGTTGAACCAGGATTAATAAATTCTAAATTAACATTTATGACATAGATGCAACATGGATGGAGGAGAGTAGAGCTGGGGACACTTGGAGTTATCTCTATTTGAAATGAATCTCCTTTGGCTGGTGATACAGCTGAAGTTGTCTACTTGGGCATATTATGATATGATCTTAATGAATATTTACTTATCTGTGATTCAAACTAAAAAACAAATTATGTTGTGGCCTTCAAATATCTAGTGCTAAATTATTCTTTGCATAGAGTGCAAACAACTTCTTACAGATAAGAGTGTATGTTCAGGAAAATTTGCTTATTGATTGTAACATGATATTTAAGTCTACATTGATTTTTTTCAGAGGTTCATTATCTTTCAGTTTGAGTTTCACTGATAGTTTGGGTGAATCATTCTAGAGGAATATGTTAGTTTTTCATCATTCTGAACAAAGCACCCAATTATAACATCTCAAAGGCAGAAAGATTTATTTTGTGTCATGATTTCAGAAGTTTTAGTTGGCAGTTGACTAGCCTCAAGGTGAAAGCATCATGGTACATGGTTTTAGGAGATTTAGTGGATGGATGAGTGACCTTATGGCAGAAGCATCATGGTGAAAGGACATAACAAAGGAACCAAGCCTCAGGGAAAGAGAGAGAGAAAGAGAGAGGGAGAGAGAGAGAGAGAGAGAGAGAGAGAGAGAGAGAGAGAGAAGGAGAAAGAGAAAGAGAAGGAAAGAGAAAGAGAAAGAGAAAGAGAAAGAGG
>JAJEJO010000457.1:182871-199187 GCA_020662805.1 Glaucomys volans | reverse complement strand
GGCCAGGCCTCCAGTGACCTACTTCCTCCAACTAGGTCCCACCTCTTATAATTTCCATCACCTCCCAAAGTCCATCCAAACTATTAATACATCAAATGGATTAATCCACTGATGAGACTACAGACCTCATGGTACTGAAAGTCTCACTTCTGAATATTGGTGCATTGGGGACCAAGTTTTTAATATATGAACTTTTGGGGTGCATTCCAGATTCAAACCACAACAGTGAGTATTCAAGATAGATAGTCAAAGCAGAAGTTTCTGACTTCTAGGGTTCCTGGAGCTGTACTGATACCTGGTTTGCTTTGAGCCCTTACTATACTTCCTTACCAGCAGAGTGACTACCATGATGGCTACTGTGCAAAGCTCTGTGGTTTTAAAAGAGCAGGAGTAGAAGGACAAGAGGACCTAAAACAATTTAAGAGATCTACAACCAGGGACATGTTCCCGGCAGGGAAACTGCTCATATGCTGAGATACTGTCAGGGTGACCAGCTCTCTACTGGCTTGGGACTGAAACTTTTCCCCAGATGTGGGTTAAAATAGGTAAAACTTTAACTTTGGGGTTAAAATTGACAAAAGTCCTGAGGAAACTGAAAAAGTTGGTCATTCTAGGTCAAATGAGGTCAGTGTGACATGTTATATTTGTAGGAGGAGAATTTGCTTACTTATCTTTCGTGTGTAAAAGTGTGAGAATTCTGCAAGGAAATGATGCAAGGAAAAGCACTGAGGAGCCGGTGAAGGAGTACATGGGCCTAGAAAAGAGACAGAGGAATTGTATTTAAAGATAAAGATAAAGTCTGTTTTGAAGGGCAGGTCTATCACTCACCCAGAGTCAGGATCAGGAAGGAAGCATCTGTGGAGCTCATGTGTCCACCCCAGTTGCTCTTCCAGCCTTTCTGTCCTCTCTTGCTCATTCCGTGAATCCTAGGTCTGAGGACCCTGTCCGAGGTTAGTGGCTTATTATCAGTTACTGTTTAAGCCTCTGATGATTTATCAGTAAATAGAACATAAACAAAGTTCTTCTCTCATGGAGTTTATAATCCATATAGCAAAATGGCATCAGAGTATGTTAAACAGCTATAAATGCTTTAGAGCAAGATAAAGCAGAGAAAGAGGGTAGAAAATGAGTACAGCATGTTCATGAAGATCTCATCAAGGAGTTGAAATTTGGAAGCAATGATGAAAAAGCATGCTTTAGGAATCAGGTCTTACTAGATATGATTTGGGTGATATAGTTTTTAATTTTTTTATTAGTACCTTAAAACTGTCATAATAGTGGAATCATTCTGACATAATCATACATGCATAAGATATAATATGCTTGATTTCAGTCTCCAGTATTTCTTCTTTCTCTCTTCTCCTCCCTCCCTCTTTCCCCTTCTTTTACTGGTATTCTTTCTATTTATTGTTTTTTTTTAATTGGTGCTTTGATATACATAAAGGTAGAATTCACTATGGTATGTTCATATATGTACATAGCATAATTTAAAATCTCTATTCTATTCTCCCTTTTCTCATCTGTCTGTCTCCCACTTCCTGCTCCTTTGATCTCCCTTCTATTTTAATGAAATATCCCTCTTTTCTCCCTTATTTTGCTCCAGTTTCCACATATGAGAGAAAACATTTGACCCTTAATTTTCTGAGTGGCTTATTTCATTTAGCATGATCTTCTGTTTCATTCATTTACTAACAAATGCCATAATTTCATTCTTCTTTATGACTGAGTAAAACTCCATTGTCCATATATACCACATTCTCTTTTTTTAATATTTTTAGTTGTAGATGGACACAATACCTTTCTTTTATTTATTTTTATGTGGTACTGAAGATCGAACCCAGTGCCTTACTCGTGCTAGGCAAGCACTCTACCCCTGAGCCACAACCCCAGCCCACCACATTTTCTTTATCCATTTATCTATTGACAGGCACCTGGCCTGGCTCCATAACTTGGCTACTGGGAATTGTGCTGTGCTTCTATCACCATGGTATGCTGGGTAAATTTAATTTTTTAGAGCCAGTAGACATGTGCAAAGTTTTGCTTCTAGATCAATAAATAATAAAGGAAGAACACTCAATGCAGTTGGAAGAAGTTGAAGAGGCTAACCAAAAAAAGATGAAGCTTCCTTATGCTTGTAAGACTATATTACAGCCATTTTATTCCATTTTCGTTTATTTGCTTGAAATTGAACAGAGAAATACTTGAAGCTGCACCTTGCCTGTACCCTCAGGCATTGTATTTTATAAAGAGACCTCTATAAGCAAGCCAGGCAAAGCACATAAACTAGGGGTTCTCTTGATACAATTTATCTCTTACTTTTGTTTTAGCAAAAACTAAATATCCTTCAAGTCATGTTATAGGAGCTCACAGCCTGAGGCATTGAATTGTGTTGGACATAAACACCTTTTACAAAAATAACTTATTTGAACATTCTGTTATAGTTGCATGGAATTTATCAGCAGCAAGGTTATTAGGTCTTACTTACATCAGTAACTTCTGGTTTTCCTACACATCCCATAAACCACCCAACAAATACAATATTTCAAATGTGAAAGCAACATCTTTTGTTTTTCAGATATGTGATACTGTAATAATACTTATTTCTTTCAAATTATAAAAATGTTCTTGAGTACAAGAGATACTTCAAATACTTCTAGGCATTTAAGGTACATTTTTATTTTGCTAAATTTAATAGATACTGATATTTACTACCATTATCACAGCATAAGGGATTCTGTTATCTTAAGCAAGAGCACTGCTTTAAGAATACACAGGACAATAGCTTTCCCTGAACATGGAGAAATTGTTTTTGCTACTGATCCTGTTGGGTGGGTGACCAAAGTAAGAAAACAAATCTAATATGGGGCCACAGATAACCATGAGATGTATATTGCATGAAAATTTAAAGTTATCTAATTATATATGATAATTTCAATGGTTAATTATATAGCAATTAGCAAATAAAGTACACTGACTGTAGAATCTTCTAATTCTGGAAACCAACATGCCTTCTCAAGGAACAGATCATTGGGCATTCATCCTCATGTGCATCAATCCAAAGGTTCTGTCTGTCTGAGGTCTTCCTTCAGAATTTGGTATAACTTTGAAAAGTACAAAATATTTGGGGGAAATTTCTGTAGGTTGACATTTCTCTATGACTTTATTTGGTGGTTCCATTGTTCTTTGGGACTGATCAAGATGTGGCTATTGAAAAGACTCTCCTAGAGTTCCCTAAGCTCAGGCTCTCATTGTTGAACTAAAGCACTTAGAAAAATTATTCTATTGGAATGACCATTAATTCTCCTACAAAGCATAAACTTGGCGGGATTGCCTTACCCAGCTCTCATTCTCAACCCTTAGTAAACAAGAAAACAAAAAACTCTGAACTCAAAGAAACCAAATAACTGAAATCAATTTTATTTTTGATAAACAATTTTCTTCCACTAAGCACTTTAGATTTCTTAATAACTTCTTTTTCTTTCAAAAAAGGGGAAGAGGCATCATTGTGAAAAATCCATAAATATTTACTTTTTTCATGTGTTGGGAACCCTTTACTGTGATTACTTCAAAGTGGCTACATACCTGTACATACCTGGTACTGTTATGGCAAAAGTTTACTCAATCTTTGTTCACTTTCTTCCTAGAGTAATATCTGGGCTTTCTCTAAACCACTCCTAGTCTTTCAATTATCCATAATAATTTTTAAAGCAAAAAATAAGTATCTTTGGAAAGAAGTAACTTTGGCAGGAAGTAGTAACAAAACACACATTAAGTGCACGTTTAAAAATGACACCTGCTTCACTGTGAGCATATGATTTGAGGTTAAGAAGAGAAGAAACAGCCTAATGCCCCTCACCCATTCATACTTCAAATTCACACACACACACACACACACACACACGCATACTTATATCATTTTCTTTTTATATACAGTGCTGCAGATCAAACCTAGGGTCACACACATGGTAGGCAAGCACTCTATAGTGAACTATCCCCCGGAGCCCCAAACTACAGATACTTCTTGATTGACCAGAAGGAAACTACAAACTGAATAAAAGTAGTCTTTTCCTTAATGAATTCATAATCAAGTGAAAAACTACTATATGAATATGCATGTATGTGTGGGTATTTGTATGTATATAGACATACACCTAAGTAAAACATGCTTGTTAGTATATATTAGTATGTAATTATATTTAATATTCAATATACAAGTATATTGAATATTAAAACAAAATATTACATATAATAGCATACATAAATAGTACAACTAATTATGTCACTAATATAATTTATAACCCAAATTATATAAATTCAAAATATATTTACAAATATAGGGTGGTATATACTTTAGCAGATACATCTATTTAAAAGATATTCTTTTTCTGTATATGGATTATAGAAAGGTTCAGATCAGAGGAGAAGGATTTCTCCAAAGAGAAATCCTAAAGTCTTTTCAAGACAATTCCAAGAAAGATGGAGGTAGCAACCTAAAAGATAAAACATTAAAACTCAAAAAAAAAAAAAAAGAGTTAAAGAATAGAGCAGTAGAGAGCAGAAGTGATGGCAGCTTCAGCAGCAGCATCTTGTTGGTTAGACCCTTGTTCATGAGCAGTGGTCACGAAAGGCTGGCTTGGGATAAGGGAGAAGACACATGCACAGTAGGCAGGGCTCATAGTGTAGAGAAAACAGGTAGCACCACTCCCACAGTCTCCATAGTGCACGGTCACCTATTCCTGGGACTACTTAGGAAGCACAGGTAATTAGGGATGACTGTGACTCTGTGTGTGTGTGTGTGTGTGTGTGTGTGTGTGTGTGTGTGTATTGATACATGTCTCCCTGTTTATGGATAGATGGAGCAGAAGTGGGGGACATTAGAGAACATGCATCAATTATGAATTAGGTTTTGAAGTTTGAATGCTTTAAGTAGCCTGCAGAAGGTTTTCTTGCCAGAATAAATAGCAACATAACCATCCTTCCATCTATGATGTCAACTGCTCTATGATGGGTTCGTATCAACATTTTCTTTCTTCATGGTGCCTGCTGTGGTTAAACATCTCTCATGTTCAACTTGATGTCACATACACATTCAATACTGTGTATTTTTTTCTGGTCACAGCTTCTTATTTGCAGAAATAAATCTTAGACATGTGTTTTGTAAACTAAATTTATCCCAGTTGACTGATTTGCATTTTTGTTGAAATTTTATCCTATAAAAACAGGTATCAAAATATAAGTCAGCCTCCATAGGTAAATTGCTGAACTCTAATAATGGATGTTAGGTTTGAAGGAATAACCATTGATAAAATAGAGAACTGTATTGGCACTTGACTTGCATTCCTTTCATCTTTGTTGTTTATTTATCCCCCAAAATTAGCCGCTTTGCTTTTTTAACCTCTTCAGTTTGGGGTAATTTCAGAAATATTTATACTTTCATAAGGCCTTATCTATTACACATAAAAAGTTTTTCTTATTTCTTTAGCACATAAAACATCTCTGAGATGTCAAGCATTTGTTTTACCTGTTCTACAAAGGTGAAATATAAACATGAAGGATTTGCCTAGAGTCAAGATAAATCATAGCAGAACTGAGTTTTAATGAAATACCTTCTAATTCTCTTCTCCTTCTCTCTCTCTCTCCCTCTCTCTTTATCTCTCTCTCTCTCTCTCTCTCTCTCACACACACACACACACACACACACACACAAAACCACTTTCCTCTTTTTTTTCTTCAATCCAGGTTTTCTATATTGTATAAATTTTATTTGTATATGACAGTTTTCCATTTCATTAGGTCTCCAACATTGTTAGTAATTAGTTGAACACATTTTCTCTTAAAAGTGGGTAGGAGAAGAAGCTTGAGGAATGGTAAGTAGTGATGGAAATGATTTTGTTTACAGACTATCCATACACAGGAGTATTTACAAATCCTTAGCAGAAACTTCTGTTGTTGTTGTTATTATTATTATTATTACAGTTGCAAAAATAAATGTTCTTTTTAATGTTGCCTGACAGCTTAATGTTCATAGGAAGAATTTGAGAGAGTACTTTTTTAGCATTTTCACTCAAATTTTCCATTTACCTGTTCTTTGTCTATAGTGTATATTTCCCCTTCTTCAAAATAATTCCACAAAATTGTAGTAAAATTCCTGATCAGATTTTAGAATTCTCTTATGAAGGATGTCTAGCAATGTCCTCATAAGATATGAGTTGAACATTATTTGTTTTATGAAAATATTAATTAGATGTGAGTTCTTGATCTACTTATACCTCTGGCTGTATATTATTACTATCTCACTTTTTGTGGGGGTATGTTTACAATGATAATTTTTCACAAATGCAAAATGAGCATACAAAAAATATTTATTACCTGTAGCTGCTCAATCTAACTTAAATAACATATTTAAAATTATTATATTATCACCTTTAAGTCCCCATGGTGAAACAAAGTGAGATGAGTCTTCAGGGTCCTCATCTATTCAAAATCAGTCATAGACTAGTAGAGCAAATGAGTAAATTAGGTGATGGGTTGTTATTAATCCAAATTTTGAGGTGGAGATTTTAAACTGAAGATCAGTGACAGGAGTAACATTATAAAACCCTATTCTGAACTTCCATGAAAAGACAACCCTAAGCGTGCATAAGTTTTCTTGGTGCCTCATCCAACACTTAGTTGGAATGTCACACTCTTCATGTATGCCCACAGAATGTTTCCACAGTTAAGTGATGTGTATCCTATTTTTAGTTAGAGGATGTTTAAGATTGGTTACCTCTTGTAATTTCAGGAGTCATGATCATCAAAATCCATAAAAAAATAGAGCAGAGGTAAACCAGCTGTGGAGGAAAGACATAAAAGATGGGTTGAGAGGGACCAAACAGACAGACACGGAATATAAAAACAATAAGGATCACAAGGGGGGGGATCTTGGATGGAATGTGAGCAGGGTTAGTGGATAAGGGTGATTGACAGTTAAAAATTGAAGTTTGGGATGCGCCATATTGTGACATTTGGTTCCCAATAAGCAATATAATGACTCCTGACAACTATAATCTCTAGAAAACTCAGATCAATGATGTTCTTTCCAATAATTAAAAATAAATGAAAAATCGACTTCTCTATTGCTTTCTTTTTTACTACTTGAACTCTTTAAATATATTTTTAAAATCTAGGCTAAGGAATATTTTCAGTAAAATACAGAGTAAAGAGTGCTTGGTGAATGTCTTTTTAATTGAAAATATAATCAATAATTAAACATATTTAAATTCAGATATTAACAATCATGTAATAGTTTAAAATTTTCTCTTAGTAATAGTATGTTGACTAACAGAATGTAAACATTACTGAACATAATAATCTGAATTATTACCAAAAATATGAATCTTGAGTTAGATATTAGCCACCTGGATGTCCAGAATTCACTTGATCATATGGCACCAATATGGTATTAGCTGATGAAAGATAGAATGAATTATAGAGCATAAAATGGAAAAAATATCATCCTTTGTTACATACATTCATACCATTTGTGATCTAGGATTTAAGAATTTTAAATTTTAAATATATGAGAAGTAAGGATATATAAATATATGAGGTAAAGATGAGGAAATAGATTGGGAATTTCAGAATGGAATTTTGCATTCAATGTACTCTTTTTAATCAAAAGTTTTGAGGAAGGGGTCCAAAAAGGAAAATACATATAAGCACAGTAGTATGAAGAAATGCAAGGGGAATCCTAAGATGACCTAAAATAAGTATTAGATAGATGAATAGCAGGCACAGAGTGAAGTGTCTTATTCATTCTGTTATCAAAATTTCCCAACTGTTCACAACTATTTATTGAGAACTTGGGGCAAGCAAAGAACAGTGTGTGAAGAGGGCTAGCAAAGTTTGGAATTGTAGGATCAATTTCAACACGAAGACAATAATTAGAGAACCATATAAGGGTTAACAAAATAAAGCAGAGAACTGAAGAAAGGGAAGGGACCCTTGGAGTTTGAAATCCTTGCTCCATATGCTCATCCACATTCCACCATTTAATATTTTCCAGCCTCTAAGAGAGGTGATAAGCAGGAGTTTCCTCTGTGTCCCTTTTTGATAATAAAATTTCCAATAATAATACCAGCTAACTCTCTCTTAGTGTTTACGTCATGCCTGACATTATTTGAAATGTTTTATAACATTATAGACTTCTATTAATTTTAAACCTTTAAGCAAAAGCTAAAAATAATTAATGAGAAGCTGATATAATAAAATATATCTGTGTGACTAATGTAATCTTTTATGATTTCTCATGTGATATATTTTGCAAAACTGCAGCCATTTCATCTTAGTCTGAAATCTTAGCATCAACTCCAAGACATGAAAATAAAATGGTGAGAAGGAAGTGAAGATTTGTTTATCTATCATTTAATCAATCTATCTATCTATCTATCTATCTATCTATCTATCTATCTGTCTAATCATCTACTGGATATATTAGTCACTCATTTGAAATAAAACTTCAAGGCTGGGTGCTTTGGCACATGCCTATAATCCCAGTGGTTCAGGAAGCTAAGGCAGGAGGACCATGAGTTTAAAGCCTGTCTCAGCAAAAACAAGGCACTAAGCAATTTGGTGGGACCATGCCTCTAAATAAAAATATAAAATAGGACTGGGGATGTGGCTCAATGATTGAGTGCTCTTGAGTTCATTCCCATATCCCCCACCCCCACACAAAAACACTGAGGAAAGTGATTCCTAGATGGAGTATTGCAAAATTTTATAGCTTCACTTTGACTTATACATACACGTTCAGAGCAACAGAAGGATTGTAGCTCAAGGATGCATGTCGTCTTCTGAAGCAAGTGAAGGAATGATCCTTTAAGATTTATGCTTTTAATAAAGAAATAAAATTGGGGGACTTCTGGAAATGATTGAAATGCAAAAATGAAAAGATCACTGCTTTTTACTTTTCATACAACTTCTATATGATATAAAATGTATCTATTATGTCAGGTGCTGTGTCACATGCCTGTAATCTCTGACAGTTGGGAGGCTGAGACTGAAGATGGCAAATATGAGGCGAGTTGGGGCAATTTAGCAAAACTCTGTCTCAAAATAAAAATTGGGGATGTAGCTCTGTGACAGAGCATCCCAAGGTACAACCTTCAGTACTGCAAAAACAAACAACAAAAGAACCAAAACGCACATACACATATAAATAAATAATTACCTAGATTAAATTTCAGTAGCCAATGTCTCAGTGTGTAGTATACCTGTGTGTGTGTGTGTGTGTGTGTGTGTGTGTGTGTGTGTGATAATTGCTATTCTTACTATTAAAACACTGAAATTTAAGGGTGAACTTAGTCATAGAAACATATAGTTAAGATCCTTAGGAGCTACAACTTTAATTCATTTCCCTATCATGTTTTTCCTTCTGAACCCCAATGTTAAAAAGCTATGTTACCCAAACGTTTTAAAGATTATACAGTAACAGTTTCTTTAAAGGTTATTTATAATCAAAAGTTGATATTGGCTTAACTTGCCAGTTTGAGGGGTTTTTTTTGTTTTTTTTTCAACTATCCCAGATTTAAACAACCTAATAAAAGGGTAATATACATATTTGAATTGCTTTCTCACCTTGTTTCATTTTGTATATTTATCTAACAAAAATTATCTCATTATGTTGCTGCATGTGTGCATGATGCATGCATTTATCTGTCTCCTTCATTGGTCTATAAAATCCTGAAGGTCAAAAAGGTGAGTGCTGTTGTACAGATTGTGTTTTCAGTATCCATATATACCAGGGCTCAAGAAGACAGGAATTATCACTATTGGCTAGATCAGAAGATTTGTCTAAACTAAAGTCTTAGTGTATTTTTAAAAATCCAAGTAAAAAGTTCAAGAACAGCCTTTTTATTCTAATAATGATTTAAATGAGAAATTCAGGGCCATAACTCTATAGCTTATTCGTGTTTTTCTGTTTGACTGTATTAATGGTGCATTTCTGCAGGTATTCAATAATTCAAGCAAACTTACATCTATTATTACAGACTTGGGAGTTTTTTTCTATGTAATTTTCCATTAGAATTAATTTAGATGGGAATTTCCTTCACATTGTGCTTTAGTCTCTTAGTGTTATAGATTCACATCACCTAGGTTTTTGAAGACTTCATCTGCATCTGTTTACAGTTAATGATTTTTCAGCTTTTGTTCAATTACATTATCATTGGATGATTTTTTAATGTGATAGAAGTGATAAATGATTATCTGAACACCACAAAGGGTCATTTCAAAAAGATAAATATCTATAGGTGTGGTTGTTCTAGAAATTATAAAACCAGTATGAATTTATAGAAGATAAGTTCTTGGTATGTTTTAGAGACAGAGCAAGTGTAAAAATTATGGGACAATGAATAGTTAATTAGGAAAGTCATCCCAATTGCAGTATTAGAAACCCTGGAATTTTATATGGTGTTCAGGAATGAAATTCTTAGTGTCACAAGAAGAACTTAATTAATGTGTTGCCCTGTAACACACCACAGAGTATATTTTATGGTTTCTCCAGAATTGCTTTATTCTCTACAGATATTTCAAAATGCTGAAGGTTAAGAAAGCAGAACTCTTTCTGATCATGCATGTTTATTAGAAACAGTTGGTCATTGGAAACACCAGTGGCTTGGATGATTTGAACTTGTCTAGATTTTTCAGGTAATGAAACAAAGATGAGAATTGATGACTACTGGGGTTCTTGGAAATTTTTCTAATGCTCTTGGTAGTGGTAAATAGATGTAAGAAAACATGTGGTGCTTATAATCTCTAAACATGTGAATAAAATTTTTTTTGTTTCCAAACACCTCTGCAACTCAATTATTATGCAGAAAATTTATGTTGATGAGTCTTCTCCACTCTAAGGATTCATCAACACTTAATGGCTCAGTTGCAGCTCAGACTTGTACTGTGATGTGGTTACAGACTTTTTGCTTCAGGTTTGTCTTGATTTAATGTTCACTGAATAAGCATTATCACCTTAATTTTATTCCCTCAAGCTATTAGTATTATGATGATTGAACTGTTCTTGAAGTAAGCTCAAAAGTTAAAAGGATAGTGTAGTGCATGATCTCTGAGGAGTAATGACCCTGAGGGTGAGAGATGAGGAAATTCAGCTATGGGTGTGATTTCTGAACAAGGAAGAAATTCTTAGATTTCTTCAAGGGGTACTTCACATGCAGAGTTGAGACACTAGCAATAGGTTACTTCATTATAAACCCTGCATATAGCATTTATCCTACAGTTAATAAGTTTAAATGACAGTTATTTAAATCAAAATATTATCTTATTGTTTTGAGAATATTTTTCCCTTTTTCTTGGAGTATTGTGAATACAATCCTAAATCTGTTGAATCTCTAACTTAGCATTCTGATTTTAACCTCATAAGATGTCCTTAATAATACCTACATTTTAATATTAATTCATTTATGTGATCCTCTCCTATTTCAGATAGACTCAATTTATTTTTCTTGACTTTCTAAAAAATGTTTGTATTAGTGAATTATAGGTATACATAATATTGAAATTTTAATGTAACCTTACATGCAAGAAATATAATTTGCTCCATTTCAGTCCCCATTAGATTCTCTTTCGATCCCCCTTTCCCTCTTCTTCTACTCTATTGGTATTCCTTCTATTTATATATAATTTTAACTAGTGCTTTATATATACGTAAAGGTGAAATTCAACATGGAGTATTCAAATATGTACATAGCATAATTTGGTCAGTTTCATTTATATGCTTTTCAAAATGTTTTATCAGTGGATTATAGTTATACATAATTTTGATATTCATTTTGACATATGGAATATAATTTGCTCCAATTCAGTCCCTAGTACTTCCCCTTTTTCTCTCCTCCTTCCTCTCTCATTCCTTTTCCTATATAATATAATAATGCATTTCTAGTGAATAGACTGTAACATAAGTGATAGGATGTCTTTTCTGAGATTACATTTAAAAAGACAGTGGCTTCTGGCTTAGGTGTCCTGTCTTTTGATTATTTGATCTGAAGGAATCCAGTTTCCTTGAGCTATCCTATGGGGAGGCTCACTTGGAAAGGAACTGAGGGAAAACACTGAAGAACTGAGACCTTCAGTCCAACAACCTACAGAAAATGAGTCGTGCCCAAGCCATATGAAGACTCCACACCAGAGTCTTCAGATGAGACTACCGCTTACTGCAGTCTCAGAAGAGATCTTGAAATAGAGATGTTCAGGTAAACAGCACCAGTATTACTGATCCACAGAAATCATGGGATGATAGATGTTTGCATTTTCAAGTGGGTAAGTTTTAGTGGGTAAGTTCCTAGGTGTTACATAAGAATAGATATATCATACAACTACATATAAACTAATTTTTTGAAAATAAAAAAATACTCAAACTGGTGTCTGAGAATTAAGTAGACTACTAAAGAAAGTAGTTGTTAAAATTTATAAGCTTGATATAGGTATTAGCTTCCTATGGTTGCCATAGCAAAGTACCACAGACAAGATGTCTTAAACAACAGAAATTTATTTTTTGACAATACTGCAGGTCAGAAGTCCAGGATCTAGGCGTAGGCATTAGGTTTCTTCTAAGGCTTCCCTCCTTGACTTTCAGATGATCCAGATGACCATCTACTCCTTGCATCCACACATAGTCTTCCCTCTTTACAGAACTTGTCTCACATATAGTTGTATTCTAAGGTACTGAGGATTAGAATTTCAACATATTGGCACTGGGGTTGTGGCTCAGTGGTAGAGCACATGTGAGGCATGGGGTTTGATCCTCAGCACCACATAAAAATAAATCAATAAAATAAAGGTATTGTGTCTATCTACAAATAAAAAATTATTTAAAAAAAGAATTTCAACATATGAATGGGAAGGCAATTCAGTTCTTAACAGTTTCTAATGATAATTTTTAAAATTAGTATTTATGGACTATCTCAATTATCACAATATCTCCTTTGATAAATGCAATTATCACTAAAGTTATACAATGACAAAACTCAGGGTTGAAGAAGCTAATTAATAAGTTCTGCAGCTAATAAATAGATAAATCATAACATTCACTCAAGTTATTCTGAATTTAAAATCTTACTTCTGCAATTAAATTAGTGTTTGAATTCAATGTCTAATCAACTTCAATTGGTAACTGATAGTACAAAATGCAAATGAACCAGTATATGAAGTGCTACTAACCAGCATTTTAATTATGAGGTTACCAATCTTTTAAAATCCATCTTCCAAAACATGTTTTTCAAGTTTAATAGTTTAAGTGCAAAATTCATACCTAAAAATAATAATTAAGCATCTTATTGACATAGTCTTAATCATAATTTATTTACCAAAATTATTGTGAGATAGTATAGATTTTAGAACAAACTGTTAATGTTTTGACCCTCTTGCTAGACACAAGAATATGTGCTTGTTTTGGTCATAATGCATCCATATATTTGTGTATTCTTAATTTATAATAGTTGCTTTCTCCCATATCATTTAATGGGTGAAAAAATACTTTATAAAATCAATGCAAAAAGTTAAAAAGAGAATTTTAAATGTCGTTTCACTGGTATTAATGAAGTACCACTCTGTTGTGGAATGTTCATGTAGGACCAAGAATATATGAGAAACCTTTCTATCTTTTGCTCACTTTTGCTATGAACTTAAAGCTATTATAAAAAACTAAATTTTATATAAAAAAAGAAAATTGCTTTCCTGAAGTTAATCATTATTTATTAGAAGAATGATTTATGGTATAAAGATATTGTATTAGACTGTTTTCTCTAGCTATAACTAAACATCCAAGGCTGGGTAATTTGGGGAAAAAAAAGAGGTTTGTTTAACTCACAGTTTTATAGATTCAAATCCTAAGGTCATTTAGCTCCATTTGTTCAGCCTCTTGGAAGGGCCTTATGGAAGATGGCATCACAATACAGTGAGTATATGCAGGAGGGAGAGATTAGTCACATGGCAATTTAGGAAGTCAGAAGGATTCAGGGATAAGTTTTCCTTTTTGTTTAATAGCACACTCTCATGAGAAATAACAAGGTTCTCCTGAGAACTCTGTTAATCTCTTCTGAGGGTGACACCCCAGTGACTTAATTACCACCCTCTAGGTCCCACCTGTTAAAGGTGCTGCCACCTCTCGAAATCACCACATTGGAGACCAAGCTTCTAGGGCATGAACTTTTGAGGGATACAGTCAAACCATATCCAAACTCAAACTGTAGCAGATGTATTCAGTTAAGTATAGGCAATTAGAGAACAATCAAAAAGTTTTATTTCACCAGTTTGTAAAATCGTGGCATTCTGTTATTAGAATAAACCTGCAAAACCAAGTATTGCTGTCAACTAACAAGGTAGTAGCTTACTAAACATTGCTGTTTTCCCAAAAAATCTTGATAATGGAATCCTACTGTTATTTTGCACTTACGAAAATGAGCATTTTGGTGATATCTGGTGATCACTTTTTCCAGAAATAAAGCTTCTTCTGACAAATCTGGCAGGATTCTTAATGGTACTGGATAAATGCTGGTACTGATTCCTAGAGAGGTGAACCACTAGAGGAGTTATTAGTGTTTTCTTAGGTCTTGTCAGGAGCAAGTTCCAGTCCATACTTGAAAGATTCTTAGCCTAACCATTTGATGGTATAGGCCTGACCAACCTGAGGCAGAGTAGGACTAATCAGAGGAAAAGAATAATTATCAACACATTTCCAATGGAGAAGAGAATAAGATTCCACTAATATAGCATCTTTTTCCTGTTTTCCTTACCCAAACCTAGATTTTCTAGCACCTTAACTATAAGGCATATATTTCTGTTATTTAAGCAATCCAATTTATGGTATGCTCATATAGCAACCTGAAGTGGCTATGATAGAAAGTAGTACAAAGAATTGGGGATTTTACTATAACAAATATCTAAAAATGTATACCTCTCTTTGGAGCTGAGTAGAGGGTCCAGACTAAAGAGTTGTCAGGTGTGTGCTGGAAAAAAAAAGGTGACATTACCATGAACAAACTTTAAGAGGTGATTCTGGTGAGGACTAAAAAAGAAAAGAGGAGTGCTGTAAATGAATTTTCATCTTCTTAGTGGATACATAAATAGTCCTGTAAATCATGTTGTTAGAAGTATGACTAATGTAGGATTTTCTAGGTCTATTCCTGTTAATATAACAAAATACCTTGGACTTGGTAGTTTATAAACAACAGAAATTTATTGGTTGTAGTTCTTGAGCCTGCAAGTATAAGATCAAGGTACCAGAAAATTTGGTGTCAGGTGAGGGCTTTCTGCTTATAGATGTCACCTTGGTGCTGTGGCCTCACATGACTGAAGGGAGATACAGTCTGCCTCAAGTCTCTTATAAGGAAGGGCACTAATACCCTCATGAGGGCAAGTCGTCAAACTCAGTCATTTCCCAGAGACTCCATCTCTTAACACCACCACCCTGAGGACCAGGTTAACATGAATTTGAAGGAGCACAAACATCCAGACTATTGCACTGCCCTTCTGTTGAAATCTCAGACAGAATGAGGAACATGCTATTGCAAACTGGAAGAAACACAGATTTTGTTATAAATTGATAAAGAACTAGTCTGAATTGTGTTCATATTCTAGTGTTTTGTGGAATGTAGAATTTGTGAGCAATGAAATTGGATATTCAATTAAGGAGGTTTCTAAGCATAATCTTGAAAGTGTGATTTGGTTCTTCCTGATTACTTATAGTGAAAGGGGAGAAGAGAGAAAAGAATTGTGGATTGAATTGTTAAACAAAAAGGATTTGATACTTAACATTTGAAAAATTCTCAGCTTTTCATATTACAAAAAAAAAAATAGAAAATAAAAAAGGGCATTTGGAAGATACCCCCAAGGATAGGGTGGGTTGATTATTTGATAAGGAGGTTAATGTGGGTATAAACCACAGACTTCATCTACCACATGAACAAAAACTAGGAAAGAGATGGGATTATACCAGCATGTGATACTAAGGAGGGCCATGTGGTTAGACATGGAATCCATCAAAGCTAAACTGCAGAGGCAGGACTGCATTCCCAGTGGTTATTGGGAACAAGACTACTACCCCAATGTGTCTGAAGACAGAGAGTTAAGACAAAGAAAATTATTAGTTAGCCTTAAAATCTAATACAATCTGCCTTTCTTGGTTTTCAACTTGCTTAGGACCTAGAGCTTGCCCTTTTTCCTTTCCTTTCCTTTCCTTTCCTTTCCTTGCCTTGCCTTGCCTTGCCTTTCCTTTCCTTTCCTTTCCTTTCCTTTCCTTTCCTTTCCTTTCCTTTCCTTTCCTT
>JAJEJO010000457.1:150304-182771 GCA_020662805.1 Glaucomys volans | reverse complement strand
TTCCTTCCTTCCTTCCTTCCTTCCTTCCTTCATTCCTTCTCTCTCTTTGGAAGGGAAATATATGTCTCCCTACTATATTTTGAAAACAAATAACTTCTTTAGTGTCATAGGATCATAGCTGAAGTGAAACTTTGCTTCGGGATGAATTGTGCCCTGAGTCTCACTCAGATCTTGTTTATATGATATTTTCATGAAACCTTGGATTTTAAAGTTGATATAGTAAGGAACTGAGACTTTAGAGATTGTTGAAATGAAATTAATATATTTTGAATGTGAGTTGAATGTGAATTTTGGTGGGCCAGAGCCAGAAAACTATAAGCTATGAACTGAATCTTCACGTATCCCTGAAAATTTACATGTTAATATCCTAATTCTAACATTGATGTGATGTTATTAGGAGGTGAGGTCTTTGGAGTAAATTTAAGTCATGAGGGGAAAATCTCATAAATGTTATTAGTGTACTTATAAAAAGACAAGAGAGCACTTGTCCCCTCTGAAATATATCACATGAGGATGCAAGGGGAAAATGGCTGTTACAAGCCAGGGCTGGGTCCTCACCAGACACACAGTGTGCTGGTACTTTGATCTTGGACTTCGCAGCCTCCGAAACTGTGAGAAATCAATTTTTGTTGTTTAATCACCCCATCTATGGCACTTTGTTACAGAAGCCTGAACTGACTAAAACAAGTCAAAAGATAAATACATAATAAACAAGGAAACCTAACTGCAAAATTTTCTGAGTATTTTACTTGTCTATTTGTTTAAAACTAAGTAAGATTCTGCTTCTCAATATGCCTAAGGATAATGAATTCAGAAGAGATGACGGATCCCCATTCTCTGCTGCTCATTTTTAAACAACTTTGGAAGAAACATGCCTAGGAAGGCAGAGTTTGTTTTTCCTCTGATTGTCAGGCCTAAGGGAAAGGTAGAGATGTGGATACTAGAAAACCTGTGAGTTTTAACCTGGACCAATGGGAGTCAGTGCTATATCCAGACTATCATTACAGTCACCCGAGACCCCGGTCAGTGTGGCAGGCATAGCCAGGTGCATGGTTTGTCTGAGACCCAAAACACTCAATTTTTCCATAACCAGCAAAGTGGGGATTCATATAGCTCAGACACAGAGCAGCAGAAGCCATTAATATGGAATTTATGACAAGCTACTTTCAACCCACGGGGAAAAATGTTCAGACTCATGACATGCCTCTAAGCTGAGGTCAGGCTTGAAGGAAGAGGCTTGATCCTTGAATTATTTCTCCTTTTGTCTGTGAATCCAGTATTGTGTTAAAGAATGCTGCATTAGATAAAATCTATAACTGGGCAAGGAATTTAATAAGGCCATAAAATGGTCACCCCATGCAAACTATTCCGTATTAGAGATGAAGTGGTACTATAAGAATAAATGTATGTATGACAATGACCCACAGTGTGTCATGAAATGGGTGAAAATATTAGCTGTGAACTTTCTACCAAACAGAAGGCCTGTTATCCATAATCTTTTTGTTTTTCTTTTCAAATGTTTTGCTGGAGCAAATCCCTAAGAAACCATCCCAGCTACAGTGGGAGTGACATAATGTATCTGTTGTTTCTTTTTAAATCTTCCCTCCAGGGAAGAACTTTCTCCTCACATGTCAATATCACTTTGTTCATCATTTTTATGATTATAGTGATTCTTTTCCAATTTTGAGGTTAAGTTCCTCAAAACTCCCATGGTAAAAGAATTTGTGATTGAAGAAGCCAAAACAATACTAAAATGATTAAATTTTGATGATATGAGGTCATGTCGGTCTCACCAAAATAATGCAATGCCAATAGAAAGATAAAGTAACAGTAATGTCAATGAAACATGTCAGTAATGCCCAATTGAGTGCAAAGTAGTAACTCTACAAGGAGTTTTCTTTCACTCTTCCCCTAAGTTTGAACTTAGAATTTTATTTTATTTTGGGTAGGTAAATGAATAGTCACAGTAATTTTTAATCTCAAGTTCTCTTTCTCCAGTGCTTAATGTCCTATTGCAGCAATTTCCATAACACTTTTTTCAGGACATTAATATGCTTCAAGAAAAATGGGCTCTCTTTTCCAAAAATAGAATAGAAATTGTTATATACTATATTCTCCTGAGAATTTCTACCCAACTGTTGAAAGCATCAAGAAATATATAGTATAAAATTTCCTTTGACTTTGATTCAGCTTAATACTTTACTACTTTGAAGATCAATTTATTCAGACTGTGTGTGCGTGTGTGTGTGTGTGTGTGTGTGTGTGTATAAGGGAGAGAGAGAGAGAGAGAGAGAGAGAGAGAGAGAGAGAGAGATAAGATCTATAAATATCCTTTGATCAACAATTTAGAGGAGTCCTCTCCTATTTGTATATATGCAAATACATGTGCATGTTTCTATTGGTGCATCAGGATATTAGGAGCATTGTAAGAAATTAGTTTAATATATGTTGTATAATATCAAAAGCATACAAGACAACTGGAGGGTAATGTTAATCTGTAATCTACTGGATTACTGGTTTTAGGAGGAAGACAAGAGCATCACAAGTTTGGGGCCAGCCTGGCAAGACCCCATCACAAAACAAAAATATAAAAATGGCTAGGGATGTAGCTCAGTAGTAAAGTGTCCCAAGGTTCCATCCCAAATACTGAGGTTCTGTTCAAAATATTATTACCATCTTGTAGTTATTTTCCCATTTCCTTTAAAATCCTTATCTACTTATAACCATCAAATAAGCAGATATCTCTACATGGCTCAGTCTCTTTTCTGTTATAGGTGTTTAAGAAAAGTTATATGGCCCAAGATGACTTATCTTCAACTTGTTTATCTTTCCTTAGTATGTGAATCTTGAGGAATATATATATATATATAAAGTAAATATTTCAAAACATACATATGTGTACATGTACATATATGTGTATATATCATACAATTTTCTATTATTGTTTTGTATTTTTAAACTTTTTTTTTTTTTTTTTGTGACGGGGGATTGAATCCAGGGGCACTCTACCACTGAGCCACATCCCCAGCCCTATTTTGTATTTTATTTAGAGACAGGGTCTCACTGAGTTGCTTAGGGCCTCGCTAAGTTACTGAGGCTGGCTTTGAACTTGCGATCCTCCTGCCTCAGCCTCCCAAGTGCTGGGATTATAGGCCTGTGCCACCACGCCCAGCTTGTATTTTTAAACTTTTGATCTTTCTTTAATAAGAGTGACTAGCATTTTTTAAAATTTCCTGAATCTAAAATTCTTTTTATTTCTTATAAGAAACAGGTTTATTTGCAAAATAAACTTTTTCTAGCAAAAGGACATGGTACTCAAGTTGTTTGAATGTTTCTTTTTTTTTTTTTTTATAAAAGATGGGATATTTAAAACAAGGAATATGTATTTTTTTAGTCTTGATTTTCTCATCATTGACACATTCTATGAATTTTAAGAAATGTTCAACAAGTAGATGATTCAGTAGTATTTGATTAGGTTTAGGAGAAATGAAGTTTCAGGTCAGAATCAGAACGTGCACTCTAACGTCGACATGGTAGTAATCAGGGGGCTGACGGAGGGCATTCCTTGAGTCCCTTGCCTCTCATAGTCTATCCTTTATCATAGTCATGTTCTATAATGGACTATGGGTCTCAAGGTAAGTGTCTAATAAATATTTGAGAAAGGTATGAAAAAAATTATGTCACATTTCCTACAGGATCATGATAGATAAAGCAGTGGGGAAGGAAAGCCACATTTGCTATGAATGCCTCCCCAAGCAGGACTAGATCTTTGCCCATTTTTTCTGCTTTGACATTCAATATAATTTGGTTCTCCGGTAGGAGAGGACAATATGGAAAAATCCATGCAAAAAGAACATGAGAGCTACAAGCCAATATTATGATTCTTCTAAATGATAATTCATGGATTCAATCAATAAACCAACTAATGTTACTGGGATTGATTGAATTAGTATTGTAATGGTCAAGACCTCACACAACCCTTTTGCTTTTCCAGGCTAGAAAGAAGAGAGCTTGTAGAAAATCTCTCTTCAAATAGGAGAACTCCTTGCACTATATTTTTGTCTCCAGTAGGATTTATTTAGTGGGGATTCTTCAGAGCCTGGGCAAATCTTATTCAGGGCAAGAGACAAATAAAGCTAGTTTTGAGGCAACCATAACAACAGTTGAGTCAAGAGGAAGTATTGTATCAGTCACTACTTTTGACTGTTGTTCTGCTTTCCTGAAGTAGAAAATCTCTTGGCTAAGAGCTTTTAGCTTAATTTCTAGTCCCAGATGCTTATCCGACCTCCTGGTTCTGTGTCCATCAGTCTCTCATCTGTCCACCTGGCTTTCTTTCCTGAATTGTCCTGACCTCAATGTTATGCATATCCTTCATCAGACTGGCCAGTATACTGTTGCCCTCTGGTCCGACCCAGATGTCTATTATCAGCTCACCTCAACAGACCTTTTCTTGATTTTTGGCTCTGAATGTGTCTTTATTGCCTTTAAATCTTGGAACCAAAGGAGAAAAGAAAAATCACGCTCATAATTTTGGTTGAAAGCTAAAGCAACAGTATTTATAGCAAGGAAAATAAGCATTGCTGGGTTAGGTATTTTATTTTTTCACTAATTAGGAACAAGCTCATTTAGAAAGATAATTGTCTTTCTGCCTTGGGATTCTATTATAATGGATGACTGCCTAAGAGCTAATACAGGGGAAACGGACCCTGGAGTTGGTGGGAAAGAGGGGAAATGGGGGGTGTATAAGATGGATATTAGGCAGATCCTGAGTCAGCAGTAAAACACGTGTGTGTGTGTGTGTGTGTGTGTGTGTGTGTGTGTGTGTGTAACATGGTAGTAAAACTGAAAGTTTCAGTACAATTTGAAATAATAATCTTTCCATTAAATGTGGAATTTTTGTTCTCATTAAATCATATGTTCAGACTATACTATTGAAAAGTTGTGAGGAGAAAGAGAAATTTTTTGACAACAAAAAAGAAATAGATTGAAAAAGTGTTAAAATAAAGGAAATTTCAGCATTAAAAATATGATCCTCAAGCTCAATGACTCATATTGAATTAATCGTTTATTCTGTAATGCATTTGGCACTTTGCAGGTGCATATACGGGTGGCAATATTCAAACAGAATTAATTCCCACCCTCATGAAAGTCACAACTTAGCAAATTGTTGAGTCAACTTGCAAGTAGAGAAAGTACTTTATACTAAGAATGTTCATTTTTTACTGAAAGCAAAATAACACCACAGAGTCCCTCAAGATGCTTGAATGAGAAAGGAAAGAGCTAAGGTTTGTAACTTCAATCTTAGATATTAGATTGGTAGGATAGGACAGAGGGGCCTTGCCTCTGTGAAGGCGAAATAGAGCATAATCAATTCTTCTTGTGTGGTGTTAATATGACCTTAACTGGGCAGAGTTGGCAATGTGAGGAATTTTTTGTACTACTAGAACCCTGTGGATCTTTGCTTGTATTTATTGGGTTGAGATTCAAACCACATTCCCTGTGCTCTATAATATGGTTGGTTTTGTGAAAAAGATATAAATGTTTTATCATAAAAAAACAATTAGCAGAATCCAATGATCCATAATAGTTTGCTTGGAATTGAGACTCAGGAGGCACATGGGACATTAGAAGGCAGAGGTTCTTGTTCCAGGAAGAGTACAAACGTGTGTGTGGCTTTTGAGATGATATTTGATCCTCTCTTTGTCTCACTTCTTTCAAGTACAAAGTCTAGGGAGAGCTCTAAGATCCTTGCCAACTTTGCAATTTGAAATTTGCAACCACTTTCATAATGATGTCTGAAGACAAAGGTAGTATTTGTTATTGTAGTTATTTATTTCCATTTCAATATGAAAACATTTTTTAAAAATGAAAACTTAGTCCCAAAGTTTTCTATTTTTCATTTGAAGTGATCAAATGACTTAGGATTTAGAGTATAGCTGAATAAAAAATGATATGAAATCATAGAGTTCTACTTTAGTATTCAACATCTCTCCCCCATTATTACTATGTAAAGGTTTTCTAAAATAAAATAGAAATTATTTGCTAGCACATCATAGAGTTTTAAGGCAAAAATATTTTTTCAAAAGAAGGTAAATAAAGTTCTATTAATTATTTTATTATATAAATACACTTTTATGCTTTTGGTAGGTTTTTGTCTCCCTTTGAAAGAGACAGCACAGATCTGGCAGATTTTAACAATTCTGTCTGCTTCCTTGTCACATATGAGCCACTGTTTTTAATAAGTCATTTTCAGTTAATTGCTAATTTACCTCTAAATTATTTAGTAGTTTTGATTTTGATTCTGCAACACCTAGAGGCAATGATCTGCAATAGAAACCAACAGCCTGTAAAAAATTTGATTTTAATAACAGTCATTTGCTGTTAGAAGTTAAGTAATGAAAATGTTATCAATATGAATGTTAGAGATAAGGAAAAATATTCAAGGAGTACTTTGGGCTTCTAAATATAGAATTTGTTGAATGTAAATTGATTCTAGGTAAAATTTATTTGGATATTTTAATTCAAAATTCCCTGACAATTAAAGAAAACAGTAATTTGAAAAAGAAACAAAGGCTTAGGTGAGCTATTATATAATTAGAAAATGGCATGTACTTAATTTAAATGAAAATAAATTTAATTGTTTTCCAGTAAGCCTAGCACAAGTGTCTGAGAGTGCCCTCTGTATAGACAGATAATGGTTCCAGATAAAAATCATGGAGTTTAAATTTGTAACAAAATATTTGCAAAATAGCTGTAAGCTAATAACTAGTAAGTGTGTTCTAACTGCCCAGATTTGTTCTTATTCCTCTACAGGTAAGTTTATTTAAGCCTCACACAGACTTATGAGGCAGGTGCTATTACTATCTTGACTAAATAGAAGAGGCAAGTTCCGTAGAGAGGGCATCAGCCAGAGTTCACAATCCTGAGCACAATTTCCTTTTTCTGTGAATGCAAACATAACATAGACATTGGGGGAAACAATACAAAGTATTACTGATCCACAAATCAGTAAAAACATTTAAGAGTAAAACATTTAAGATCAAACAATAGACTTAAATTAATAGAAGACAAATAAGGTCCATAACAATGTTATATCTAAAAGCAAGCTTGGACAAATTAGAGCTTATCTAGTAGGTCAGTTGCTCCCTAAATGTTTACCTTTATCTTCTTTTGATTCCCTTTAATGTTTTAATTTACTTTATGGTCTTGAATATCAAATGATATGATACATGGAATTATTCCACCTTATTGCTTTCTCTTATACTTCTCATGGTCTTGTTCATACACACAGTCATTTAAAAATACCATTTTATCTTTGCACACTCTTATCATGTCCCTGTACTTATGACTGTATTATATTTTGAGTTTAAAATTATTCATCTCAATGATTCAACAGGTATTTATTGAGTAACTATCATTTGTCAGATGGTTGTATCTAATGACAAAAATGCTGGAGAAAATATAATGACTGTGACTAGGAAGGCTGGTCAAGTAACTAGGTGATTATTGAATGATGGGTTAAGTCTGACAATAAGTAGCATTTATCAAGTTCTAAGCAAGAAAATGAGATGTGCTTTCAGAAGTCCACTCATTTTGCACTGTGGGAAATGATCTGCAGGAGGCCATGAACATGTGAAGGAGGCAAGGGATGCCTGTCAGAGACTGTTAATAGTGACAGGAAAGAGGTGTTGATGATCAATCCAAGTGCAGAAGCAGAGAGGTATGTGAGCTTTTAGGATTTTAGGAAGTCTGATTAGTAGGATTTGGCGAGTAATTGAATGCAGCATAATAAACAGTATTTTTTTTTTAGTTTTATGGGATGGACAAATATGTGAATGACAGAGAAACAGGGTTTTCCAAGTAATCTTTTGCATGTTGACTTTGAAGTAATTATGGGACATAAAAGCATGAGTTCAAAATACGTATTTCTTCTTATGAAACCATCAACGGAGAGAGGTCAGTTTGGCAGCATAAGATGGATAATGATGGGACTCTAAAAAACACCATCAGGAATGGGAAAAAGAAGAAAAGTCTTCAAAGTAGATGAAGAATCAACCAAATTAAATGGAAGAAAAGCAAGGTTGCCAATGACAACTGTCTTACCTAACTAAAAACTTGCTCCATCAAAGTAGAAGTACTGGAATTAAGAGTGATTAAGAAGAATAGTAACATGAGAATAGTAAGAAGCAATCCATTTTCCTCTTTGGTCAGCATTTTAAGGGTAAGGTATTTACAAATGAAAAAGTTGGAGAACTTTGCTTGTGAGCAGTCATTTGTCTTGAATAAAGGAATCATTGAAATGTACCCTCCAAGTATTATGTTGGATATGAGGAATCCCAAAATCTCCTATGATAATGCAGAAATGCAAAGGTAAAAGGATTAGATTATGAGAATTGCAACCTAATCAGTCCATCCTAGTTTGGATGGGGTGACTGGGTGGCAACTGCAGGCAGGTGAAGCATGGCTTTAGGACTTGGGTCACTGGGGTTCTGCCCTGGAAGGGTTCATCTTCCTTAAGGCCCCTTCCCCTCTCTCTGCTTCCTGGCCACCGTGACTGGGGCAGTACTCCTCTTCCAGGCCTTTTCACCATGATGTTCTGCCTCACCTGAGCTTAGTTCAATAGAGTTGGCTGAGCATGGGCCAAGCCTCTGAAGCTGTGAGCCAAAATAAATTTTTGCTCCTCTAAGTTGTTCTTGTTAGGTATTTGGTCACAGTTATAAAAAAGCTGACTAACATATTGACACAATGAGAATGAATCACAGTCAGAAAGAACACAGGGTAAAGAAAGTCAGTATATTCAGTTTTGGGTAGAAACAACTACCAAATTCAGAGTAGCCCAAGGGCTATCAAGTTCTTATGAGAATGCAAGCCTTGGGAGGCACAAGTGGATTCTGTGTTCCTAAGACAGTCTAGTTTCTCTCTGTGCTGTCCTCCTTGTCTGTCTTGTAAAGAAGGCATGTGCTAATGTGTTAACAGTGATGCTGGGCATAGAGGAGAAACCCATATAATCTACTAATTGGCTAGACTTTAGCACAGCATTTGTTCTGTTTCACAAACATGGAGAGATCTGTGTTATAATCTTGCAATTTATTTGAGAGATTGACATTCTAGACCTTCTATGTGAATGTTTATGATTTGGTTCATGTAAATCTGCCCCTGTAAGAGACAGTCCTGCTTGTGGTATGCTGACAAAAAAATGTTACTTGAGAATAAAATCCTGGGCTAAGATACATGTACTAGAATGAAACCTTCTCAGAATGGGTCACCTGCTGATGACCATCAAGCCTATTTTTCTTCACTGACCCATGACTGATATATACCTTTGTTCTCTAAAACTGTACAACTGTCTCAAAGGGTCAGATTTTATCTTACATTGGAAATATGTTTACTAAATATTAAGTAAATAATATTCCTATGAATAATTCTATTAGCAAACATGTTTAATTTTATTTGATTTTGAAGTCATGGAAACTATTTTTTCATTAAAAAAATACAAAATAGTTTTCAGCTAAAAATAATCTTGCAGTCAGAAAGTTGGTTCTGATTATTTTAAGACCCAGGTTCTCTCTCTGGGAACCAGTATTCCCTTCTTCACCCCTGCCTCCTTCTCTTTCTTTAATGTAAGTAAGGGAGAGATGACTTTTGAAAGAAGATCCACGTACCTGACAGTAGCAATAATCTTTTCTGTAAGATCTGATAAAGGTTCTTTTTGTCCTTGCTCCAGCTGAATTTTATCATTGGAATATGCAGAACGCCTTAATGTTAGGTGGTAAGTATTACAACATGGCTCCTGAGATTAGAATCAGGCTCCAAACACCACCCTTTAAAATTTAAAAATTGTCCCTTATTAATAGCAAACTTAAGTCTCAAACTACACTCTGGCAATCTCAGTCATTTTAGGTTTTGGACCTTGAGAAATTATGGATTCACTTTTGAGTGAGAAAGTGGATACATTAGGCCAGCATTTAGGTCAAGTGAATCTTCCAGAATTTTATTTTATTTTATTTTGTAAATGATTTGTCTTTCCTCTCACCCACAGTTATTCTAGAGGCCTTGCTCTGATGTAGGACAGAATAGGCTGGACACCAAAGGATTTTCAGGAAAAAGATTTATTTAGCTTTAGTGCTCCAGAGTGCCTGTGGTCTAAAAAAATCTCTGTACCCTGAGTCTGGAAATTCTTTTAGAATTATACTCAGTTAGGTTGTTACATGTCAATGGGTAGGTATGTGTATTAGGCTTCTCTAGAGGAACAGAATCAATAGGATGTATGATTATAAAAGGGGATTTATTAGATTGACTTCAGTGACCAGAAGCTGGATGGTCCAAAATGACCATCTGCAGCTGGAGAGCTGGAAGAACCAGCAGCTGTGCAGTCCAGGAGGCAGAAGCCACAGAATAAGAAGGATCAACAGTGCTACCCTAGTCTGAGACCAAGGCTTCTGGAAACTACCTGGAGAATCACTGGCAGAGTCCACTTTGGAAGAGTGAAGAAGCAAGGGTCCTGTATCTTCTGAAGATTGAAGCAGAGATCAAGAACCCATTCAAGAAGAGCTGAGCTTGCATCTGCATCTGCTTCCTTGTTCTTCCAGCTTTTATTTCGTCCAAGCCACCATCCCATGCCCACACTTAGGGAAGGTCTCCATTTCAGTTCACTGTCCCACATTCCAATCATTCCAAGACAGACCCTCATTAACTCACCCAGAGGCCTCTTAATCATTGGTATCTCTTAATCCAATCAAGTTGACAATTCAAATTAACCATTACAGTATGTAAGAGTAACTCTGTTCCACATTTTTAGGCTAGTCAGGTTTCACAAGTTTTATTTCCAACTGGGCAAACAAACCACAATGCCCTCTGCAGAAATTTTTGCTGATATCCTGTTGACACCCTTCATAAAAATCTTTCTGACAAGAAATGAAGCCTTATAATGGCAAGGGTCTTTTGGGTGGGGGTACCTGGTCTGCTTCAGCTCCACTTTATCAGTTTCCACATTGTCATTGCTTGCATTTATAGTATTCAGGTGTTAACCTTCAAAGAAACTCAATTAAACATATAAGCAAAGTTCCTTTATTTGCAAAGAGAAGTAAAAACATGTCTTTAACCTTGTTGTTAATTTATTAAAATTTCAATCTCATGAAATATTAGAATTCACATGAATTGATTTTGCAATATAAATATGAATTCCAAATTTCAATGTTTGTGATCACATGAAAACACTTGAAAAGTGTATTTCTTATCTTCTCGTTTGTTATCTTGAATATATTTTGCAAATGAATGGAGAGGATTATTGAAATGGATTATATCAACTGAAGTTTAGATGACCCTGATTTTAAAATCTAAGTGTATATGTTAGTATAACTAGACCCATGAATCTAAAATTATATAAAACATTTTATATTACATATATGCAAACAAAATAATCCTATAAAATAATTAAAAAGATAATTAGAAAAAGGCTTCCTATAATAAACATACAGTATTCTGTAAGAGCATCATACTTTTCCCTTAATTTTATTAGGTAGATAATAAGATATTCATATATTAGCTAATAATAGAAATTTCTTGATTTATTTTGGATGCTTCTATATGTTTCTCAATGGCACTCTCGGCAAAGCACCATTATTACTTTATTAAATACTACTTTTTCCTATTTGAGCTTAACAAACAAATCTAATGGTATGAAAGAATTTAATTTCAGAGCTGAATGATAATTTGTTAGGCGCTGTTAATTCACATAATTCAAAGTTAATTATGTTTGCAATATTAGGAGTGTGGTAATTCTGTTGAGCTATAGCTTTTATGAAATTTTATATTCTGATTAAGCAAATGCAATTGACAAGAATATATCACAAACTCTCACATTTATAGGAGTTGTGTTGTGTGTACATGTGTTTGTCTAATCAGATGATGTCTTAGACTCTAATTTAGTCATACTTGGTGGACTTTACTTCATGAAGACTCATTTCATTTCTCAGAATATGTTCTTCCTCTTTGTTATTATGGAAATTGAAATTCTTAATTATTATTTCCAATTATTACTTATGTGTATTTTATTTCTTCATTGTATGAAATTATGCTAATTTTTGCTTTTTGGACCACATTTCTATCAAACCTGCAAAAGAAGTATCATAAATTATATTTCTAAAGAATGTTAAAATGAGCTTCCACATGTGTGAATTTGTGGTTCATCTCTTTCACCACTTTGAATCTCCTAATCAAGTTTAAAATGACAATGGAAACTACTATTTCTGGTGTGTCAAACAGAGAAATGAGAAACTCCTTTCTCTTTCAGAAAACATGGGGCCACTGTATATTTTTTGTAGGACACTATGACAAAATTTTGGAAATTTGTTCTCTCATCATTGCTTTTTAAATGAGCAGAGCCACTTTGGGATATGTGAGGGAGGAGAAACAAGTGAAACAAGAATATATCCTACAGAGTAGGGTCAGACTGGGACAAAAATTTTACATATTATTACCTCGAGCCTCTAGTGGAATCTAGAAAATATTATAGGGATCTATGTTAATTCTTCAAATCTAACTGAGTATCCCCATGAACAGAACTGACAATTTTTGAGAAAGATGGACTTAATTGAACCTAAGGACTATAGAAAAAGCAATACTAAGAGGAAAGTTGATAGCAATCATAGGCTACATGCAAAAAGAAAGAACTCAAATAATAATCTATCACTACATCTCAAGGAAAAGGAAAACAAGAATAAATCAAATCCCAAATTAGCAGAAGGAAAGAATGAAGATCAGAGCATAAGTAAATGAAATAGAGACTAAAAAGACAACATGACAGACCATAAAACAAAGAGTGGGTCCTTTAAAAAGACAAGATAAACAAAATAGACAAACCCTTAGCTAGTTATCAAAGATGAGAGATGACTCAAGTAAATAAAATCATAGATGAAACTATAGACATACAGAGAGTCATTAAAGATTTTTATGAACAATTATACTTTGATAACCTAGAAGAAATGGACAATTTCCTGGTCACGTACACCTTACCAATCCCACAGGTCAGTATCTTTGATGAACATACATGTAAAAATCCTCAAAGAAAAAACCCAAACAAACTATCCAACCAAATCCAATAACACATGAAAAAGTGTATGTGGCATGAAGAAGTGTAATTTATCTCGGGGATGCAAAGATGATTTGACATTTGTAAACTACCAAGTGATACAACAAATCAACAGAATAAGAACAAAACCATGTGGTCATCTTGATAGTTGCAGAAAAAGCCATGACATATTCAACATCCCTCATGATAAAAATGCTGCATAAATTAGGTGTAGAAGAAAAATGGCTTTGATGTATGGCTCCAGTTTTATTTGTTTCAAGAACATTTTAAATTTCCTTCTTGATTTCTTCCTTTATACTTTGTTATTCAAGAGTAAGTTGTTTAATTCCCATGTATTCTAATAGCTTCCAAGGTTTTTAACTTCTGGCTTTATTGCAATGTGGTCAGAAAAAATACTCAATACAATTTCATTCTTAAAAATTTTTGTTTATAAATGTTTTGTGGCCTATCATACGATATATCCTGGAGAATATGAGAAGAATATGTTGGGTGGCAGCTGTTGGGTGAAATTTTCAGTAGATGTCTGTTAGATTCATTTGGTCTGTGGCGCAATTTAACTCTACTGTTTCTTTGCTGATTTTCTGTCTGGATGGTCTATCTATTGCTTAAATAAGGTAATAAAGTTGTCAGTTATTACTATATTAGAGTTTATCTCTCCCTTTAAGTCTATTAACATTTGCTTTGTATATTTAGGTGCTCTTAAATTGAGTGTGTGTGTATATGGGTGTGTGTGTGTATATACATATGTATCTATATATATATATATATTTAAATATATTTAAAATTGTAATTTCTTCTTGCTGAATTACTCCTTTATCTTTACATAATGACCTTCCTTGTCTCCTTTTACTGTTTCGATTTGAAAATCTATTTTACCTGACCTAAGTGTGAGTGTTCAGCATCAGTAAGAATTTTTAAAGTGTATTACAGTAGCATGTATATGATGTAGAATGTATATAGACACACTTTTTTTTTCTAGTTTAAAATATAACACTTGCTCAATAGAGGTAAGATTTGAGGAGTTCTACTAAAAGTAACACATCCCTTGAAAATAATTACTAGAAAAAGAAACAATTAAATCTTATTTACCTTATTTTTTGCCTTATTTTGATCTTATCGTGGGCCTTCATTAAGCAAGTCTAACCTGATCAGCCAGCTGGAGATAATTACGTTCTACTTCACCATTGGCATTGCAGATGGCAGCTGTTACCCCAGGCATCCATAATGGAAACAAAAAGGATGGCAAGAAGCCCTCCCTGATTCGTTATAAAATATATTTATTTTTCTCTTTTTCTTCAGGGGAAATGAGATTCAGCTCGAAAAGCCAACACATTTTATTTCCAGAATTAAACATTTAGAATGAATGCATCCCTAGAAATAGGGATTGGTACTATGCCCCTGAAATTAGAATTTGTTTGATATTTATCAAGAGAGAAGGATAAGCTGAAAATTACTTTTAGTCTTGCTCTCTTGATTAAAAAAAATATGATAAATTCTAACTTTGGGTATATATGTCAATGCTTACTATCTATTCTTTATCTGTCTGTCTGTCTATTTTCTGTCTGTCTGTTGGTTATTTCTTTAAGGCTTCTACACACCATACAAGAGATTTTCTTGCAAGTGCTCACTACTGCTACTGCTTTTAAATTGTCTAAGCTTATTGTATGGCATTCCAGAGAAGCCCTGTTCACATTTAGTCAAGAACTTCAACCACAAAGATTATAAAAAAGGCCACAGGCATCCAGAAATCCCTGAACAAAACCCTCAGATAAGAGCATTTTCCTCCCAGGCATCATTAGTTAGCACGAGTGTTATGCAGGGCAAAGATTGCTTGTTTACTTTGGTGATACAAATGCAACACATTCAGGGGTGTTATTCAGTCATGGGCCAATTAGGTAGCCGCTAGAATCAATGGAGCCTATTGAGAGGAAGGCTCAGTGGGTCTACTGAAGCCATGCTGCTCCAGCATCTCCAGCAAGACAGCTTCCTCAGAGAAAATCCTTCTCTCCTAATCTGCTCCATTCTTTAAAACTGTGGTGGAGTTTCTGTGGAATTTCCCCCTGCAGTACAATTATGGAGTTTCATACTGAACGAGTTTGACTCTATAATAACAGCAACAGCAGCCTCAGCAGTTAGATAATGGCCTGAAATTTGAGATGGGGAAATGTTTTTCTAGCAATGGGTGATAATGGATAATAAAGAGTGGTTTTAGATTATATGAGACTGCAAGGAATCAATATTCTAAAATGCTTCTTAGCATTGATGTTGCTTTTATTGACAGAATATGCATCACTGTTTGTGTCAATAGCAGCATGAGCTGCAGACTGAAGATCTGCAAAACTGATTAACAAGTTTGAGAACCTCAAATCACCCCAGAATTCATGCTTCAACATGCATTAGCAGCATGTAAAAGAAACAAGTCATAACTTTTGCTAAAATTCCTCAAATGGGTAATTCTATCATCAATGATAAATTATAAATAGTGAATTAATTTCTGATATGCTGCAATAGAATATTTTACTACTTTAAATCTCAGGGTTTTTTTTCTTTTGTTTTTGGTTTTTTTTTTGCCAGGGTATTTAAGTGATTCAGATGTGGCTAAAGGTTAGCAACTAATGAACGGTTTATGTTTTCTCTTAATAAGATTGATAAAAGACAGATTCATTAATTACAAAAGTGTTGGTGGATTCTTAAGAATTTTACTGCTTACTGCATTATCTTTCACAATGCAGTTGAATGTAATGTAGTTCTTAATTCAATTAGAGTATTTCCCCTTGCTATTAAATCACTTATCATTTATAACTAGACTGATCAATGTGTTCCTGAATTACGTTGGCTCTTTTTTAACACTGGTAGCCTTTATTTTAAAGTTTTTATTTCATTAGGGAGAATGAGAGCAGATAATCTTCAGTGAAAATAATGGTCTAGATAAGCAGAGTAATATGGAATAATACTGTTAAATATTAGAAGTCAAGTCCTTAGGCTGTTGAATAAATAGTTTCTTTTTATGTCTTTAACTTTTGTTTCTTCACTGCCTTTCATCTTCTACTATTTAGTTCACCTTGCCATCACCTACTGATTCTTTCTTCTGTGTTATTTTTAATTCTGAAATAAAGTGTGTATTTAAGGCACTTTAAAGGTTTAGATTCCAGTTTCAGAAAACCTCTTCAAGAAAATGACTGTTAGAATCTTGAAGAGTCCTTTGGGGAGCCTAATAAAGAGGTTGTCTGAACAAGTCTCTTGGGAACAGAGCCCTGCCACGGTCACACAGCCAATCAGCCTTAAGGTGACTAGAGTTGGACCAGTATTACTACACCTTCCCATGTTTTGCAGATACCTGCGAAAGCTATTTCAACATTAGACCTGCTTATTATTTATCTTCCCTGTCTGGAGTTGTAATCTATGAAGAGGATAAGCAAAACAAAGCTTATCCAAATGCTCTTCAGATCTCCAGAGGGCTGAAGAGACCACAGTCAAGCTCACCAGTGTGTTCAGCTTGCTGTTGGGCCTCAGGGAAGCAACACTGTGGATGTCATCTCAGGCATTCAAGATTTAAAGATCAAATACTTTGTTTATAAAATAGAAAATAACTCCTTGTTGAATGTGGAAATGAGGTTTTAAAGAAAATGTACGCTTGATTCTGCATTAGGAACATAAAACTTTGGAAACAAAAGCATTTAAGGCATAGCCAGTTTCTAGTCTACACTTTATTTTAGGCTTAAGAAAACCGCAAAACGGATTAATTGTGCACTGTAGTAATTTACCAACATAGTGAACTTATTCCAAGTCTCTGAATTTACAGTTTACCCAATCTGAAAATGAAAATAATAGTAACATCTGCCTAATAAGGCTTTTGGGGATTAAGTGGATTAATGTATTTATAACACCCAGAACTTTGGCACACAGTGATCAAAAAGTGTGAGCTGTATTTGTTGTGCTCCTAATCTTACCTACAGAGGAATTTATATGACTGATTGAAGAAAACCTATTAATATGAATAAACTTGTGTAAAGAATGCTAACAAGAATCAGCCAACAAGAAAATGGGAATAAATCACTCTTTCTTGGGTTGGAGGCAGCTTCAGTAAAGTCTTCATGGAAGGCAATGTTTGAGTAGGATTTTCACAGACACATAGGAGCTTGTCACATAGACAAAAGCAGGATTAACCTTCAGTATAGCTCAAATAGAATTAACAATGTGTTTTCTTCGCAGTTGCTGGATTAATATTTCTCAACCTTTTTGTGGAAACCTTCCACCTGAGTATCTTGTTAGAAATACGGACTCAGATTTGATACGTCTGGTCAGGACCTGGGATTTTCATTACCTAACGGGCTTCCAGGTGAGATGGGCTGTATATAAGTAGGAAGACACTGGATTACCATATTCTTTGGAGTCTCCATATAACTATTAACCTATTTTATAAGGAATGTGTGTTCTTAAAGTTAAAACATGAAAAAGAAAGTAATGCAGAATTGTCACTACAGTGTACATACTCAAGTCTTGGCATGGACTAATTAATGATCTCTGATGGACTTTATTTTAGCAGTAGCGAACTCAGAATCCATGAGTGAGGTGTAGTTATCTATGAAACTCTTGAATTGCAGACACAGCTTTGTGCGTCTGTTCCATCTCTCTCATCTGTTTCTTGTGATGTTCTTCTTCAACCTGATTCATAAAGTGGATCTTATGGAGTCCCAGTTCCAGAGTCATTTGAGCACACATGTCGGTGTTGCTCTGATCAGTTGCCCTCACTGACTGATCTCAGGATTTTCTAGAGATCTAAAAGTGATGTTGCTAAAGTTGCTTTGGATAAATTCAGGGGGATATACAAAGATAAAATCCAGGAATTTAAGTTGGTAAGTTGTTCTCAGGATTTCTCCCATGTGGCTGGAGCCTACTTCCTGACCAAGACAATATGCTGTTATCCACAGGTGCATGGTGATTATGGAAGCTGGCAAACAGCAAAACCAGGAGGAGGACAAAAAGCTATATTTAGAAAGACCTGCTAGGACTAGACAAAAATAGGCCTCTTTAAGGCCACAGAAGTGAGAAAGATAATCTTATAACTTGATTAGATAAGAATTTAGACAAAGGTTGGAATTAAGAGTTTATTAATAGTAGTTCTCTTCTCCCAAGAACAAAAGACCTGCATGGAATTGGAAAGCATGTATTCATAATGTCAGTGGTGGCTTTTTTCTTTGATGAGCATATTCATAAAAGATATAGCATACCAGAATCCCTTGGCAACCCCCTTGAAAAACATAATCCAAGGTTGGGTAGGGCAACATCCAGGGTCCTCTCCCAGCTCTAGGTCTCACATTTAAAGACTGAAAGCTTGCGATCCAAACCACAAAGCTGAGGTTCCTTGTATCAAGGGACTGACCTGGGCTGATGTGAGTTCCTGGGGTCTGCTTGGACAAAGGACAAGCAGCACCAGTCAGTGCCAAGATTGGTGGTTGGTAGTAGCATTATAGGTTTTGTTTGGAGGCAGCAGCTTCAAGGAACAAAAATATCATGCTTCTGGAGAAAACTTCTGGCAAGAACTGGATGGCTCGTTAGGGTTTGAGTCAAGCCATATGATCTAAGTTCTGGTGAAATGATGTAGTTCCAACTCAAGCATCCATCAGGAATCAGGATGAATATCTAGTCATGCGTATTTTATACACAGGCTAGAAATCAGGGAGAAAGCCTACAGCTTATTGAGCATGCAAATGAATGTTGGTTTGTCCCCTTTCTGCTGGATGCAAGAGTGAGGGCAGCAGGTGAATCAAGATCTGAAGCACTGAGGGATTAAAGTTGCTGCTACATAACAGGCTTAGTTCGGATTATGAGGCTGGACTGGATATACTGGCTGAAAAGCTTCAGTGTACACGTTTAGTGGGGCAAGGACAGGGCAGCTGCTAAGTAGTACTTATTTCTAGAAATGGCTCTTCATGTATATTCAGGATAGGAACATATTGCTACACATGCATTCTCTGTTTGTGTTGTATCCTGGTACCAGTTATGAATTCATAGTGCAAGGCCCTAGAGCAGGCACCCAAGGCACGTGCTAGAATCAGGTAAGTGAAAATCATAGGAGATGTTATACTGTATTCACATACAGGCTCTCAATAAGGTTAAAATAACTTAATAGTTTTGAAAAGGGCAACATCCCACATTGCAAGAAAATATTTACAAAAAAGTGATAGTCATTTTTTATTTAATTAGCATTTATTCAGTGCCTCCTAACTTGATAATAGTACTTAAGCTTTGTTAATAAATTAGCTAACAAGACAGGCAGATAAATAGATCAGCACTCAAAGAAAAACTACAACAGTGGACATGTATGAAAAAAATGTTCAACATCTTTAGCAATTAGGGAAATACAAATCAAAACTATGCTGATATTTCATCTCACTCTAGTTAGAATGACTGCCATCAAAAATGCAAACAATAATGAATGCTGGAGAGAATGTGGAGGAAAATGAACACTTTTAAACTGTTGGCAAAAGTGTAGCTTAGTATAAACACTATAGAAACCAGTGTAGAGGTTTCTCAAAGGACAAGGATGGAACCCCCAGATGACCGAGCTATATAACTCCTTGGTATTTATTCTAAAGAACTAAAATTAGCATAGTGAAGTGACACTTGCATACCCACGTTTTTAACAGCACAATACACAATAACCAAGTTATGGAAGCAGTATAGGTGACTGTCAATAGAAGAATGGACAAAGAAAATGCAAGCCAGGCATTACAGGCGTGGTGGTGCACGCCTGTAATCCAAGCGACTTGGGAGGCTGAGTCAGGAGGATCGAGAGTTCAAAGCCAGCCTTAGTAACTTAGCAAGGCCCTAAGCAACTCAGTGAGACCCTGTCTCTAAATAAAATACAAAATAGGGCTGGGGATGTGGCTCAGTGGCCGAGCATCCCTGAGTTAAAAAAAAATCCCTGGTTAAAAAAAAAAAAAAAAGAAAGAAAGAAAGAAAATGCAGCACATATACAATGAAACTTTATTCAGCCATAAACAACAAAATTATGTCATTTGTAGGAAAATGAAGGGAACCATTATGTTGAGACCATTATGTTAAGCCAAATAAGCAAAACTCAGAAAGTCGAGGGTCATATGTTTCTCATATGTGGAAGATAGAGGGAAAAAAGTGTGGAAAGAAGTATCTCATGAAAATAGAAGGAAGACAGTAGAGAAAGAGGAACAGGGGGAAGAAGGAAGCAAGGGAAAGGGGAATAACTGGAGAATGGAATTGACCAAATTATATTGTGCCTAGGTACAAATATGTAACAATGTGTCTCACTATTATATACAATGCAGTAATAAAATATTTTTAAAACAATAAAAATAATTTAAAAGTACAGGAAGCCCATGGAGGCAGACAAAACCCACATTTCTGGATAAAAATAAAGTATCATGACTTTGAATTGTAATAAGTATTATAAACAACAAAAAAGCCCATACAAACACAAAATACTAGGCTAGTGAATAATTTTTGGAGATCTCTAAATTTTGTGGCCACGGTAGAGGGGCCTGCTTGGGAGCTGACAAAAAAACAGTTGATAGCTGGTTTTCATTGTGCTGTGGCAGGACACTTGTCAGCAGACATATGGGGTATGTAGTGAACTCAGATTCAGGCAGATTTCCAGGAGAGCAGAGCTCCATTCCTGCAGAGAGATTGTGCTTAAAGATCAATGAAATGGAATCTAAAGTTGCTGAGGGTCCAGTCTTTCAGATGGGGCTTGGATATGGTCAGGGGTAGGGAAAGTTTCACTTCAGGAGTTGAGGCACTAGGAACTGTCTCTAAGGCAGTGGAGACTGTGGGGAGTGGGAGTAGCAGGTGACAGTTCAGCTGGCAGCTCTGAGGGACTAAAAGATCCAAGTCATGGGAGTCTCTAGCACACTCTGAGCTTCCCTCCTGGTATGATACTGAAAAATCTAAGAGGCAGTAAGATAATCAAATGTGACTTTCCACAAGTTGCCTATAGCAGCCAAATTGATCTAAACACAATAAAACAGAAATTCATGAAGATGTGTCTCTGAGTTCATTCAAAGACTCCTGCACAGTTATTTTAAACCAGACTGTGATTAATAAAATTCAACCTTATTTTTAAAAACCCTTAAAAATAGACAGAGTAAACAATGCAGAGTTGGTCTTTGATAACTATAGTTAACTGAATAAGCTCATAAAGATAGGTCAAATCATTCTCTCAAATTACAGTTTTATTTTATTTTACAAATGAATAAAACAACTCAAAAATGTAGAGTACAGAAAACTTCCAAAGTCTAAGAGAAATGACAGGTATTGTGAGACTAAAATTTGATTAGAAATGTGATAAGATAGAGGTGGTTCTGAAGAACAATGGAGGGAATTTGAAAGAACTCCCTCTGAACTCCACAAATAGAAATGCAAATCTGAAACTGTCGCTGAATGATTTAAAGAAGTTGAACAAACTTAAACTCATCATATTGCCGAGAAGGCAATTCTGAGGTGAATTAAAGGATGAAAATCACATATGAAGAAGAAAAGGTCATAGAAGAGAAGCAAGATCAGAGAAATAAAAGGCAAAAGAAAATGACACTGAGAAAGAGACCCTCTTTCCCTAGCCCTCCTGACCCATCTCCAGAGGGAGAGTGAAGATGCTGATCTAGGAGACAATTAGATTTGACCTTGTTTTTCTTTATTCACCCCATCCAATGGTTTGATTCTCCAATGTCTCATTCACTTTTCTTCTGCTTCCTATTTTTATTTTCTGACTATCATGTTCAGTTATGTTATTTTCCTCTTTCTGAAATGTTCATAGTAGAAGACATAGCTTAGATTGCCAGAAAACTGGGTTATAAGAGTAGAATCTAGGACAGTTCCATACCTCTATGATAGGTTATATTCTTCAATATACTTTGGAGTTGATTCAGTTTCATACTGGAAATCGGCACCACTGTAGTTGAGCGCCATTAGGAAGAAGTTAAAGAATTCATGGCCAAGTGTTCTCAGTTTCATTAAACTGAGCTTATAATATACCACTCCAGCAAGTGTCCTTCACTAAAATATCTTAGCCATTCAGACTAAGTTGAGACCTATATAGGAGATATCTAGTTAGCTATTTTCTACCTCTCTCTCCTCCTAAACTTAAAAAAGCTAGAATGTTCTATGCTGTACCTCAGGGAGCCCTATATGGTTATATCACAGGTCACTTTGCTTAACATTATATTAGCCAATCCTCTTGCCTGCACTTTTATCTGGGGTCTCTGATGAAAGCTACTTCTTCCTGATAAGCTTGACCTACTGCCTAGAAGTTTAATTGCCTGACAGGCTCTGACCCTTAGCCTATCCTTTGTTTTTTGTGAGTCCTGCCCCCAAGGGGTATATACAAGCTGCTCTTCCCTAGCAGCTGTTGAGGCTTTTGTAAAAAATGAACACTCACTTTATCCTAAATCCCACTGTTGCTTGATGCTTTAAAATGGGAGTTACCACTGTGGGGAAATTCCACTGGTATCTACCTAGCTCATTTGCAAAGTTTGTTTAGAGCTTTTAAAAGCACATAGAAACTTGAGCATTCACCAAGGCAACTTAACTAGAGGTGATCCTAAAATGACTCTAGCGCTGAGAATTGTTCTTTTTTAGTTTCTTTGCCCGTCTAACTGAATTACATTTCCAAAGAAGTTCACTCAAGTTCACCATTTCTGTAGAAGTCCAGATTCTAGCAGCTACTCTCAGGAGATCTACCTATCCTTGGGTCAGTTTATTCAACCCTGACCTTTCCATTCAAGCTCTCCCCATGGCCATGTTATAGTGGAAGCAAAGTCAGGCTGGACATGGGGCAAGGACAGCAAAGAAGAGGGAAAATGCACCATTTTTGGTGTTATTTTGTAAACAGTATCTGGAAGGAAGAAATATAAGGTAAGTGTGAATAAAGTCTTTGCAGCTTCATAAAAAGTGTAAGAATCCATACCCTATATTTCTCTGTGAGATGCAAACTAGGACACATAGCACCCACCCTCAGAAAGGTGTTTTTGACAAATGTGTTTTTGCCAAAAATATAAAACCAGAAAGAAAGGTACAAAATTTCCTACTTTAGGATCAGAGACAACTTGCCTATTGATTTCCTGTTAATATAGATTATTTGCTTTGCCTCCTGACTTCTGCTGCCCTTAGTGATTTTGGGTACAGGCATGAAAGTTTTAATGAGGTAAAATTTTAGAATATCCTGGAGGAGATACATTCACAAAATAAGAAAAATGATGGGTCTCTTCATATCATCCAATTGGAATACACTGAAAGAAATATTTTAAAATAATTCCATTTCCAGAAATAAGAGTTCTAGTGTGATCATTATCTCAATAGAGAAATTAAACTTATTCTACAACTTAAGTCCAACAAGAATATCTAAGAGCTGATGCCAAGGTCTGCAATACTTTTGGTGAAAATGTGATTCCAAATGGCAGGCTTATGTTCCACGAGCAGCAGAATGGCTGTGAGGCTTTCTCACCTGCATTATAATGGTTCTGGTAAAATGGCAAAAGAGCTCATGTATTACATTGTGTACCAGAAATTTGAAAGAGAGCAAATACTATCCAGGAACTTTGATCAGGTTTTAATGGAATTTCTTCTGGTAAAAGGATAATTTTTATGAGTAAAATATAACGGCTCATAGTCCCTTAAGAAAATAAGATTAAAAATTAGGTCCTCTTTCAGATGGCATCCAGTTAGCGGGGCCTGAGGCAGAAACTCAACCCTGAAAACAACACTGACAGACAACCTATTGCCCTAAACCTGGAGGAAGTTATACCTAATTGTAAGACTTCTGGCTAACAAGTCACCTTCTGGGCCTCAGTGAGCAGCAGTCACTCTTACTTAACAATTTTTTTTTAAACAAATGGATTTAATAAGAGAACGAACAATAAGGTGAAAATAATTAAAATGCTCATGTCATAAATTACTTCCTACCTTTTGATCTAGCAACCCCACTTTAGGAATCTATCCTAAGGAAACAATCAGAAACACACAAATTTAGGTGAAAATGTTCATAACAGCATTACTCAGTTTTAAAACATTAGAATATTTGATTAAATCTAAATGTCTAAGAATGTGAGAATAATTAGATGATTATACAAGTATCTAATAATACTTCTGATAGTTGTATCATGTCATTACAAATATACTCATTTTTTGCTAAATGGAAAAATAAATGGGCATACACATTTTCTGATAATTAAAGGAATAAATGGCCCTTCTATCTATAAAGGACTATAAAATATATCAGCATATTAACAATTATCTCTGAATACGTGAATAATGGGATTATTATAGTTGTTTGCATTTTATACAATGAATTTTGTATAACTTTTTAATTTAGGAAATAACTGGAGATACTAATTTTAAGAAGGTATTTTTTAATCTTGAATTATAGGAGATAAAGATACAAGATAAGGTAGCCTTCTCAAATTGTTTGATCAAAAAGTGTTGACACTGTGGCACCAAGTAGGAGATGATAGATGATACAGGAACATCTTCAAAGCAAGTCAGGAGCAGAGAGCTTCTTATCTGGTTGCAACAACAAAAAAGCCTATTTACAGGGTCTGAAATTATAAGGCCTGATTGAAGTGCTGGGGACATCCACAGGACACTGAAGTGTAAGGGCTGCTGTAGGCAGAATTGCTTCAAGGAAAGTGAGGTGCAGGTTTTTCACAAAAAATAAAGAGTTTGAGTCACAGCAAATGGTAGAAATAGAAATGAACATTGAGGGTGAGCTAGAAAAGAGAAGGCTTATGTGAAGTGGAGGTGGCATGTTGGGGAAGAGTGGAAAATAAGCTGAGACAAGTTCAGGGAAGTCAAATATCAAGCAGGGTTATGAACTGGTAATAGAACTGATAGCACCATGTGAATTCAATAGGAAATAAAATAAGCAAGGCAATCAATCAATCAATCATTTACATTACCCAAGTGTAGAGGGAAATAAAGGAGCTGAACTGACAAGAATGGGGTCTACTTCGTTGATGATATGGAAATTATAAGTAGTCACTATCAAGTGGTGTTGGGTAGCAAATATCATCTGCAAGATAAAAAAAATCAGGCAGGAGAAAGAACAAAGAAAAAGAACATGTTTTTCAGGTTGTGAGTTAGAGGGCAGCAGTGACAAGAACAGAAAGTGGCAGGGCAAATACATGAAGTGTGCTCCTGGCTATGGAACACAAAAATTCAAAATAGCAGAGTGATTCGACTTCATCTGAGTACCTACCAGGAACCACATTGCTGCTTAAACATGGACTGGAGGAAAACACTGTGTTGTGTTGTGTTTGAATGTAACTTTGTGTTGTGTTGCCATCTGCTATCAAAACAAGGCCTTGAAGTTTTACCTGTAAACACTTAACTTCTTAAAATAGTCTTATCAAAAATGAATTACAAAATTTTCTTAACAGCTCCAAAGTATTCCTAGTGAAAAAGTGAACAAGGCAGAATTTAAAAAAGAAAGAGGGGAAGCAAAACCTTAGAAATAATTACAGGAATATTTTTCTGGCATTATTGAGAACGAGAAGGGCGTATTTGTGAAGACGTGAATTAATAATTTAAAGGTCATATAATTTATCTGGATCCACGAGGTAGAAGAGAAAACAGGACTTGTTCATCCAATACATAATTGTTACAGAAAAGACAAGAAACTCGGGGCCTTGGGGTGAGAGAGGAGGCAAGCGTGATGCCACAGGGATGAGAGAGTGGCTGTGGGCGGCCCTCACTCCTTTTTGTCTGTCCAGCTCTTGTGCCAGAGAGTTCCAGGGGTCTTGGAAAATTGAAATCTGGATCGATGTTACCATCTGCCCAGGCTTAGTTTTGGCAAGCTGTTAACTTATTGCCTCAGGTTGTACATTTATTCCTAGATTAAAGGATTAAAATATAAATGTAAATAATTTGACCCAGTATCAGCCTCACAAGTGAAGGAAACAGGCCTCCGACTTTTAATTTAATTTAATTATTCTGTCTATTGAGTACATTTATCTATGGGTTGTCATGTCAAATGTAGAAAGTAGTTCTAAAGAATCTGTCAAGTCCTCTGAAAGAATCTACATTAGGAAAAATATTGAAGTCCACTGAGTAGCTTATTTTTTAAAAAAATGCCTGTTAGGACCAATTGAAACAAAGATGATAAAACCTATAAGGATGATTCTGGAAGATAAACTGACATAATATTTTTTTCTAAGTAAAAACTGTACAGATTACATAATAAGAAAAAATTCATTACATACAATCGGTAAAATGAAGTAGAAGGAAAAAAATGTCCCTAATACTCTTGAGAAAAATGAATTAAATTTTGTAGGGAAAAATAATCATAGAAATTATATAAAGATCTATTTTATTTCTTTTGGTTTTTCTTTCTGCATGGAAAACCACATAATTTCTCCATATTCTGAAAAAAAGCATGTGAGACTATTGTGATCACTAATAATAGTAATTGGTGAGGATAATGACGGCCATTGATGTCAGGATTAACGGATGTGATGCCTACAAAGATAGGGAGTATGCCTAAAGAAATATTGTTATTGAACCCCTGGGAATAACTTGCTAATGAGTGCGTGGGTTTAACTACAAGTTTATTACCCAGTACAATTTTAGGGAGAGAATTTCTACTAATAGTTAGCACTCATTCAAACTGATCTGAAGAACATCAATAAAGAGCTCTAACACCTCTGCAAAATGAGGCATTTATAGACTTTGAACATACATGACCTTATTAGCTAAGGCAGTAAGATGTTGCCTAGAGTGACAGGCACTAATCACAGTCCTTGTAGAACGGGAAAGATCTTTAGAAAGGAATATTTGCCAAATGAGGGAGCTAAGCCTAGACAGGTTGTCACTTGCCCAAGGTCATATCATTAACTGGTAGGAGAGTCAGAACTAGAATCCCAGTCTCCAGAGAAACCTTGGTTTGACAGTTATTTTGACTTTGGTCAGCCTTCCTGGAGAGCCCCTTGCCCTACTTAACCCTATGCAAGATAATGTGGGCTTTTAGGAGAGAAATAACAGAAACTAAAGGCTATTGGTGAGAGGCAATAAGTGTGAGAGAAGGATGATTTAAAAAGTAATTGAAAGTTAATATGTGTATTTAAGTTCTTCTGTCGACAGTTTACAATTAGATGCTGAGGAGTATATTTTCAACATGTGGTTTATAACCAGACTTCTGTAGATATTGAAAATGTGAGGTGACTGCATTAAATATTTTATCATCACCAACATCACCATTATTACACCATCACTGTTTATTAAGGACATAATAATATATGTGACATTGCATTAGATACTTTACAAATCCTTGGCTCTTAACATATATAGGTGCATGACAATAAATACTGACCTCTAAAACATGTGGAAACTTCCTTAAAGAATATATAATTGCTAAGTAATAGAGCTAAGATGTTAATTCAGACATTTTTGATACTCAAACTTGTTTTTGATGACTATTTACATCAGTCCCAAACTATTCTCACCAATGTCCAAATATAAAGAGAGTAGTATAATATGCCATCCTGGATTTTATACTTTCAGGTAAATCTACTTATATCAGGTAGTATTATAGGATACCACTCACCTTCTCTGCTCCACACGCAATACTTCAGCAAAATGCATACCAAGTATCAGGAAAATGCCAAATGATGTGTGACAGGGGAGCACTTGGAGGCAGTTATAGATAAGGTGGGCAGAGAAGAAGCATCCCAGAGTGGAGAGTAAAGCTCTCAATGGCCTCTGGCAAGGTCTGCCTTCCCTAGCTACAATCTCAGGTAGATTATAAGTAAGTGCCTGATACTTTTTAGGAGTCAGATTTTTCTGGAGTTTTATGAAAACAAATTTTTCAGAACAGTTGTAAACCCTGCTGTTCATGTGTTTTGCTTTACAGGAGGTTACCAGAATGTCATAGGTGTCTCATACATGCTACCTTCCTGAACTTTACACCTTTTTCAAGTATTTCAATGAATCGATGTGAGCTGCTGGTCTCACATCACCTCTCTATCCAAGGCATATGGGCTTCCTCTCTCAATTGTGGCTTGGCTCCTTAGAGATAACAATTTTTCATTCAGGAGTTGTTTATTCAATGTCCACTACCTGTCAGGATACAGAAGTCAATAAAGAGACAGGTTGAAGATCATGGAGTTTTCAGTCTAATGGGAAAGACAAACATGGGACAAATACATAACTTCAAACTCTACTAGGATTCAAGGGAATACAATACAAAGAATCAATGAAAGCAAGATTTTAGGTTCCCTGAGTACAAGAGAATACCTGATTGGCTCCTGTATATCTATGGCCCTTAAAGTGAAGGACAGTTATGGGAATGCATATTTCCCATAGAGAGAAGTTGAGCTGGAACAGAAACAAGGTTGATTCATTCTAAAGAAGTAAAACATCTTGTTGGAGATCAGACATTAAACATGTTGTATATTTTGGTCATATATATATATGAAATAGTGATAATAGAAATACTTAAAGTAAGCATGATAACATACAAAAAGAAAATTCCAAGACCTTTATAATTAGTAATGATGACGAAAAGCTACATCATCCCGCTTTGCTATAATGAGAACTCTAATGACCTGTCTTTTATTAATGAAGAGTTCAATTCTGATGCCGTTAGAAGAAGATAGATTTAAAAGGAAGGGACTGGAGAAGTCATTAATATTTATACAATTAGTGGTTTTTTTTCCAAATGATATGCCTGTCCCTTCAACTGGTAATAGGATGGAAAGTCTCTCTGCTCTTCTACCAGAAGAAAGGAGTATGTGTGTAGGTGAGAACCAACTCTCTCACTAAAATAAAGCTATATATACCTTCAATTGCTTCACTATTTCTGGGACTTTCTATCAACGGAACACCCATTTAATTTATTATTCTCTTGACCTAGCCTAATTATTATTTCAACCAGCAATCCTTGGGAAATGGTGGGTGTTGTTTAATCAGATGAATGAGATCAACCCTTTAACAGCATCTTGTTCTTGTCTAGAAAAATAACCTCTAGTGTATCAGCTACTTGTTAATTTTCCAAATGCAATATTAAAATACAGTATAGTCTCTGAATGAAGAACATTATACAAGACAGTTATATGAAAGTTTATACAAGACTATTGTAATAGAAGAGAGACTGAACTTGATTCTACTGTTAACAATAGAAAAGTTTTTAAACTCTGGGTGAAATGGTGGGAAAGTGCAGGAGAATGTTAATGGGGAGGTTGGTAAATACAATTAGATCAACCGTGTCTTTTTTTTAAATTGGTGTGTTATAATTAAACATAGTAATGGGATTTATTGTGATATATTCATAAATGTCAATGTACAGTTTGGTCCATTTCATTTCCCCATACCCCCAATTTCCCTCCCCTCCTCCTCCTCTGGGGCCCTTCCTCTACTCTCCTAGTCTTTCTTCTTTTTTTCATGAAGTCCCTTTTCTTTCATTTTTTTTCCTCTCCAACTTCCACATGAGAGAAAATATGCAACCCTTGACATTTTCATTCTGGCTGATATCACCTCACAACATTCTCTAGTTTTTATTTTCCATCTCCTTGCAAATGACATAATATCATTCTTCTTTATGACTGTGTGCATATATCACATTTGCTTTGTTCCTCTCTTGGTGCACACCTAGGTTAGTCCATGAACTTGGCTATTGTGAATTGTGCTCCTATAAATATGGGTATGCATGTGTACTCATAGTATGCTGACTTACATCTTTGGGGTAAATACTAAGCAATGGTAAGCTACGTCATCTGGTGGTTCCATTCTTAGTCTTTTGAGGAACCTGCACACTAATTTCCATAGTGGTTGTACAAATTTACAATTCCATCATCAGTGTATTACTGTTCCTTTTTCCCACATGCTTATCAACATTTATTGTTATTTATATTGTTGATGATGACTGCCATTCTAACTAGAGTGAGATAAAATGTCAGTGTGGTAAATTTGCATTTCCCTGATTATTAAATATATTGAGCATCTTTTTAATATGTTTTTATCCATTAATTCTTCTTTGTCTGGTTAGCTCATTGGACCATTTATCAGTTTTGTTTTTTGCTTTTTTGTGTGTGTTAAGTTTTTTGGGTTCTCTATATATTCAGGATATTAATCCTCTTTTAGAAAAGTAGCTGGGAAAGATTTTCTCCCATTCTGTAGGCTCTTCCTTTATGCTCTTGTTTCTTTTGCTGTGCAGAAGCTTTTGTAATTTGATGTCACTCCATTTATTAATTCTTGCTTGTATTTTCTGAGCTGTAAAGGTCTTATTGAGGAAGTCAGCTCCTGGACCTATATGGTAGAATGTTGGTCCTATGTCTTCTAGCAGTTACAAACTTTTTGGTCTAATTGCAAGGTCTTCAGTTCACTTAGGTCCACTTTTATCCATGTGGATATATCACTTTCAGCAGTATTTATTAAAAAGGCTGTCTTTTCATGTATGCTTTTTACATCTTTGTCCAAAATCAAAATAATTCATGACGTTTAGCCTGCACTACAGAAATTACTATACACAGAAAAATAAAAGCTGAACTTAAGAGTCCATGAAGGGACAAATCTTATTAGAAGGATAGCTAAATAAAAAACAAGTAAACATAAATAAATCAGAAGGACAGGAAATAGTAAACACTCTATAATAACACTTAATGTAAATGGTCTCAATTCACCAATTAAAAAACATAGACTAGCAAAGTGTATTCAAAACCAAAGTCCAATTACATGTTGTTTAGAAAAGACTCACCTTACAGGCAAAGACATCTATAGCTAAACATGAAAGGACAGAAAAAGATATTCCATGCAAATGGCATCCAAAAGCAACCAGGATTAGCTACTCCTGGTAAATCAGACTTCATCTAAATGAATCAGAAAACAAACAAATCAGCAAATAAACAAAAACAAAGAGGGTCATATTGATAAATGGAACATTTCAACAAGAAGATAAAATGATGGTGTTTATGCCCCACATTTTGGTGTACCTACTTAAATAAAACAAACAGTAATCAACCTTAAAACTTAGATACATTTCAATACAACAATGCTAGGCCATCTGTGTTTGCTAATTGATGCTTCTGAAGTTAGTCTCTGACACTTCCACAGAAATCCAAGATAAGGGCACTGTCCTTGATGACTATGTTTCAAGTTAATGGTTTTCAGGTCCATGAAAAAGGCATTGCTGAGTTGTGAAGAAGCAAGAGGATAGAAAAAGATTTATACCTCAAGGAAGCAGAGTAAGACTTTGTAATTTCAAGTATTCCAAAGAAAGAAAAGGGAGATCAGGGGCCTATAGTCAGGAAGAAACCTGTAGAAACTTTATTCAAAATGAGGAAAACATTAAGACTATTTTAGTCAATACAGAATGGTAAATGAAATAATAGAATGTTGATCACAAGGTACACACAGGAAGAAAAGTGTTTAAATGACTAGTGCTTGTTATACCAGCTTGCTCTTAGATAAATCACAGCACATTTCAGGTACTATTCTAAGCTTCAGTGAAGAAATGACTATCTGCTCTGCCCAGTTTGTAATGTTATTGTAAATATCTAGTTCAATAAAGTTTATTTGAACCCCATTTTTAAGTAGCACAGCAGCAAATAAGTATAATGTAGAATTGTTAAACTAATGATAAAGCCTTGGAAAACTGAAAACAGAAAGTAAAATAATTACTCTAAAAAAATCTCTAAACCTAGTCAATTTAATAAATACATGTTTTACAGTTTTCAAATCACTGGTAGTTCTCTTTACATAAAAGCTATCCCTTCCACTAAAAAATAAGATAATTGAAAATGTATCACTTTAAATAATCATAATACTGTACTAACATCTTTGAAAAGTATCAAAATAGAAAACATTTTTATATCTGCATTTGAGATTTTTCTATCAAAAAGCTAATATAAAATGTCCAGATGGAGTTTTGTTTTTTTTGTTTTTTTTGGTTTTTTTTTTGTACTGGGGATTGAACCCTGGGGCACTCCACCACTGAGCCACATCCCCAGCCCTATTTTGTATTTTATTTAGAGACAGGGTCTTACTGTTGCTTACAGCCTCTCTAAGTTGCTGAAGCTGGCTTTGAACTCGCGATCCTCCTGTCTCAGCCTCCCAAGTGCTGGGATTACAGGCGTGTGCCATAGCTCCAGGATCCAGATGGAGTTTTTTTTTAGGAAAACATAAACAGTTTCATGTTAGAAAGTCTACAATTTTCTATAATATATAAAATCCACACACAGAAAAAAAACCACTATGCTCAAAATATTCAGAAAGGCAATTTTATAATATATAACCACCAATTCTTATTTTAAAATTATTGGAAAGACAGAAATAGAAAGACAGTTAACTCAAGAATAGAAACTATTGAAGCCTGTTGGGAGCTGTTTGCTACTATTCTATGGGTGCAGCTAAGATGGC
>JAJEJO010000457.1:106665-150294 GCA_020662805.1 Glaucomys volans | reverse complement strand
TACTACCCTTTACCTCTCCGAGTCGTTCTTGCCGGTCGAGAGCGACAGAAGCCAATAGAAAACATTCCTTGAAATATCAGAGGAATTTCCATTAAAATCAGAAATAAGACTTGGAGGCACTGACCCCACTATTAGGATTGTTCTGGGAGCGAGAGCCAATCAATTGCAGCAATCAGCAGTTATAAAAGTTAGCACTATGATAAAAGAGTAATACAATTTATAGCATTTTCAAGATAAAATAAATATAAATTCAGGAATTCTACTTACATAACTATTAAAGGTTTATTAAAGAAATATGTTAAAGTAATATGCAAAACAATATAGTTCTATGCAGGTCCAAATTGTTGCAAAAATAATTTTTAAATATCATGCTGCCAATGCTTTTAACAATTCATTATAAAAGTGAAAATCTTTGTGAAAACAGTTTCAAATCAGTATTGAGGATGAAATTAAAAGGATAAACCAAGAGACCTAATGTGTTTTTAAATGAGGAGTTAAATATTATAAAAATAGACATTAATGCATTGATTATTTTCATATTAATTTGTCAGGAGGATATGATTCTAACCAGAAGGAGGAGAATATTGGACTTGAAAAAGTAATTATAAAGTACTAAAGCAGTTATCAAGTTATAAAAGAAATATGTTATTAAAATTATAAACATATAATTGAATTTTAAAAAGATTAAAAAATTATTTCTTTCTTTATTTCTCTCTTCTAGTCCCACATTTCCTCCCAGTGGCCAGACAGATAGGACCACTAGGAACATCTAAGGGTTGCCCTACCTCAGAGCACAATGTGCTATCATAGAAAATACTTAGTATGTTACTGGCACAAGGAATCATACAGAATCATTTTTATAAAATGACTATGACCAATGCGGTCAAGGGTAGGATGATGGAATTCTGGAATTCTTCAGTGCCTAGGGGAATTCTTGACTCACTGTGAGCTCAGAGTGCTGATTGAATCAAAGCAGTCTCAACATTTGGTGCTGGAACAATTGTTCCATGGTGAATATAAAGTTCGTTTATACACAGCACACCAAATTATGTGACATGGATTAAGTAGAAAAACATAAGACAATATAACTCCAACAACCAGGTGGAAATATGGATTGATAAGGTATCAGAATGGATAACTTTCTAAGCATAAAAGTAGCAGAAAAAATGACACAGGAGAAGTGATTGATTAGACTGAATAAAGATTGTTAAAACTTAAAGATCCAAAAACTAAAAGAATTAATGAGATGAAGGAAATGTGCAGTGCACATATAGTTTACATACCAGTATCATCCTCCATGTAAAGGAAAAGGTACATTATTGAAATCAATCTGAAAATTGTAACATTAGAAAATTCAAAAAAGAACATAGAGTGAACTAAAAATTATCAGTGAAAGCAAACATATAAATGTGTTTCTTAGCAGTTTATAAGGAGAATAAAATAAAATGAGTTCATCTCTCACATTAGTGACAGGAGAGTAATGTAACATCCAATGCAGGGAAGCCTATATTGAAACAGGAATTTCTCTTAGACACTGTTAGGTTGAGTATAAGAATCTATATTATTTCCAATGGTTAGTTTGCAAAAGTAGCTATTTTATAGTCAAATAATAGTGCTAGCAAAACAAAAATGAGCTAAAGTGAGCTTTCCATGCATTTGCAAAATGTTTAGTTCAATAACAATCATAAACTTCACTTACATAATGAGCAAATATTATACAGATTATGCCCCCTATTTCTATAACTTAATCCTAATACTGACCATAGTGCTCCATTAACAGCAATAATACTGACCATATTGCCCCATAAATAGCAGAGGACTGTTTATTTTCAAAATTATAAAAGCAATTTTTATAGTATTAGACCTTTATAAATAATTACTTATAATATAATATTAATATTCTTGACCATAGGGAGAGAGGTAATACATACTTACAGTATGTACTGCAAAACAATGAAAACTATGCCCTTTGTATAATATATATTATTTTTCTTATCCATTCACCTTTATTTAAGTAAAAATTACATTATAAAATTATAGAGTTGTAAATTAAATCATTAGAAAGCTAATCAAGATAATAGTTTATTTTGGAGTATGGAAGCTCTGAACCCTAGAACTTTTATTTATGGAGAAATGCAACACAACTTGTTTATTTCCTATGACCTTTCCAGTGAAATTTCCTATCTGCTTGATTTTCATATATTTATTTCCCCTTATCTTTGTAGTACAGCCTGACCACACCATCTATTTCTTTGTTAGTTATTCAATCAACTTTATAATTTTCCACAGCATTTACTAGCCTGTTCTAAATAGTGGCTACTAATTAAATAAATGAAATTAACTCCATGTTTCTTTCAAATGTGATGTCATTGCTGAACTGCTGAGTTTAATTTTAGATTTTCTCTGCTCATAGATAATGCCTGTACAGGTGTTGCCTATTCAATACTCTGCATGCTTAAGACTCAGTGACTTTTTTCTAAATATCTAGCTATGAAATTAAACTATTGAATATTTAATAATGTTTAAAAATTAATGTTCTTAGAGGGCAGGAATATATAAAAATGGGATTCATATTTTATTCCTTTAGATAATGGTAGTGAAACAATAATCATTGCATCTCTTGAGCATACAGATAGATAGTTTGCTATCGAGGGCAAAACTAAGTGACTGCCCATCAAATAGAGCTAGCTGGAGGCCTGAATGGCTGTAAGATGTCAGTACCATTTATGCATTAGTGTTTGCTTGCTGGATTTCTGAAATCAAATAATTTACCTCATTTATTTAATGAAGCAATTAGGTACTGCCATAGGATAGGTTACAATTAAAAACTTTTTAACAATATAAAAAACAGGTTGTAGAAGTTAAAAAAGTCTTAATGAGGTGTCATGAAATATATGGACTAAGAAAAAGCAGAGACATAATACTTTACATAATTGGGTTAAAAATAAGTGTGTCTTATCAGGTCGGAAGAGATCTTGCCGGCTCTGCTGAAATGTGAGGGAAAAATAGAAGCAATTATTACTTCAGCACTTAGTATAAAACAGTGGTTTTTGAATTGGACCAACCACACCATGGGATGTAAATGGTAACGTGTTGAAGTATGGGAGGAAAATGTTATTGCTGATTTATATATTCCCTGAAGAAGAAATAAAAATTAAGCTTAACTGATATTTGAATTGTGAATCAATACTGGAATCTTCATCAGTTCATTATGTTACATTTCCTATTTCAAGAAGAATCCATGAGGTGTTCCAAGGACGAGTGGAGTTTGCACATTACCAAAAGGGTGTTTGCTGTCAGCATTGTTCAAAGCATTGTAATACACGCTTCTTATTAGGTGGTGTTATGGGTTATTTTATCCAATTTTAACTACACTAAACTTCTCCAAATGAGCAAGTGGTCAAAATTACTCCTGCAACATAATCCTGGATTGAAAATAGTATCTAAAAGTATGAGCAAACAACCCTCCTACTCATTTTCTAAAAAACAAAAAAGAAAAAAAAAATAGAACTAAAAATCTAAGCTTCTAGCCTTCTAATATGGGTTCATTACCAACCACATTTTAAGGTAAGACCAAGGAAGATCTAATCAGGTGTAATGAAAAGGCAAGCTAAATTCTTTGAAATTAGAAAACTATTAGGGAACCACTTGAAATACATAAATTTATATACATTATCTTTAATAATAAATCTCATCCAAAATGTATATTACAGGGCTGGGGATATAACTCAGTTGGTAGAGTGCTTAACTTGTAAGCACAAGGCCCTGGGTTCAATCCCCGGCACTGCAAAAAAGAAAAAAAATATATATATTACACCTTGAAAAATAAATATCTCCAGAATATATTAGACCTGGAAATAATAATAGTAACAGATGAATTATATGTATAATAATTAAAGAAATGTAACATATATCATCTTGGTCATGCAAAACTATTTGTTTATTTATATCTATTTTTGAATTTAAAGTTTTTCTGTAATTTAAGTTTTTTTGTAAAAACTTGACTAAAACTGGATTTGGCAAAATAGTAGTTGGTAATGTCACATGGATATTTAGTATATGCATTTCCAAAGAGTAAACCTGTGCATCAGATAAAAGAGGGGAAGCCTGGTAGTGGTCTTCAAATATTGATGAATCCACACTCTGATATTGATAAAATTTTTCATAATACCACAGAAGCCAGTTTGGAAAGTTCAGGTGTGGTATTATATGAGATCCCCAGGACAAGAATCCCAGCCCATCTGACTGCTGAGTCTGATGCCCCATTTCTACACATGAAGCTTTTCCTGCTGAAGTGGCATCCACAGTGGAAGAAAACCATCAGGAGTACATGCCCATACTGCCCTTCTGACAAGACCGACGGCACCTTCTTCCCCTTTGTCCAGGCTGGTGCTAAGCTGGATGCTACAAGGTCTTTCAGAATGGCAGCTCTAGAAGAATATAGTGCAGGCTTCCCTTTAGACAGAAGAGATGTGTTTGTCTTGTCCCACAGGTTGTTTTCTCAGAGTCTCACTGAATGAGGGGTCAAGTCCTATGAGGCTTCAAATGGTTGTCACTTTGATCATAAAAAAGGTTGGCAAAGTTAATATCAGGACCTTCTCTGGAGTCCACCCACAACCACAAATCATGATGGGCACTGCCTAAGAAAGTGACTGAAAATTTCAGAGAGTGATGATCTTAGGAAGGAAAAGCAGTCCTTCTGGTAGGAGCTAGGAGGACTTCTCGATAGGCAGGGGGTCATTGACCTGGGAATGACAGCCCTGTGTAACCGGGATGCTCTCTGATGTACAAAAACACTCTGAGGGGCTCAGGATGCAGCTCAGTTAGTAGAGTGCTTGCCTCACAAGCACAAAGACCTGCATTCAATCCCCAGCACAGCAAAAACAAACAAACAAAAACAAGAACACTCTGAAAACAAGTTGTGGCAACACTGAAGACCCTGGGAGTAAACAGGCATAGAGGTAACTTTGTCTTGGTTCTCCTCACACAAATAGCAGAGAATGTTCAGACACAATGTGAAACCTACGCCTGATCTTTCATCAAACAAGCAAAAACATTAAAACATCATCATACCAGACTCATTTCTGAAAATTCACTTATACATTCATATCTGAAAAGTCACCAGGGTTCATTTCAATGAATTTCACCTCAAAGAACAAACTGTCCACATCTGGGCAATAAAGAGCTGGTTAATAGATAATGTAATTCACTATGGCCAAGCGTGTTTCATGGATCAGAAAATGTCCACCATAGGGAGAATATTTAACTTCACGGGGAACCAATCTTCCTTTTGACAGTTTTTCTGCTAATATTCATTCAAGGAGCAGGATTTTTTTAATTACAATTCAGTGTACATATTTGATGTTTATAACTTCACAAACCTGCCATATATATATATGTGTATATATATATATATATATATATACACACACACACACACGTATATGTATATATTTTCAATGAAAATATTATCACAATTAACTAGGTAAGGTGGCTCACACCTGTAATCCCAGCAACTCAGAAACTGAGGCAGGAAGATTCAGGCCAACCTCAGCAACTCATTGAGACCCTGTCTCAAAAAATAAGAAGAAAGGACTCAAGATAAAGTGCCTCAGGGTTCATTCTCCAGTATGGCAAAACAAAAACAAAACAAAAACAAAACAAAAAATTAATTACTTAATTATTTAATAAAACAAAACAGATTATCATCATGATCAAGATATGTATCATCCTTGCTGGGTGCTGTGGCACACGCCTGTAATCTCAGCAGCTTGGGAGGCTGAGGAAAGAGGATTGCCAGTTCAAAACTAGCCTCAGCAAAACCAAGGTGCTAAATAACTCAGTGAGACCCTTTTTCTAAATAAAATACAAAATAGGGCTGGGGATATGGCTCAGTGCTAGAGTGCCCTGAGTTCAATCCTTTGTACCCCACCTCCAAAAAGAAAAAAAAAACAAACTATGTGTCATCCTTTAAGTGAGCAAGCATAAGGACCAGATAGAAGCTTGTGAAGGGAAACTGCTATGGATTGGAAATGTCCCCTAAATCCACAGGGTGGCAGTACTGGGAGTTGGTGGAACCTTTAGGTGGTAGGTCCTAGTGAGAGGTCATTAGGTCACTGGGGGCATGCCTTTGGAGGGTATTGTGGGACCATGACCTCTCTTTTTTTCTCCCTGGCTCATGATGTAAATGGTTTGCTCCACTATCCATTGCTGCAATGATATGATGCGTTGCCACAAGCTGAAAGCAATTGGGCCAATTGTTCATGAACTGAAACCTCTAAACTGCAAGCCAAACTAAGCTTTTGTATTTATTTATAGATTATCTCAGGCATTTTGTTATGGTGACATAAAGTTAACTAACAGAGATTTTTTTTAAATGAGAGAAAAATTACACAGATAAAAGATTTTTGAGGAACATTAACAAAGGAAGTGGTAAAAAGTAAGAGACTGAGGGAGGGCAAAAGAGAGGTAAGAGTAACAAGAGGGAATAATAGAAACAAATGATGAAGTTCTGAAAAAAAAGTTTTTTTTTCTAAATAAAATTTTATTATTATTATTTTCATTTTTAGAGACTGCCTTTTGATTCATTGTACACAGATGGGGTACATCTTTTCATTTCTATAGTTGTGCACAATGTAGGTTCATACCATTCGTGCAATCATACATGTGCATAGGGTAATGATGTCTGTCTCATTCCACCTTCTTTCATACCCCCTACTCCTGTGATAGTGAAAAATGATGACAGAAGCCAACTGAAGAAATGGAAGGATTTACCAGTGGAGGGAATAGGTGGAGAGATCTTTACCAAAGTGAGGATGATGGAAATCACAATGCTAAGCAATTTTGTGGGATTAGGAGGCAAAGAGACAGTAAATTTGAATGTAGATTACCCTTTGTAGAAACTTGTCTTTAAAGCTTCCAGGAATTATGGTATTGGGAAAAGGTTGTAGGGATAGGGTCCTTGAAGTGTTGAGGGGTTGATTGTTCTTTAACATAATAAATAGCAATGGATATTGTTTGTTCATATCTGTAGACTTTAAGGAAGAGCAAAGTAGGTAACAGTTATGATAAAAACACTTATGTATCAGCGATGCATAAAAGTGTGAGATGAATAAAAAAGAGCCAGATCGAGAAAACTAGTACATTCTTCATGGATCTACATCTACCTAATGATGAAGGAAAGAGATAAATTCCCATTTTGGCAATTTTGTTTTTGAGTTTTCTTTCCTGTTGTAAGTCATTTGGGTAAGTTCTCTGTCCAAATTTTTTTTCCTTCAAATAGTCTACTATAGTAAATTTACCACTCAATCCAAAATAAATCTAGATATCATCCTCAATCTGTCCTTTATCCCTTCCATATGCAACCTGTCAATAATCCTTCAGTACCACCTTCAAAGCAGCTCTTGAATTTAATTACTCCTTACTTCACCTAACACCACAGACCCAATTCAGGCTAACAATACTGATTTTGTGTACTCCCACTGAAGTACGTCAATGGATAGAACAACTTTATGCTTAATTTCTCTTCTTTATTAATGACCCAATCTCTGGCACACTTTTGTAGCAGGACAAAGTGGACTAGGACACTGTGTGAGAGTATTAGTTGATGCGCTTGCTTTGGGAAGTAGTTTGGCACTTTATTGCAATCAAACACATTCAGGCTATGTGATTTAACAATTATATACCTAAATGCAATAATTTTATTCTTAGTTATATATCTATCAGAAATTCACATCCATGTTCACCAAAACCTATGTACTAGAACTTTTACAAGAACACAATTTTTAATACCCTTAAACTAGAAACATATCAAATTTAAATCAATAGTACAATGTATGAATACACTCAATTATATCCATAAAATGGAATACTATGAAGCCCTGAGAATGAAAAAAACTGCACTGAACAATATTGATGAATCTCATGAATAGAAGGTTGGGCTAAAAAAGTCATAGACAACAGGGTATGTACTATATGACATATATATGATAAAAATAAAGGAATATATATATATATATATATATATATATATATATATATATATATCTTCTTTTTTTAAGAACAAGATCAAGAGGGAAAAAAGAAAAGATAATACAAAATTGTCCACACTCTTTGAAGTCAGGTGAATGGCAGACTGGGAAGGATAGCAGGGCTTCTTGGTTTCCTAGTCAGTGTGTTGATTTACACGGACAAAATAGGTTTTGAAAGCCCATCAAGCTGTCAACTTAGGAACAGTGTTTGTTATGGCGTGTTATGCCTGAATTACGGTTTTGGGGTTTCTTTTTATGGAACTTGTCCAGTAGTTTCAGGATCCAAGGATTTCAAGAATACCTGTAGTAGCTCATAATTGCAACTACACAATGGAACTGAGGAGGTCGGAGACTTGGAGTTTATTTGAACCCCAATGTGTACAGATGTGTGATGGTCCCCAGTCTCATTTCAGGAGCTCTGACGTAAGAGTAGAGGAAGTGGAATGGGTGGTACAGATCCAGGTTGTAGGTCTTTTTCAGAGTGAGAGAAAGAGAGACAGAAGGTTTAAAGGAGCAAGGAAATTGATGCTGTCAAGAAGAGAGACATTCAGATTAGTGGGTCTGTAGGAAGGAGTATGTAGGTCATTCAAAGATTGAGCAAAGGTAGGGAGATGAGGATCTAAGTTTTATGGGCTTGAATTATATTTGCAGAAGTAAATGAGTAAGAAATTGGAAGGACGGTTGGTAATACAAACGGATGTCTACAGCTGACAACTTCTGAAATGGAGTGCTTCTAGGAGATTCATAAGGTCCAATAAAGAGTTATGGGCTTGGGAGGCTGAGGTAAGGTGAATGTGAAAGTCATCGGAGTTACAAATCTCAAGTGATTGGGCAGGTCTCTTGCACAGGTGTTGAACTAACCAAGAAAATGGAAAGGAATTTGAGTGAAGGGAAAAGCCATGATAAGATTGTGCTAAATTCTGATAAATGTGGACAAATGACTCAGAGGCTCTCTGGACTCCAGAGCCAAGGGTCCCAGTATGAAAGGAGGCAGGATGTGTACAGCAGGGGTTGGTAAAAGTTAGGTTTTAGATCTGGAGATGGGCCGGACTGTGGAATAGCAGAATGCTGTTACCCTGCTGTGTAATATTCCTCTTCCCATGACAGACTGTCTCCATTTCAGACAGTGGGAAGTTAGTGGAGGATATTGCCCGAAGAGATTTGAGTACTTGAATAAAGGGGTTTTCGTTTTGTTTTGACTTTGTTTACCATGAAACAGGTATTTTGGAAGCAGTGAATAAAGTTTGGGGAGGATAGTATGCATGAAAGTTAAGTATGGAAAGTGAAGCACAGAGGGGTATGTTGGGGAGACTCCGTTCTGATGAAGGGCGAGCAGGATGTTAAGCATGGTGACACTGCTGTATCTCAGGGTTCCTGTTTTCCAGGGGAGTCAGATAACCCGCCATGAAAGTAAATGGGCTTCATTCAGGGTTCTGACAGCATGTTACTGAGAACGGGTTATGATGTCTCTAGAGGAATTCTAGGCTAAGTTTAAAGGGGGAAAAGAATTCAGTTCCCAAGTTACATGTCTTCTTTGTAAATTGCAGCAGTTTGTGGTGGATGGGAAAATTGGACTCCTTCAGAAGCCAGAGGATACTAAACTAGTTTGGGGAGTAATGATCCATGGTGTTGATTCCCGATTCCCTGTTGAGATGGTAGTTGGTATCCAAGGAAGGTAGCCTATCTTATGACTGTTACAAAATGCAAGCAGGAAGTGTCCCCTGAGGAGGGCTGAGGAAGATCTTGTAAAGAGGAACAAACTGTTTCTGAGAGCAGGCTGTGCAGTAATGAAGGAGAAAGCAAAGGAGGATGAAGCCAGGCTGGCTCTCTGATGGCAGTTCCTATTTTTCCCAGGTGACTGGTTTGCTTTTTTCTAGGGTTGCTGGAATATCCCCTGGTAACACTCATGTGTTGCTGCCCACTGCGTTCTTAGAGGGCTTGATGGGCCACTTGGGAGTGAAAGGGGTGAGCTAGTCCCAGGGGCACAGTCTTTGCCTTCCCTGCAGTTTAAGAATGCTCTTAGGCTTGTGAGTTCATGTGATGTCCTCAGAGTGGTTGAAAGGGCTGAATTTCCTAAATAACCAGGTCATTGTTCTTCTATTAGAGCATGTTATGGCCCCATAGCAAGACATTTGGCCAGATCTGGCTGTCCTGTAGCAAATGCCTTCTGGAACCATGTACCTAAAATAATAAGGGGGAAAAGGGGTGAACTAAAGCTTCAAAGCAAGCTTTACAGCACCTTACAAAGACAGAGAGCCAATAACCATATGCCCACAAATAGCAACTCTTGGGATGCTTATAAATGTTTATAAGATTCAGGAGAAACCTTTTCCAGAAAGGAAAACACGCAAGTGGTGTGTGTGCATGTGTGTGTGTGTGTGTGTGCGCGCGTACGCGTGCGCGGGGGGTGAACATGTGCAAAAACCAGATAACAGAAATGCAGAGTGTATAATGAAAACTATATGCAATGTTTTTGGAAAATTTCTTATTTTCTAAACAAGTAAGTGTGGGATTTCAAATATTTGGTGATGCCCAAACTGAAGAATAAATGTATCTGTAATTAGATATTTATATGTCTTAAAAAAGCATAAAAAGGATAAAAGAGTTGAGGCCTGAAAGACAAATATCTACAGTCTTAGTTTTCTCTTGAGAAAAGCTGTGTTTTAAAAGTCCACTGAAGTGACTTGCATGAGAAACAAATATATTCTGAAGCATCCAGGAAAATGTCTCCTCCCTCCTAGGTCTCCTTTCGTCTCTTGGCGATACTCTCTCTCTTTTTTTGCTTGGTTGGACTGAATTTAAATCAGTAAATAAAAACATAAGGATGTTAAAGCACTTCATCAATTTGAAGTATGTAATGAGATGTTCCAGGGTGCTATATCATGCTGTGGATGTTGGTTCAACTCCTACTGTTTCTAACAATGTAATTTATGTGCGGCAACAGTTTTATTTTCAAGGTGGCTATGATGACCTTTTCAAACCCCAACATTAATTATCTCATGTCCCCAATTTTCAATTTGGGATTATATGTTTTAGTTTTTAAAGGAATTATTGTATCTGGTATGTGATATCTAGGAATGTTTTATTTTTGTACCATAAATATCATGTAATTGTTTCTTTATCTGTGCATCTTTTAACATCTACTACGTACCCATCTTTCTAGTGGCTAAAAATTAAATGTGACATTGTGCTTTGTATGTGCAAGGAGTTCAGCTATGATTAAGTGGCAAGAACTAGAAAAGGCTCCCTTGGAAAAACACTAACAAAGCATTATTTGCCTTTTCAGAGTAAAAAATAAATGCTGCATTTTATTCTTTTCCATCATCACCCTTAGAATTGCATCTTTTTGCAGTAGCACCAAGAATAATGCAAGGTCATTTCTAAAGTGTTTGCTTTCCATGGCTTTGTCCACCTTTCCTCTTATGTGTCTGAATTGTGACCCAAATGTCTCCAACGTGGCTGGCCAGAAACTCTCCTTTAATTACTCAGGTGGACAATAAAAAGAGGATAAATGCGCACAAGTTTGTGGTTTCCATAAATGCATTCACTGTGGTAATTTTCATTATTCATACCGTCTGAAAGCTAGGGGCTTTGTAAAGTTTGTTTTCTAAGTTGGAAGCGAAAGGGAACCATAGAAAAGTTTCTTTTAAACAGAAACTGGTTCAGCTCTCTATCCTTACCATCATCTTAAAGACTACATTTAATAATTGTATTTTTCTCTAGGACTTTTCTCTAGGACTTGGTTTTCCTTGCTTTAATACGTAGATAAAGGATCTTTCCATTATAGGAACACAGGCTCAGAATTCATATTCTACCATCTAAGTAGGCTCTTTGAATACCCTATTTAACTGCAAACCTGGGTCTAGGTAAGAGGACATCTTAATTGAACAGTGTAATCTATTTTTGAAAACAAAATTCATCCTTTCATTTCCATTTTAATTACAGGGGGTAGAAAATGTCAAGTTTTAATTGGCTCAAGAGAACCATGTACAACCGAGCCTCATGCTGGATGGAACAGAGGGTTTTACAGGGACCAGCTGGCTCTCTGTTAAGATTAGGGCTACCATAAATGGAATTTAACCCCCTTCCAGACTCTCCAATATCTTAAAATCAATACAGAAAAGCTTCATAGTTGCCAGATCTTACAAAAGAATGCTACAGATGATTTCTCTGGAGTATTCTGAATATGCTGCAGTTACTAGTAATTGTCTCTGCACAGTTGTACTACCTTCTAGCCCATAAGCAGCTAATGTTGATGGGATAAATCCAGCAGCATTATTGCAAATCTGTGCTGAATACTGGTTGAATGAAATGTCCCTAAAATCACCCAAATCCTTGTGATTCCAAAGAGTTCCCAAATCTTCTTAAGTGTTTGTTATGTAAACAATATTTTTAAGCCCCAAACATTCTGAAGGTCTTTATATTTCAGATGTAAATGTTCAACTCACATCTCTCCCTTGCTCTCAGTTTTCCTCCTATTTTCCCTTTTTATGCCTTATTCTTAATAGCCAGTCGCTTTTTTGAAACTTACTGGAGTGAATCCATCTTTTCACTGGGCTCTGACAGATAGGGAGGTTTAAAAAATGCAAAGTCTTCACGATAAGACATCTGAGGAAAATATATTGTAGATTTCTTTTTTCCCCTGAATGCCTTCTCCAGCATGAAGAGCCCAGAGTAAAACATTTCAGCCATGCACTGGGAGCATACATTTATTCAGCTGAAGACAGCTCCCCTCCCCTTTGCTCTGAGAGGATTTCACTGAAACCTTCTTAGGTTGGAAGCCAAGATGACATTCTGACACAAATCTACTGTTTTAGCATTTGACTTGGAATTTAGCTTGTAGGCTGTCATCATTAACCATTTGAAGTATTTACATGATGTCAAATTAGAAAAGTTCATTTATTTTTAATGATCTTTAAAAACATGCCCATTTATTTTTAATGCTCAACTTTTCTTGGGAAGACTAGATTCAAGTTAGTGCCACTTCCCTTAATCCAATTCCTTTTCGACCTGTATCTCTTTTATGTCAGAAGCATTCAGTGATTTCAAAAGGAACTGCTTACGTTGTAGTAATATTCAGTGAAATGGCAAACAATGGTTCAGTGTTAAGATGGAGGGTTTTTCTCAAGTCCTATCCTTGCCTTTTCTTCCCACATTCCTGGATTTTAGTCCATCTTAAGAAAAAAACTTATGATAAGCATGAAATTCTTGCCAATCTCCACACTTTTTCATGGCTACTCTTATAATCACATAAAAATGTTTAAGGACTATAACAAGAAGTTTTTAAAATAGAGCTATTACTGGGACTGTACTTCCAAATCAATGAACGATGTTGTTTTCTTGTTATTCCCCAAAACAAGCTCAGTGACAAATCATAGTCCCACTCTCCCCAGAAAGGTTGTACCAAGATGTCAGTCTTCAAATAATTCAGGAAAAAAGGCCCAATTATAAATTTGATTATCTACACTTGGTCAATACTTGGAGCTTTGCAAGACCACCAGGGGGAGCAAGTTACTGGTCAAAGGAAGTGATGGACAGTTTCAGACTTTTAATAGAAAACCTGGCTTTAAATAAAGAGCAAAATGACACCACAGTTCACAAGAATGAAAGCAAAACAACATGACTCAAAATTACGTGAATTCTTAACCATCTAAATAGTATCTTGTTAATTCAAATTGCTTCCCTTTAGCTTCTGGAGTAAGTGGCTATGTCAATACCTCACAGTTATTTTTTCTTGGTGAGCTTTTTTCCAGTGAACTATTCTGTCTTCTGCAACCCTTTTGAGCTACATGCTGAAAACACTTTGGAAAATGCAAATGACTCTACAAATTTAATGTAATAACACATGCGAGGTCTATATAGTTATGAATAGGAAAAACAACCTGGCAGTAGAGAAGGCTTCTTTACTTGACAGGCATTTATGCAGTATGTTTTAATGGGGGTCCATTTTCTGAATACTCACTGTGTAAATAATGTGGGAGAAATGCAAAAATAGGAGACATGGTCCTCCAGGTTTAGGAAAAGCAACTTGCATAAAGGTATCAAATAAGGTGACTTCTAAGCAACCTGTGAGCAATCCTTGAATCCTATGACTGGAAGTATTCAAGAAGGCCTTCATGGAAAAGTAAGATTATTCATAAAGAATTTAATATATTTTTTAAAAAATTCATAGGTCATTAACTACTAACTTCCACAAAAAACTTTCCAGTCAACAGTTTCATTGTCATTATGAATATTTCATACAGCTACTAAACAAAATCAAATCCATATTTTGTTTACAATGAGCTATTTATTGATTGCATGCTGGGTGCAAAATTCTAAACAAAACTAATAAGATCCCTTTATTTCAGGTCTACAGAGAAAGGAAAACATTTAACACATAACTGCTCCTATAGAGAATGATAAAAAGTATTCTGAGAAAGCATGAGGAGGTACAATACCATCCTCAATTTGGTAAAGAGCTTAGAGAAGGCTTCCCAGAGAAAGTGGGAGTGTGGTAGATCCTATGAACTATCCAAGTGAGTCCTGGGAAGGGAGATTCTAAGGAAGAAGGAATAATCCAGTCAGAAGTAACACCAACTCTGGGACCTGTTCAGGGAAGACTGTGACATAAATAAGAACTGACAGATGCTTGATGAGTGTGGAATTGATGCAGTGAGGTAAGGTGAAGGTGGGAGAAGTGGAAATAGGTGAGTCTGAGAAGGCCATACAGACCAGACAGAGGATTGGTATATATCAATCAGAACACAGTGGGGTCTGGAAGGGTTTGAAGCTGGAAAGAGATATGATCTAGATGATGTTTTGAGAAGGTCGCATTGGCATATGTGTGGAAAGCAGAGAGTGGAAATAAAGAGGACAGGTTCTGATTAGAGACAAGGATGGATGGAATTACATTGTTGACACTGAAAAATGAAGAGACTCACAATAGTACATACAATTCAAGGAATCTCTCAATTGATCAATCAATCAATCAATCATCTATTTATCTATCATCTATTCATCAAAGCCAAGAGAACTTGGTGGTAAATAAAGGCACAGAATGAGGGAGAGGGACATTACAGAGTAGAAAATTCACTGTGTGCCCACTGCCAAAAAAACAGAATCAAATTTTGCAGAAGACTAATAGTTCAGGTTTTCAAATGTTTGAGTGTTTAAAAGCTAGGAATACCTTTGAACCTTCCATATTAACATCCAATATGCCAAATTACTGATTTAGTCCATCCTGTACTCTTATGCACATACATGTGCATATTAGTAGCAATAGAAATCAGGACATATGGGAGTCATTGGCCATCAGTTGGTGATTGAAAGCCTGAGAATTCACAAGATAAAGTATACAGTGAGAATAGAAGAGGGTCTGATATCAAATGTTTAGAAACCTGACAATTCAATGTTTGCAATAAAGGCAAAGTTTTCCACATAAGTTGAAAGGAAGAGACATCAAGAAAACAGGAAACCTTGAACTAGTATTATATGATAGCCAAGAGAAAATGTCATTTAGATTCCAGACTTTTGGTACATGTTTTGAAATGCTTTGTTTTTAATAAGATAACCATGCTCAAGTAAGTGGCAGTTATGATTTAACCCTTTGGCTATATTTAGAATAACTCTTTGAAATCAAGGTTATCATTTATTGTGTTTCTCAGAGAAATATAAATTTAATAAGTATTTTTGCATAATTTATTTTGAAAATAGACTATAAAATATTCAAAGTCAATATTCTAAGACACAGCATCTTGCTATTTTGAAAACAAAGTGAATTAAATATATGTACCTTAGGTTAATGCCCCTAGGTTTTATACATCCTTAAAGAACAATTAAGATTTGAGAATTATCATTGGCTTTGAGTAAGATGCTACTTTCCTAGTAAATACCAGAGGTGCGAAGTTCCTACCCATTGTTATTCCTACCCATCATTTTTACCATAATTCTGCTCTTGCTATGCCTGCTATATTAGTTATTGGCAGATTCTTGACTGCTGCTCATTTTACTATTATTGGCACTTTTTAATTTGAGTAACTCCCCAAGCTTTCCACAAACTGCTTCTATGAAGTATGTTAGAAAAAGTGTTGTAGAAGATAGATCTGAAGGCATTTGAATAACTTTCCTTATTCTATATCAGAACACTGCTTTACTGCAGCTGATGTGTTCTTCCTGCTCAGGGGTGCCACACTCTCTCATATTAGCTGCTATCTAGGTCCATCTAACTCTCAAACTCACATTATTTTTCCTCCTTTTTAGTTGGCTATCTTAATGCCTGTATTTCAGCCCACAAATAGCTATCCCAAAGTTTTCTGTGTATTTTTTTTTCAGTACCTCAGGAATACCTGGCATTTAACCTTAAGATATGAATTCTTAAGAGAAATGTGCAGATAATTCTATCATCATGTCTTAGAATAAGCTCTACATATGGTCAGTAGATCATAACTTTCTTTTAACATGTGGTATTTACTGTTAGTGTCCTTAAAGCTTCATCTATGTGAATTGCAACTGCAAATGAAGGCAAGAAAACTTGAGAACCTTATCAAACCAATGTTTCCTTTCAAATCAACGATATGTCCAATCCTAGATCCAATCAATGAGTAAAATTGTTCATAGGTATGCAATTCATATTTGATATCATTTTGGTAAGTCAGTTAGACACACTTACTTTGATTGGATTTTTGCATTTTAAAGTAGCATTTTTCACTACAGATATGAGACAAATGAAAAGTTATGATAGAAACGTATTCCCTAGTTAGGTTGGAGCAATATGGTTTTTAGTTTTTTTCCTTGCCTTTTAAATGTAAAATTATCTAAGATTTTATTTTTTCTGCAAGACAAAAAAATATTCAAAGCTATGTTGTTCTTAACCATAAGAATTTCAGATGACTCAAAATCTTTTGTCCTGAGATAAGAGACACCAAAATTGAGTTCATAACAAATGCAAAGACTATAAGATATATGTGCCATTTATTATGAAGGAAAGTTCTGTAAAACTATTTGGATTGACCTTTCTTTCCCAATAAAGTAGATTGAAAGATGCTTCCATCACTTTGTATATATTTTAATAAAATAAGCACTTGATAGAAGTATCAAGACCTACACTGCAATTAAAATTTCAAATATAACAAATTGTTTTCTTGGAAACCTCTTTGTAAAACCTTGGTTACTTATGATTTTATTGTTATGACAATCATTCTTGGGTCTTAGGATCTGAGGTGCCTTCTGTTGACCAATATCTCTGAAAGAGATGGATGGGAAAGACACTTGAACTGGAAATCCAGACGAGGTTTTCCAGCTGAGTGGCATGAAAATTCTTTATGAATTTATGCATGACATGGTAAGTTACTTTACATTCCAAAAACAACACTTCACGATTATGATATTTTAAAGAAAGAGGCCAGTGGGCTTGGAACTGATAATAGTCAATATGTTGAAGTGACATCATAGCATGTTGTATTAGTCAGGGTTCTTCTGGGAAGCAGAATGGATGGGGTGCATGTGCATGTGCATGTATATGTGGGTAGAGAGAGAGAGATCTTTGAATGAGTTGACTAATGCAATTATGGAGGATGACATGTCCAAAAGATGTAGAACAGACCAGTAAGCTGGAGTTCCAGGGAGGGGTTGCAGTTCAAGTCTGAAGAGAGTCTATTGGCTGAGGTCAGTCTCTTCCTTAAGACTGACAATGGCTTGGAATGAAGTCCACCCAAATAAGGGAGAGCAGTCTGCTTTGATCAAAGTCCACTTATTTAAATGTTAATACTATCAAAAAACAGCTTTAGAGACCCGATCAGTTGAACACATGACATTAACCCCCATAGATAGTTCTAGCTCTTAAGACAGGAGAATCTATAGCAGAAAATGCACCTGTTGATTAAATCAATTGCTGGTCAGCGTGCTTTCCCTCTATGTCTTATGCTCCCAAAATTCAGATTTATTCTGTAAATGGTTCAGGAATCCTCCTGAAAGAGACTAATTTGACTATATAGGAACTTTACTTGGTTTGGAATTAATTAAGACAGCCATTAAATATGGCTACTTTGGACATTAAAGTTAATATCAGTTGAAAAGGCTTTTCTGTTGGCTGAGCTGGCTGGCTGCTTGTGCTGCTGCTGATGTTACAAGTGCAAATCTGAAAAACAACACTGAGAAGTGTTCTGAGAAATGCCCTGGTTTAGATTCAGTTTACTGATACCTTATAAGTAATCTTTTATATGGTGTATTTTCAAAGCCTGGGAGCCCTCTGGACTGATTATCACTGATATTAAAAGAGAAAATAACCAGGGTAGACAAGTTCTCATATGCTTAAAGAGAAAAAAAAAAAACTGAAGAAAATGCTGTATTTTAAAATATATTTAATGCAGTAAAAAGTGTACTATAATTCTTTTCTTACTAATTTTTGTAAGAAATTATTTTAAACTTCACCTATTTCTTAAATGTTTAAAATTTCCTTTGTAAAACTGAGTACATAAATTTTAAATATAATGAAAGTTGAAGATAAGTATTAATTGTTCAGTTACTAATATTCCTTCTGGTATCTTCTGTACACAGTTTTTGCTATGATGAACTAAAGCTGTTTCAGTAGTGTAACAATGCACGATGCTTTTTAAAACATTTTCATTTTTTTATTTTACAGTGTCTCAAATATACTAAAGACATTTGTTGAAAACATGAATAAATTAATTAAAATAACTATTGACAATTCATGTTGAAATTCTCCATAAACACTTGGAAATCTGGGTTATTTAATGAAGCAAATATGTACTTTGTAACCATTTTCTTATTATCTGGTATTTAGGTTGTTTCTAGAAATCTCTCATATAAGTAATGAGGTCATCTTCAAATATAAAGTGATTTTATGCTTTAACGTCTCAGGTATATTTGTAGAACTGATCATGTCTGGTAATATCTGGGAAAAACATTTCAATATAAGGTCATTAGAGAAAGAAATGATATATTCATTGTATTGTAAAATTTTAAGCTTTCAGACCAAAAGAGTATTGTTGCACAAAATAGGTAGTGACTGATATGAGAAAACATATACTTGAAGGGGCAAAAAGCAATAGAAATAATAAATATGTTGTAATTCCATCTTTCTGATAATTCTCAGAAACTCCTTATGGCCATGATCCTTCTCTGAGCTAACTTTCAGGAGTTTGGAAGCCCAATTACACAAAGACAGTAGAATTTTCTAAAGCATTCAAAACCAAATATTTTACTTTTGATTCAACTCTTGTTTTGGATTACTGAAGTCATTGCATCCTCCCTTTTTTCATAAGCACAAAAACTCATGAGTTGATTGTATTGAAAAGACAACAGATTTAGTAATATTGATTGGCTTCTATTAAAATGATACAAAATTTTATTTTATTCCATCTAAAGTTCACAACAAAGATAAGAGTGTTTTGGACATCTATATTATTCTTTACATGTATATTATTCTATATTTCTTTATCCTGTATATTCATGAGAGGATATTGCTGAGAAAGAAACTAAATGTTAGTAGGGCTAAGGATACATTCTTCATACTCCAGAGATATACATAATAATAGAAGAGAGTTGCCTTTGGAGTTTATGTTAGGCAACACATGAAAATTATAAATTGAAAGCATAAATAACTTGATCTAGATGTTAATAGTGCTGGAGAAATAATTTAAGGGTAGGCACTAAAATAAATTTGTCAGGAGAAGATGCAAGTAAGTCAAACTAATTTTGTCACTCATTTGTAGTATGAAAAATTAGTAATAGCCTATGTCCTAACTCAGTCTATGTGGGGGCACTTTTATCCATAGGCTCCAGGAATTTATTCAACTTTTTCTTTTAAATATTTTTTCTTTATTTCTTGAAACTCTTTTCTGTATGAGAATGGCTGTTTTCCTGTTATCCAAGAAAATCCTCATATTTTATGACTAAACTTGGTCTAGAAAATTAAAGACAATATATGTGGAACAATTAAGCACAGGGAAGTTTTAAGTTTCAGGAACCAAATGAAGATTTCAGTTACTGTTTTTAGACTAAAGTGTTTGCCATTATGAGATAATGCCATGAACTGTTTCACTTGTAAAAACAAACGATGAATGTAAGATAGGAGCAAATGTTAAATATTAAAAACTGAAAAGGTACAGAAAGACATTCAGAAACTTTCCTTAAAATTGACTATGTGTAGGAATCAGAAACATCAGAGGGAAGCTGTGGTCCATGGACCAGGAGTATCAGCTGCATCTGCAAGGCTGTGAGAACCGTGAATTTGAAGGCCTCACTCTAGACCAAAAGAAATGCATTTTAACAAGATGCCTTGGTGATTCCCATGCATGTTAAAGTTCAAGACAGGCATTATGATTCCATTTGTATGAAATGTCAAGAAAAGGCAAATTGATAGAGACAGAGAGTAGATTAATGATTGCTTGGAACAGGGGTTGGAACAGGGATTAATAGTAAAAAAAAGACATGAGGACACTTATTGGAATGATGGAAATGCTCTAAACCTGATTTATGGTGATGGTTACACAGGTTGGTAAAATTTCTAAAAATCATTGAATTGTACACTTGACATAGGTGAAAGATGACATGTCAAACATGTCTCAATAAAATTGGAGTAAAAAAGAAAAATATATTTGGAAAAATGCAGATTCCTGAGTCCTAGCCTAGATTCCCATCTGAGTTTGTCCAAATAATTTTGTGGACCTCAGGTTGAAAAATACTGATATAAAATAATCAGTAATGACTAAACTCTGAGTCTCTCCTGGATGGATCATCACTTCAAGCTCACTATTTCTCCTTTCCCTTCTTCACATGCCTGGAAGAACTCCAGTGTCAGAACAGGTACTCATTTACTTTGTTTAACTGGTGGTTATTTCCTCTGGGGTGCTGGCATTCTTCCACTGTATCCAGAATGATGGACACTTTTTTTCAGTATTGCAATGTTCCCAGTTGTAATTTATACTTATCTGCATGCACATGTGCAAGTATTTTTTTTAGAATAAGTGCATAGAACTTGAAATTGAATCTAACTGTAAGCATATTTAAAATGAAAACAAACTTTGTTGAAATGATCTCCAGAATGGCCAAGCCAATTTATCTTCCACCAATAAAGTACATGTATGTCTTGGTGATATTTTGAGTTTGGTTCCAGACCACTGCAATAAAGCTAATACCACAAGAAAGCAAGATTCTTTGGTGCAAAAAATCTTATACTATACTGAATTCTATTATGTGTAATAGCATTGTCTAAAGATGATGTACATATTTTAAAGACACTTTATTGCTAAAAAATGCCAATGGTTATTTGACCTGGTGAAAAATATGGCATCATTACACTTGCTCTACACAGTATTGCAGAAGCCTTTAATCTGTGAAAAAAAAATGTCTTTGACATGCAATAAAGTGAAGTAAAATAAAGCCAAGTAAGCCTTTAGAGAACTGGTCATTTCCCCAAGATGAAGGATTAATACATGCCGTCAGTCTTCTTCATTGTAACTGTGTTGGGCAGAGTAACAAGGTTCATCAGTTGAGTTTATATTTTCTTAAACAATCAAATCTTCAATATTTTTCCTCAGTTTATAAGTTGCCTTTTGATTTTTCTTGACCAACATCTTTTAGATTATATAACCTTTTCTTATTTATTCATATAAACTATTTATTGTGGTCAACTAATCTCATTATTTTTAAAAAGTTACTGAGAGATCATATTTTATTTGTATTTTCACAATTTTATGGTGTCTTTTTACTCCAATTTTAAAGTTTATGTAATCATTTTTGTTAGTCTTTGTATACTCAAGAAAACAACAACTTTTCCAAGTGGATATATATTAATTCCAGTGGCATTTATTAATCATTGTTTCTTCCATTGAAAGATAATAATTTTAAAAAACTATATCCCTACATATAACCAGTTCCATTTCTGGACTCTTCATTCTGTTCTGCTAACTTGTATCTATTCTTTATTCAGTACAAGGAATTTCTGTTACAAATTATCTGTAATATATTTTAATATCATATAAGGCTAATTTTCCCTCTATGCTGCTCTTCACAGTCCCCCCAACCCTGCCGCTAGTAAAAGACCAATATAACTGTCTTTCAAGAATAAATAAATGATGTCGCTTTCCTCCAGCCTCTCCTCCTTTTCATTTCCCCCTCTTTTTTACAAACACACACACACACACACACACACACACACACACACACACATACACAGTTAATGGGTAGAGGGTGTCATTACACACATTAGCATTATTTTTGTCCAAATACATATGAAGAAAAGAATAAACATGTTTACCCATGTCTACATGAGGCATCTTAACTAAGGTATTTTCAAAATAAAAGAAGGAAGATGAGAATAAACATAATGTAGAAAAACTACCCTAAACTCTTGGTATGCCAAAGACTTTTATCCTATCATATCCCAAGAAAACTTTGATCATTTAGTGTTAAACTGTAGTAGAATATCCATACCATTAAGAAGAATGAGACTTTTAAGAAGTCAATTTAATCTCTACCCCTCCTGTGTGTGTGTGTGTGTGTGTGTGTGTGTGTGTGTGTGTGTGTGTGTAAAACTTCTTTCTTTCAGAATAGAAGGAGAAACAGCAACTGAGGAACCCCAAAGAGTAGTATGATGATTCTGAGTCTTCTCATTCGGTACATCCCTCTTCCTTTATCGTTCCCAAAAGTACCTCCTTCAGTCCACTACTTACATGTTGCTGTTTATTAAACTTCAGTCATTTCTATTTTTATCTCCTTGTAAATCTTAAAAATAAAGTGACTTTCAGGGTCAGAACAATAGAAGGCAGTGGGGCAGGTAATGTTTAATAAGATGGTGACCTGTCAGGTCTGGAAGAAATTAAAAAGGGCATGCCTCATAAAAAGTTCAAATACAGACATTTAATAAATAAAATACTGGCCAGGTACAGTGGTGCATGCCTGTAATCCCAGTGGCTGGAGAGGCTGAGGCAGGAGAATCTAGAGTTCAAAGCCAGCCTCAGCAAAAGTGAGGCACTAAGCAACTCAGTGAGACCCTGTCTTTAAATAAAATACAAAATAGGGCTGGGGATTTGGCTCAGTGGTTGAGTGCCCCTGAGTCCAATCCCTGGTACAATCAATCAATCAATCAATGACTCAATTTACTTAGCAACATTTGAACCTTGGTTATCCTGGTTATCTACTATCAAGATTAAGTTCATTGTTTATGTGCTGAGTACTTCCAAAGTAAGTACTTTCATCACTAAGCCAATTTTCTCTTTGTTTCAAACCAACGTGTCCAATTCTGTATGGAATATCTGACACATCAGTCATGCACCTAAAACTGAACATATACACTAAAACTCATGTTTTCTCCTGTCTAAACTTGCTTTTCTTTATTTATGTCCCATTTACTTCTCATACAGAAACCAGAATCTTAGAAAGCAACCTACATCTGTATTCAATTCCACCCTTTATCTCCAGATGATCTGCAAGTCAAACTAAATCTCCTCTGTGATTTTTCTGAGGTCTACTTCTCATCCCTATTCTTAGTTGGCTCTCTTACGTCAGCTTTTCATAATTTTTTTTTATTTAGATGATTGCAACAACCTTCTAATTATATTCCCAACTTGTTAATATCATATTTCAACTTATTTAAGAATACTTTTACCTTTATGATCTTTATAAAAAAAATTCCTGGAGACAGTTCTCTACTTGAAAGCTTCTGTGGCTCACTGGACTTTGGAAACAGATGGCTCTTGCTCTTATCTCTGCATCTTTCCAGCCTCCTGTCTAACTGCTTCCCTTAACCCATCTTCCTGAGCTACCTTCTTCAGCCATGCAAATCAACCTGCAGGTAAGGAATGTGTTGTGCACTACAAAACCTTTGCCTGTGGTTCTCCTTCTACTTCATGGTAATTTCATCAACCACCTCCATTGCTTGGCAAATATTTAACTCATAATACTACAGGGCTCAGGTCTGTATAATTATTTCAGGAAATTCATACCTGAAATGTTGTGTTTATACCCATTTTAACATTTATCATATGTGAGCTTCATTTTCTTTTTACATGTCTCTTTTCCTATCCCCTCTGAGCATCTTGAAACTCATGACTCAGTCTTGCTGATTTTTCTCATCTATCATATTTACCTGGTACATAGTAGCTATTAAATAAATACTTTTGAAAATACATGGGTGAATACCTTAATAAAATGACTGGGTGGAATAGGCATTAACCTAGAATTTGAGAATGCAAACCTGGTTTAGGAAGAAAGGAGGGTAAACACAATCCGACACATTTGATATAAATAAATAAATTACGAAACAATAAAAGTATTGCTCCAGGGAAAACCCCTGAAATCTGAATATTTGTGGATAAACTACATGGATAATGGAACTTGAAGTGTAAGATTCAGAAATCATTTATTTTTCAATCCAAACATTAAAATAAAATAAAATCAAACTTCAGCATTGTTTCAAGACTTTTGGATACCTCTGAGCATGTAGTTTCTAATAGCTATAATCAATAATTTGCTACAAAACTTAAGATTTCAGATAAAAGTTTCTATTGTTGTGAAGATCTGCCAATATTAGTTTAATATAGTATTGAAAGTGTCATCAAAGACTTTAATATGATATTAGAATGCTATATTTATAGTTACTTTGAATTTCCCCTCATATCAGGTTTTATTGTTAACTATATTTAAGTGGAATGATTAAGCCAGTGTAATTGCAAGAAACTGTAGTATGATGATATCCTTATACACAAATCCATATACATATACATGAATATGATTTCATGTATCCCATAGGCTTATTATATTGATAAAAGTCAATACAGAATTAGAGAAGCTGAATACTTTTGAAGCAAAATCTCTGTGTCAACCAAGGAGATGGGCTTCACATTGTTAGAACTCTTGCTAGTTGTCTAGAAATAATAATTTTAAGTGAAATAAAATGGTTTATTCCAAGGTAAGGCAATTAATATTGTGAAATTTTAAAGTTTTGAAATTATCTGAAATTCCAAAGTTATGGACAAGAAAGATCTTTGAAATTCTTTAGGAAAACATATTTGAAGATTACCAAAGTAGGATATGGGGATAATGTAAGAACTAAAAATATGAAATGAAATCCTAAAATTGGTTGATGTGATATGAATTGAAGAAAACTCAAAAGTCTGGCAAAGTAAAATCTTGTTTTTAAGAAGGAAACTTCTGTTGGAAATTCAAATTACATTCAGGATGTGTGAAGAAATATAGTGCCATTATGCTAGGTCTATGAGTTCATTGTTAGGCTATTTGATAGTATAATTTAACTTAGTCTAATATAAGGGAATAAGTCCAAGGCCAGCTGTAATCACAGGCTACAGAGGGGGACAAAACAGCCAAAGAATGCCTGCACCTGCAATTTTGCCTACAAACCTAAGGCCTGGGCTGAAAACCTCCCAGTAATGATTAGAGAATAGAATTTGGATAATTCTCCCTGCTTGATGTTTAGTAAAGAAAGGAAAGACTGAATGGCAGGTACATCTGGCAGCCTATTGAACGAAGTACCATGTAATTACCTCCTTCTTTCAAATTCCCAGGACTTATAGGGGGAAACAGCATAATCTTGATTTAGAAACCATTAAAATCTAAACATGGTGTTTATGTGTTTTTTTAAACATTTCTCCTATCCTAGATAATGAGCATGCTATAATCACTAAAGTTTTGCTGTCTATGTACCTTATTGTACACAAGTCACTGTAATATATTGGAAAGTATCAAAATTCACCTCTACCAAATTAAATACATATTATTTAAATAATTAAATATATAAATATTTTAATTACAATTAGTAATTACTAAATGTATGAATATTTTCTGTACTTTATTACTATATATAGCAATAAATATAGTCAATATAGCACTTGCTTTAAATCTCACTTATAAAGATCAAATATTCAGGTTTTTAGAATTGAATGAGTCTTGAAAATTAGTCATATTGAGGACTATAGAAATAACAGAATATAAGAAATATCTCATACCTTTAATCAAATACCAGTAACAAAAAAGATTTAAATTTACCAGTCAGACATGACTGATTAATAATACTTTGAAGTTTATGTTAGGATAGAAAGAAACATACAAACAGTTGCATGCTGAAACCTTAAAAATAAATCTTTTTGCAAAAGGAAGCAAGATTTAAAATGCTTGTAACCTGCTTTTGTCAATTTTTGTGCCATTTCCTTCTGTGAATAAAATCTTTTAGGATACAATTATGCAAATGAGAGTATCATGGCTACTTTAAAGTTAAATACCCTTTAAAAATTCATTCTATTTTTATGTAATTTTTATACAGTTGAACATATTAACTAGTGTGACAGCCTGGTGGCATAAAATAAAATCAGCTTTCCTTAAATTATTCTTTAAGAAAGCTTAAAAAGTTGCCATGTATTTTTTACCTCAACACAAGGGAGAAGAGTGTTTAGCAGCGCTTAGGAGACTTTCATTACATTTCTGACCTGGAGTTCAGTGTGGTATGAGAATGGCCATTGTAAAGTTGACTGGGCAAGTGTCTTTTTCTCGGAGGCTTACAAATATCGTGGCTGCCCCCTCGGGCAGCCCATTTTCAGTTTCTCTATCAGATCTATCACACATTCATGCCACCTTAACTGTGTCAGTTCAAATGACTTCCCAGATAGCCCTTAGACTGCCAACTGTAAAAGATAGATTTATTTGCTCAATTTCTTTACTGGAGCATCTGTCTTGGATGGGTATGCAGTCAGACATTTCAGACATTTTTTTTTTTTTTATTGTACAGTTTCTCAGATGCATTTAGCTGTGCTTGTTTTGAGAACTCTAATTTGTTCCAAGTGATGGATATATTAAGAAATAATGAACATAACATGAATCTTGCATTTGCCTACACACAATTTCCTCCACTAGAAACACTTATGTGAATGAAAGAGAAAAGCCCTGAGCTAAGTGGAGCCAGGTAGGAACAAACCAAATATATCCATGCACATCTAAGCCTGCACCCATTGCCTCTGTTTACCACCACCTGTCCATGACACACTCATCCACATTCAATGTTACAACTTTTCCTTGTTACAACTTTTCCTACATTTCTCAATAATCAATGTTACAACTTTTCCTACATTTCTTAATAATCCACAAGTTGAAAATACTTTTGTGCTCACTGCCACAAGTAAACTTCAGGCCCCTTTAAAGTGTCATAATTGTTGTACCATCTATGTGTTTTTTAATGGTTTAACCTATTTAAAAATACACTACCAAGAATAAAATGAACTCTAAGATTACAGCATGCTAGGGTTTTGACATCAATTTTTGCACAGTAAAATGTGTTGGGCACTCTACATGAGTAACATGGAAAAAAATGACCTTGATTTTGTTGTAGAAAGTTACTTAAGTTGTACCTGATAAAACTACTGTCTTTGCTTTCTAACTGTCCCTGTGCTGTCACATCTGTGCAATCTAGTGTCATTATGAAGTATTTAAAATAATCTGAAAGAATAAAGCAGTTCTCCCTCTCAAAATGTTTTAGTTGTTTCCTCAATCTTCTTGAAGATGTCATTTACATTGAGATTTTGCCAATGAAAAAACCTGAGACTTTCTGAATATCACGAAATACAAATAAATACCTGTTCAACATGGTAACGATCATTCATATGTAGTATTCTTGAAAAATATGAGAGTGATTATTAAGAGTTCCCACCAAACAAAAGATTATTATGAGGTAAGTTATGTGAATTAGCTAGATTTACTTATTTCACATCTATTCCATACTTTAAAACATCATGTTGTACATGATGAATATATTCAATTTTATTTGTCAATTTAAAACATATAAAATGATAAAATATGAAATAAAAATATCTAAATTTTTAAATATTTACAGATAGTCTATCCACATGCTACCCCATATTCTGGGATATTTTGCATAAATCTTTAATCCCTCATTTCTGTTTATTTACAATTTAATGACAAATCATAATTCTTTCCAGTTACAGATGTCACACAAGGATTTAGAAAACATTTTTAAAGGATTTTTTTCTGCTTAATATTTAAAAAGTGATTGAGGAATCACTTTTGGAATGGTGTAGTAAGAACTTCCAATTTACTCTGGTAGCAGCAAGAACACTGAAAAAAATTGTCAAGACCAACTTGTATATTACTCTGGAAATGAAAGAATGAAAATATCTTTATTCAAGAAAAATGGCTGAATCTTGGTACAAAACAAATATTAGTGCTGTTTTAACTTACCCTGCTCCCATCCTTCTCTCACACTTCCTTGGAAACACTGAAAACCAATAGTCTCAAACTATCTTCATTGTGAAAACAAGCTCAATAGCAGTTACTAAAGGATGGAGAGTAGAACTGGGCATCCCCGAAAGCCCCATTCATCCAAAGCTGTTGGTATTTTACCTGTTGGGGGCAGTTTGTTGAAAACCTCAGTTCTCAAGGTGTGTCTTCATTTGACTTGATTCAGAACTTGATATCTGCAAGCAGCCCTGTAACAAGGCATTTGTCAAAAATCAGTGGTAATTATTTAACATCACAGCTTTCCACAGTACTGTTACCTCTTGAGACTAACATCAATCTAGCAAAATACAAAAGGGAAAAATTGGGAATTTGGGAGCTTTGGAAGGCTTCAGCATATCCTGTGAATGTGCTCATGTGCATGTGCAACCTGGGGAGGTTGCCATGTCTCCTCCAAGACTGGCTTTGAGGCTACAATCAGGGCTACTACGAGAGCACTGTAAACTGCCTACCACAGCTCTGAATGTACATCATGACAGACACACACCCAGACCCTGTGCAACAGTGGGAGGCTTAATGGATATATCATTTAAGAAAATTTGTGTCTAACATTAGAAGTGTATAGAGCTAACCTAAGAGAAAGATTTGAGTCACCAACATGGAAAAAATACAGATTTTACATAGTGAGATAGAAAATCACTAAACAAACAAACATCACCAACAATCACAACAATCACAATAAACAACAACAAAGAAGAGAGCTGTGATTGCATTGTTTAAAAAGTCCAGATTTCAACATAAAAAATTAATAAATTAAAAGAAACAGGAAAGTATAGCCCAAACACAAAGCAAAAAAAAAAAAAAAAAAAAAAGCAATGTAGTCAGTAGATTCCTTCCTGAGGAGGCCTGGGCACTTGACTTACTGGACTTTATATCAGCTATTTTAAAAGTGTTTAAAGAAGTAAAAAGAAAACTGTTTAAGTACTGAAGAAAATATTAGAGTTTCAATTCACCAAATATAGTTGATTAATAACAGATATACTAATTATTTTTAAGACTTACTAATCTTAAAGATATAGGCATTATGTTTAAGATATACTAATCTTTAAGATACACTAATTTAAGATATTGTTGTCACCCTTATTCTGTTTTACAATTCCAAAAAGGTGCTCCTGGACCCTCCCCATTTTTACAAGCTTCCTGTTTACACTGTGAACACAGACATTTCTGAACAACTTTTTGTGAACATTTTCTAACTGTATTCCAAAGTGTGTAATATATACATAAAAATGATTTGTTAAACTGGTCCTTAGTCATTTGTATCATTAGAAATAAAGTTTGGGGAAAAATTTGGAAAAAACACCCACAAGCAAAAAAAAAAAATCTAGATGCAGAAATACTTTTTTGCATGTTCTTTTACTGTTCTGACTTTTTAGGACCTATTATTATTATTATTTTTTTACATAGGTCAATAAACTAAAGGTGTGATACTGGGGGGAAAAAAAGGGGGCTTGGAGATTCAGAGACCCAAGTACACCACCAAGTGTGTCACGTGTGTAATGTTAGTCCTTGACAGCAGAGAGAGTGCAGAAAGAATATTTGAAGAAATATGATTTAAAATTTTCATCTACACATCCAAAATGCTCAAGAAACTCCAGCTAGGAGACTATCAAAGACATCCATGCCTATATGTATCACAGACAAACTATTGAAAGACAAAGATAGGGAATCTTGAAAGCAGCAAGAAAAAGTGAATCATCAAATACAAGTTTCTTTGCTAAGATGGAAAGCTGACTTCTCATGGGAACCCAGGAAATGATCAGAAATTCAAAGTGCTGAAAGAAAAAATGATCATCAACTCATAATTCTATATCCAGTGAAGTTATTTTCACAAAAGTAGCTGCCCCAAGAAGATCTAATTCACTGTGAGCAGACCTGTCTTATAGGCAAAACTAAAAGAAATCCTTCAGGCTGAAATGAAATGATGCTGGATAGTAAAACAAATCCACATGATCAAAATAACTTCAGAAGTAATATAAAAGAAAACATGAATCTAGCTTTGTTTATAGTTACTTTGTTTTCCTAGTTTTAAAAGGAAAACTACATAAATATGTATAAAACTGTGTTGTTTGCCTTATACTGCATAAAGATACAATTTTTCAATAATCTCAGAAAAGAGAGGAGAGTTGTATTGGAGCAAAAATTTTGTATATTTTTCAAATTAAGTTAGCATTAATCTAAACAACCTAGTTTAAAGTTAAATTATTGTAATCCTGAAAACAACTCAAAGATATACTAAAATAAACTAAGAAATTAAAGTGATGTACTAAAAGATGCCTATTTAAATACAGAACCGTGAAGGATTAAAGGGAAAATAAACTTAAAGCATTGAGGAAACAAAAAACAAAATGATAAAAATAAATCAATTTATCAGCAAATGCACTATAAAAACACTCCAGTAGGGGAAAAAAAAAAAAAAAAAAGGAATTAGCAGACGCCATTAAAAATCATCTCATGGGCTGGGGATATAGCTCAGTTGGTAGAATGCTTGCCTTGCAAACACGAGACCCTGGGTTCAATCCCCAGCATCGCAAGAAAAAAAAAAAAAATCATCTCACTACATGCATCTGTAAGTAACATACTCAATTCAAAGACAAAGGAGTTTGAAATTAAAATGGCAGAATACATACCATGCAAATGGTACCAAAAAGATAGCTGATTAAGTATAGCAATCAAACTTTAAGAAAATACATGTTACTAGAGACAACGAATGATATTTTGTAATATCAAAAATGATAATCTATCAGGAATACAGTAATTTTAAGTGTATATGTTCCTAAAAACAGAGGTAAAAATGTTGGAAGCAACAACTGATAGAAATAGAGATGGAAACTTTAATAACTCAATTTTAAGATGCAGCAGATTAGTATGCTAATAAAAGACGTTAACATAGTGAACCAACCACACCTGGCAGACCTCTATCACATACTCTATCCAACTAGAGCAGCATTAACATTCTTCTCTATTAAATGTGTAATATTCTCCAGGATGGAGGAAAATATTAGGCCACAGTGACAGACTAGCCTGTTAGGCTATGAAACAAGTGGTGAAAGAAAAAAGGCTACCTTTCTAGATCAGAATGGAAGAAATAAAATTATCTTATTCACAGATAATATCGTATATAGAAAACCAAGGTTGAAAGATAAAAAGTCAATTATCAGAATATCAATTTTATTTATATTTAAAGTGGAAATGAAAATAAAATCTAAGATGAAATAAAGAAAAGTTTCCTGGTTAAATTTTCAAAATAAATTTAGAAATAAATTTAACAAAAAAAAGTTCAAGCTCTGTAATACTGAAAATTACAAAATACCATGGAAAAAAATTAAAGACCTAAATAATAGGAAGCTATCTCATGTTGTATTAGATTCATTTTACTGCTGTTACAAATTACATATTGGCTTAAAATGACAGACATTTAGTATTTTGCCATTCTAGAAGTCAGAAGTCCTATCAATTGTGGAACCAACCTAGATGCCCTTCAATAGATGAATGGATAAAGAAATGTGGTAACAGAGTGTGTGACAGATATCATTGCCCTGTGTACATGCAAGAAAGCATAGATGGTGTGACTCTACTTTGTGTACAACCCTTGAAACAATAGCTGTACTCCATTTGTGTTCAATGAATCAATAAGTAAATTAAAAAAAAAAATAAGTACATACAAGAACCCAGCTATATTCCTTATACCCAACATTCAAGATGGTTCAAAAACTCTTCTCAATAACTATTCTGAACTGTGGAAAATAGTCATTTTTAAAATAAAAATGTGATTTACATTAAAAAAAAAAGAAACTGTGGTATATACACACAATGGAATATTATTCATCCATAAAGAATAATAAAATTATGACATTTGCAGGTAGATGGATGGAGCTGGAGAATATCATGATAAGTGAAATAAGCCAATCCTAAAAAACCAAAGGCAAAATGATTTCTCTGATAAGTGGTTGAGGATACATAACTCGGGCGGCAGTAGGTAAGGGAAAAATGGAAGAAGAATGGACTGTGTAGACTGAAATGAGGGGTGGGGAGGGGTTGGGGAAGGAAAGATAATAGAATGAGACAAACATCATTACCTTATGTACTGTATGCATATGCAGATGGTAAGATTCTACTTCGTGTACAACCAGAAAAAGGTTAATTGTACTCCATTTGTGTACAATGAATCAAAAAATAAATAAATTTAAAAAAAAGAAGTCCTATCAATTGACAGCCTTACATTCCTTCTTAAGACTGCAAGGGAGAATCCAATTCCATTGCTTTTCCCCACATCTTTCATCTCATCTCTTTCTTGACTTTCTTGGATTCATCTTTCCCTTCTAAGTACCCCAGTGATTTTATTGGGTTCACCGGGATTATCCAGGAGACTCTTCCCCTTCAAACATTACTAATCTGATCACATCTGGACCATAACTTTGGTCATGGAAGGTAACATATTCAACAGGTCCCAGGAATTAAGTTATTAATAGTTTGAAAGTGACATCTTCTTCTTACCGCATGTTCATGGATTAGAAGTTTTACATTTGCTAAAATAAGAGTATTAATCAACTTTGTACACACTTTAATCCCTATTTCTCTCTGCATAACCATTTGCTATCAAGATTGTTGACTGCAGAAATTGACAAGCTAATCCTAAAATCATAAAGAAACACAAGGGATTCAGAATAGCCAAAGCAATATTGAGAAGGAAAAGCCAAATCTGAGGACTTGCTTTTCCTAAATTCAAGGCTTATTACAAAGCTACAGCAGAAAAGACAGTGTGTGCTGGTGTAAGGATCGACAGAATAATGGGTTAGAATCCCGAGTCCAGAAATAAACTTTTTTATTAATTGGCCAATTGATCTGTAACAGATTTTGGGAGAAGTATGTTCTAGGCACAATTTGAGATGTACTTATACTGAAAACTGCATTTGTTGTTGATGTGAAATTAAAGGTTATCTGAACATCCTTTATATGAAACTCTATTGTTGTTATGTGGATAAAAATAAGCTTAATAAACATGTTGTGAAAGTTGCGTGTTGGCATGGTACATGCCAAAGCACTGCTTTACAAGCAGGTTTTAAGATGCCTCTGTTACCAGACTATTTGAAAAAAAAAAGTCTCAATTACAAATATTCCCAAAAGAGTTTTCAAGGTCTACAAAAAAAAAGGAAAATACCATGCTATGAATTTATGAATTTTTAAAGCCTACTTCTTTTTTTTTTTTTGGAACCAGGGATTGAACTCAGGGGCACTCAGCCACTGAGCCACATCCGCAGCCCTATTTTGTATTTTATTTAGAGACAGGGTCTCACTGAGTTGCTTAGTGCCTTGCCCTTGCTGAAGCTGCTTTGAACTCACGATGTTCCTGCTTCAGCCTCCCGAGCCACTGGGATTACAGGCATGTGCCACCGCAACTAGCAAAAACCCTACTTCTTTCTTTTTCCTCCATACCAGGGATTGAACACAGGGGCACATAACCACTGAGCCACATCCCCAGTTCTTTATTGTCTTTTATTTTGACTAAGTTGCTTAGGGTCTGTAATCCTCCTGCCTCAGCCTTCCAAGCCACTGGGATTATAGGTGTGCACCAACCTGCCTGGCTCAAATGCCTATTTCTACCACAATCTAAACTAAACAAAACCTTGGGAACAGAGAAAAGTTTTAAATGAAACCACTTTTCATTGTAGGTAGCCTGTACCAAGGAAAGGAAGAACATATTTAATTCTACCTTCAGTTCTTTTATAATGTATTTTGAATAGAATGCATACAATTGGACCTACATATTTCCATTACACGTAACACAAGGACAATTGGATCGTACTTATCATCCTGAGGCCTTTTTCCAATCATTTGCTGTAATTGCAAATGTCTTATTTTTTAGCTCATTGCATGCAATGATGGGTATTGGCTTCACTAATTAATAGAATTATTTACCATGGAGGATATTAAAATTGCCTTTTTTGTTGTGTCTTGTGAATATTGGTAAATGTGTATGAGAGCAAGATTCACATTTGCCTATGACTCTATTAATCCTCTAATATTTTTCCTATTTATTGCATCATGAAATAAATCAAAACCCAAATAACTTGTATTTACCTAGGTACAAGGGGAACTCTTCAAACATCATTAGAATAATAATTAGATAATATATTTTAGCTAATTTTACTTTGGGATTCAATTTTATCAAGGGAATGTAAGAAGAGACATATGGATCCATTTCCCAAAGTAAATGGTCTGACTTTTTTTTATGCATATTAGATTGGTGCAGTAAAGATAATTACAACTTTTAAGAGAATCATTATATTGTGTAAATTGTTGTTGGAGATTCGTAATTGAATTTATGTTTTTTCTTTTTTATTTGTACATATATGACTTGGACTGAACTTATCACAGTGTTACAGCAGTGAAAATTGATATAGGGATCATCAATTTTGTCACATTCCACAATGTGTTGGCAGAGTTCTGCTTTTCAAATGTTTTGACCATAGAACATATGTAGGTGCAATGTCTACTATTATAAACTGGTGCACTATTAAACTAAAAAACACTTTTTTGGGAACGTGAATTTAGCATAACTTTTTCATGCATTCAAAATTAATTGTAATGCCAATTATTTTATTTCTATTAGTAATATCACTAGTTTTGCATTTCTCTAAGATGAAATCTTTATGCTATTGTACTTAGTAAGACGCAAAGAGTAGATTTTCCTTTAAATTCATTCCACTGACTATTTGCAAACTCTATGGAATCAGTTTTGAAGAATACACGCACACAAAAGTCATAAAACCTTTTTTTCTTTCAAATTAAAAACAGAGTAAGTATCACATTCTGAACATAGGGCTAATTCTAGAGATAAAGTAACACATTATTAGTATTTGAGATTACTGACTAATAAGATTAAGGTATATAGTATATCATTAAGAAACAACCAACATAAAAGAAAATCGATGTAAATAAGCTGTGTTTTGTGGGACATGTCAACTAAGAAATTTGCAGACATGATTATAAATGTTTATTCAACATCACCTAAGGGAGAATGTTGCTAATAAATGTGCAAAGTGGCAGCCACACAAAGTAGACTCTCTATTTTAAAGTTTTAGTTCCAGCTACCATTTAGATAAGATGTTTCTGATTTAGTTCTAACCTTACCAAATTCACATCTGATTGTTAATTGGTTTTTCCATGTTTTTGGACTGTAGACTAGAGATCCAGGGCAAGGACAAAGTTACATAAAGATATTCTTTATAGTGTTTCTCTCACTATTGCTGTTTATCTTTCCTATTTTCTTTTTGTGAATCTTGTATTTGTCTCCTTATTCTGCTTGTCAAGGTCAGATCTCTTGGTGTCTTGAAGCTGGATAACTCTGACCAGATTACAGAAGGTGATGATCTTACCAACATGCCCTTTAGGTAAGGGTGAGGCAACCTTACAACCTAACCAAGACGTCTATTCTACAGCAGTCCTTTGAAAACAATAATTTAACTCAAAATGGTCAACCCATCACACAATGTATCTATTTCTCTTGCATCATTAAAAGTAAAATAATCAAAAAAGAAATTAGAAACCAAACTAAGAAACAATAAATGTCAATGTTCGCTTATTGGTTTTATTATTGTATAACAATATTTCTTACTAACTTTAGAAAACAAATATTTGTTATCTCACACATTTTCCAAGGGTCAAGTTACCTTGGCATGGCCTTGCTAGTTGGCAATGGTTTAAGAGTCACTCACGAAGTCAGGACATTGGCAAGGGCTATAATCATGTGAAGATGTGACTGGGAGCGGAGAACATGCTTTAGGGTCACTCATAGGACTGTCTGTCCCCACCCCAGGAGCCCCCAAAAGGTATGCTCATGGCATGATATCTAACTAGTCCCAGAACTAATGATCTGAGAAAGTAAGAGAAATCCACAAAGCTGTGATGGCCTAATTCAGAAGTGACATACCATCCTTTCTGCTTTTTTCTGTTTATAGTGCATGAAGAAAGTCACTAAGTCTCACTGACTTGAAGAAGTAAATTAGGCTCCACGTCATGTAGGTGGTATACTGAAATTTTTGTGGGTGTATTTTAATACTACTATGCCCTCTAACACTTCAAGTGTTGCAACAGACCTCTCATGGACCTCTCTGACCCTAAACTTTTCTTTCTTAACATCCAATTGGTAAACAGTAACAAAATTATCTTCTAATAATCCTCTTTTCTCATATTGCTTCTCTGCTCAAGAATTTGCAGAATTCTTCTGTAGCTCTTGTATCAAATTGACTCCAGTGTCTAATATCTATTATTCCCCATAACCTTCTTCTAGAATATAAAGAGTTTACAGCATGATCTGATTTTGTTATAGAAGTCTATTTCACATTAAAACATTCTAGACTCTGGAAAGAAAAATTTCCATAGGACTCTGCCATTTATTTATTTATTTATTTATTTATGCCAGGGATTGAACCCAGAGGTGCTTAGCCACTCAGCCACATACACAGCCCTTTTTATATATTTTATTTAGAGACAGGCTCTCATCAAGTTGCTTAGGGCCTTGCTAAGTTCCTGAAGCTGGCTTTGAACTCAAGGTCCTTCTGCCTCAGCCTCCTGAGCTGCTGAGATTACAGGTGTGCACCACTGCTCCTGGCTTGCCTTTTATCTTAGCATTCTGCCTATTTTTCCTTTTCCTTCAACCTAGTCAAACCTTCTCATTCTCCCTGGCCTGGTTCAAGGTGTTGTCTTAACACCTTATTTGCCACTCTCTCACTGACTGGTGAGCCTGTCCTCTGTAATCCACATTATAATGACGCTAAGTGCCTTTTTTTTTCCTAGCACAAAACTATACTTAAATTATTTCACCAAAGTTTGTGTTGCTCCCTCCAAGTGAATCATAAGCATTCCGAAAGGGAAATTGATTTTTATGCTTTTTAGTTTCCATAGATCCTTACACAATTTGGGAAATATAGAGATCCACAAATTTTTGCTGTTTTATTTCTCTTGATTATGAGATTGAGGAGACCTTTTGGTATATTTTACATAAAGAAATTTAAAGCTACAAGAAAAGAAAATAAAGGAGAAAAGAACACTACTCTTTTCTGCATATATAGTCCTTTAAAAAATTGTTTAACACAGAAAATTCAAGATGTCCAGCCAAAGTTTCTCTCATATTCCAGACTTTAATTAATGTTGAAGAATAATCCACGGTACTAAAAGCTGTATTTGAAAGCATGAAATGCAAAGTATTAGAATTTGTCCTGTTTCTGATCAAACCAAAACAATTTTTTTGTCTTAGTTTCCTTAAAAATATGGTTATTACCATAAAGGAAACAGAAATGTTATTTCTGCTTGCTCTGGGCACTTTAAAATGTAGAACAATTTGATTTTTAAAAGACATTAATTCTACATAGATGTACTTTATTCTTTTTTCAAAAGGGAGTTTTGTGCAAGATATTCAGTTTTCCAGAGTCTTTTTGAGAAAGTTTTTTGGTGTTAACTGCCTGTAGTATTATTTTTTAGAAAAAATTCAATTAATTGGTATATTTCGTATTTTCTTTTATTTCTGTCCAGGTTGTTGAATTTTTTTTCTCTGTAACTGGTCATTGTAGAGAGGACATACCTTTTTAAATATAAGACGATTTTTTTTTAATCTTTATATAGAGAAGGATTTCAAATACAAACAAAAATGATGAGAAGAACAGAGAGGACTTCATTTATCTATCACCCAGCTGCTACCGCTATCAGCCTTGGTCTAAAGTTGTTTCATCCCTGCAGTCCCCCACCCAGCAAAGACACTGTGACTTCTCCTGTAACGTACCTCTACAGTTGACTGCAGTGGTAGTTGAGGGATGGTATGTGTGAAAGATGAACCTGTGTGTTTCTGTGAAATGGAATGTGAGAATGTATAGCATCTTGTTTTACCTCCACTGCCTTGGGATGTTATTGAAAACTAGAGAAGTTCAGTTTCTAACTTCTCTACAGTTAAATAACAGGTTTTAGAAATTTGGAAGGAGATTCTACATTTCCTGACCCCTTACTTTTTGCTTCTTGTTTTCTGGCAACTAATTTTAGGAAACTTCCCCAGCTGTAACTATCCCTGGAAATAGGGTGGAGAGGTCATTAAGGTTGCTTTGCTATAGTTGCCTAAGCTCCTCTGTTCAGTGCTTCCTTCAATCAAATGGTGTATAAAGTTAAGACAAATGCATGCCTTGTTCTCCTCTGTTTTTGTCAACTGTTTTCTCTCTTTGGTAATATTTTTCCAGTTAATTCTGTTAGGAATTTTTTGTTTTGCAAGATTTTTTGGAATTTCTAAATAATAATTATGCATATCCATTTTAAAATTTTATTTTTATTTCTTCTCAGTATCATTAGAAATGTTTAGACTTAATAATTATGATATTTTTATTAATGACTTCTTCAACATCCATGGAAATTATTACATGATTTAATATTAAAATGCAATGAATTGTTTTTTTGAGATCACATCCTCAATCATATATTCCTCTATATAATTTGCTATTTTATTGTGCAGTTAACTCACTGCATTGATAAAATAGTACTAATGTTGATTTTTGATGACTACATTCATACTTATAAATAATATTTATTGGTGGTTTTAAAATATATATTTATTAGATTTTCTTATTTTATTTAACAAAAACATGTGACAGTCTGCTAAATGCTTCAAAAATATTAACTGCTATAATCTTCATAATAGACATATGAGGAAAATATTGTCATCCTCATTTTGAAGATTATAAAACAAAAAGTACAAAGAAGGTATGATTATATGAATGGTATGAATCTACATCATGCACAATGATAGAAACAAAAAATGTACCCCATTTGTGTACAATGAATCAAAATGCAGTCTGGAAAAATAATTTAAAAAAATAAAAACTCCAGTAAAGTTGGTCAAAGATAGGTCTTGAACCCAGGAAGTTCATGAATAAAATAATAGCAAAGAGGCTTTCTTCTTTCTTTTCACATACATTTTACAGTTTTAACCCATTAAGTTTTTCAAAACTCTAAATGAAAACAATTATACATCTAAATATTGAAACACTTCATATATTTCATATCTTCAATCCCTATTTATACACAGCTGAAAGTAACAAGATTATTTCAAATTAATTGAACTCTAAAGGCTAGGTGAAGGCAATGTTTATGTTGTATCAGTAAGATAATCATGCTCATTTATGTGTAATACCAAAAGCACTGGTTTACTAATGAATGGTTTAATTTGTCCTTAAATGGTGTATAGCATATTAACCATTAAAGGTAATTATTCAGAGAAAATCAGAGCTTGCATGTGTATTTCTTACATATCATAGTGAGGTGATAAAGATAATGACTTGACAATTATTTCATTGATCAACAGTTCTTTAATGTGCTGACCATGATTTGAGAAAATGTAAGTTTTCCAGACTTCTCTTTACAGGATTGTGTTTCATGTAACTCTCTTTTACTTTAAAAGATATTAAGTGAACTCTTTTTTAAAATTTTCTTATTTGTTCTTTTTAGTTATACATGAAAGCAGAATGTATTTTGATGTATCATACATACATGGAGTATAACTGCCTGCTTTTGTGGTTGTACGTGATGTGGAGCTATACTGGTCGTGTATTCACATATGGAGATAGGAAAGTTATGTCTGATTCATTCTATTGTCTTTCCTTCTCCCTACTTTCCCTTCATTCCCCTTTGTCCAATCCAGTGAGCTTCTATCCCCCAACCCCCTGGCTTATTGTGAATTAGAATCTGCATATCAGAGAGTATTACAAGGTAACTCTTAATCCTGTCTTGGGAATTTGTTTTGAATCTCTTCTTTCACAAATTAGATAGTATACAGTGTGTAAATTCAGAGTTCTAGATTTATTTTGGAAAATGATGGGGAAATACCCCAAGGAAAGGATGAAGTATCTTTTGACTCTATGAGTTCCCTTTTTATATCTGTTCCTGCCCATGGAGCAGACAAGTGAATGGCTTCTGTAGGTTTGAGTCTTCATGCTGTTGAATGAACAATTTTAAATAAATGCAATTTCTTGAGACCAAAGCCTCTACTTTACATGTATATCAGAAGTCTGCTCACACAACAATGGCAGCATCCATACATTCTCTTTGCATTCTTAGTTTATATCAGATTCTCAAACATGTAGTCAAAAGAACATAGGCTTCTTTAGGTCACATAAGATTAAAACAACTTGGCTTTCATTATAACAGGTAGTCCAGAAATCTTCATGAAGTAATTATGATCACATGCAACTCATTGTCAGGCCTATGAACTCAAATTTTCTCACTTAACTATGACTTCTCATGGAAAGAGCGATCTACCATATACTTTCCCCGGTGGGACTTGGATCTGGATCTCTTTGTTGATCTCTCTCCTTAGTGAACTCACTTGTTGAGAAAAAAAGGTCAAGATTATATTTCTCAAACTGGATCCTCTGCTGGTATCCCAGGCCTCCAAAAGACAATAAAGCTAAGAAAAGGTCTAACGTGTTTGCCGATTACTCTGTACTATGCACCTGTATAAAAAATTCACAAAATCTTCATAACAATCTTGAGATGGTAATCTTGTATTCATATCTTCATCTTATTTGGCAAATGAGGAAACAGAGTCAGAGCTTTAACTTGACAATAGTTGCACAGTTTGAAACTAGTGGGTCTCAAAATCATACAGAGGCATCAGACTCCTCAGTCTGTGCCTTGATCTATTGTTGTGCTTTCAGGGATAACAGATAAGGGTGTGTTTCATAGTTAAACCTCATTTTGTATCCACTCTGCAAACTCTCTTTTGATTGGATTGCTTAATCTATTTACATTTAATGTTATGATAGATGTAGTTGTATTTGTGCCTGCCATTTACTTTTTGCTCTTTGTTTCTCAAATCTTCCCACTCCCATAATCCTCTCCTATATATATGTTTTCTCATTTTCTAGTGTAAATTTTTCTTTTCTTAAAAATTCCACTCTATTTTGGATAGGCTTTCTTAGACGTTGCCTTACAACTTACCCTATATCTCTTATCAGAATCTACTTTGGATTTGTATAAACTTAATTCTAGTGAGATATAAAAATCTTATTTCTAAATAGCACTATTCCCCCTTTTTCCGGAATTTCTTATGATATTATATTTATCATTAATATATTTAAAACCTAAAGTATATTATTATATAATCTTTAGATTAGATATTTTCATGCCCACTAACAGTACAAGTTAAGAAAAGTATAAAGAGCAAGTACATATTTATAAAGTCCATTGTATTCTCTTCATTTGTTCCTCAGGGTGCTAGTTACCACATGGTGTCATTTTCTTACTTCAACATAACTTTACTCTCTCTTGCTTCTTACATCGTATTATTGCTACATATAAAACATTTCTATATGTTATAGAATTATAATCATTTATATTAGTATATAATATTAATATAATGTATTATTATATAATATGTTACAACATTTCTATATGTTATAGAATCATGTTATAAATTATGATCATATACATGTTTTGTAAAATTGCTATTTATGCCAGTTGAGGGAAGAACAACTTAAAAAGATGCCTTTGCACTATCATTTATAAACTGCAATCACCTTAACTATTGGTATTTGTTTTGTGGTGTATGTGTATTTAACTTTTAACTTGTCATTTGTGATCACTTGCTTTAAGCCTCAGCAAATTCCTTGGTGTTTCTGTATTTCTTTTCTTTTTTTTTTTTTTTTTTACATTTTATTTATTTTTATTTATTTATTTTTTTATTTACTTATTGATTCATTGAACACAAATGGAGTACAGCTATTGTTTCACTGGTTGTACACAAAGTAGAGTCACACCATCTGTGCATTCATGCATGTACACAGGGCAATGGTATCTGTCACACATTCTGTTATTAATTTTACCCCCCACCCGCCCCACCCCTCCCTTCCCTCTATGCTAGATATATTTCCTCCATGCTTGCCATCTTTCCCCCCCACATCATGCATCATCATTCATTTATCAGAGAGACCATTCTGCTTTTGGATTTTTGGGATTGGCTGATCTCACTTAGCATAACAGTTTCCAACATCATCCATTTACCTACAAATACCATAATTTTATTCTTCTTTATGGCTGAGTAATATTCCATTGTGTATATATACCACAGTTTCTTTATCCATTCATCTACTGAAGGGCATCTAGGTTGATTCCATAATCTAGCTATTGTGAATTGAGCAGCTATGAACATTGATGTGGCTGCATCACTGAGGCAATCTGATTTTAAGTCCTTTGGGTATAAGCCAAGGAGTGGGATAGCAGGGTCAAATGGTGGATCCATTCCAAGTTTTCTAAGGAATCTCCACACTGCTTTCCAGAGTGGCTGCACCAACTTGCACTCCCACCAGCAATGTATGAGTGTACCCTTTTCCCCACATCCTCACCAACACCTGTTGTTGCCTGTGTTCTTGATAAAAGACATTCTAATTGGGGTAAGATGAAATCTTAAGGTGGTTTTGATTGCATTTCTCGTATAACGAGTGATGTTGAACATTTTTCCATAAATCTGTTGATTGCTTGTAGATCTTCCTCTGTAAAGTGTCTGTTCATTTCCTTGGCCCATTTATTGATTGGGTTATTGGTGTTCGTGGTGTAAAGATTTTTGAGTACTTGGTAGATTCTGGAGATTAGTGCTCTGTCCGAAGTGTGTGTGGCAAAGATTTTCTCCCACTCTGAAGGCTCTCTCTTCACATTGCTGATTGTTTCCTTTGCTGAGAAGAAGCTTTTTAGTTTCACTCTATCCCAACCATTGATTCTTGCTTTTATTTCTTGGGCTTTGGGAGTCATGTTAAGGAAATCTGGTCAAAGTCCAACATGATGAAGATTTGGACCTATTTTCTCTTCTATTAGGTGCAGAGTCTCTGGTCTGATTTCTAGGTCCTTGATCCACTTTGAGTTGAGTTTTGTACAGGGTGAGAGATATGGGTTTAGTTTCATTTTGCTGCATATGGATTTCCAGTTTTCCCAGCACCATTTGTTGAAGAGGCTGTCTTTTCTCCATTGCATGTTTTTGCCTCCTTTGTCAAGTATGAGATACCTGTACTTATTTGGGTTTGTCTCTGTGTCCTCTATTCTGTACCATTGATCTACCTGCCTATTTTGGTACCAATACCATGCTGTTTTTGTCACTATTGCTCTGTAGTATAGTTGGAGGTCTGGTATTGTGAAACCCCCTGCTTCGCTCTTCTTGCTAAGGATTGCTTTAGCAATTCTGGGTCTCTTATTCCTCCATATGAATTTCATGATTGCTTGCTCTATTTCTATAAGGTCCATCATTGGGATTTTAATTGGAATTGCATTGAATTTGTATAGCATTTTTGGAAGTATGGCCATTTTGACA
>JAJEJO010000457.1:33606-102600 GCA_020662805.1 Glaucomys volans | reverse complement strand
AGAATAGTTCCCACTCCCTGCCAGAGACTGCGTTCCCAGAGTTTCCCTGCTGGAGCTCCCCTGACGCAGCTGGAGGCCCCAGGAAGCTGGTAATGGGCCTTCTCCGCCAGTTAAGCCGCCAAAATGGCGTGGGGTAGTTCCATCTCCCCGCCAGAGTCTGCGATCACAGAGTTTCCCGGACACCTCTGAATGCCCAGGTAGCCTGAGATGCTCGGTCTCTGCCTGGGAGGCCGCCGGCTGGTGCTGGAGCCACGGCCAGTGACTCCAAAGTGCTACTGGGGACCCACACTCACTTGTTGGCTGGCGCAGACCGAGGTCGGTGGCTCTGAAGCAGCTGCAGGGTCTGGCGCTCCCGGATGGTAGCTGCCCGCGGCGGGCCGAGCCCAGCCCGGCTGAGTTGGTTCTGGAGCGGCACCTGGGGACCCCTTATATGTGCTTTGAATATAAAATCTCGTTGAGAGTCATATTCCTGCTGTTTGAATCCCGAGCAAGTAGGAATGCAGCCTTCCTCTAATCCGCCATCTTGGATCTCCTCGTTTCTGTATTTCTTGTTTCTTTATTATGGCTTTTTGTTAGTTTGCTTTTGTTCTCTATACTTCAACTCCATTTTTAAAAACATAGTTGTGCTGGATATAAGGTTCCTGGATGACAGTCATTTTTCTTTCAAAACTTTGGCTATGTCATGCCATTATCTACTGGCCACCATTACTTCTCATGAGAAATCAGTTATTAAATTTATTGGAGCTGTTTTTTTATGTTATTTTTACCTTACTGCTTTCAAGATTTTCTGTTTTCATCTGGCTTTCAACATTCTGAACTGTGGATATCTTAGTTTTTACTCTACTCACTGTTAAGCTTTAGACATAGAAGATTGTGACAGTCTGTGTACATGCTAATATTTTTCATTATATTTGGGAAATTTTCAGGCATTTTTTCCTTGAAAGTATTTTCTTGTTGCTATTGTCATTGTTGTTCATTTCTTCTCCTTCTGGTACTCTTATTCCATATATATTACATGTATTTTGGTGTACTTAATGGTGTGGTTCCACATTTTCCATTTTCCTTCTGCTTTTTTTTTTTTTTTTTTAATTTAGGGGTACTTAACAACTGAACCACAGCCCTAGCCTTTTTTTTGTATTTTATTTAACAACAGGTCTCACTGAATTACTTAGGGCCTCACTAAGTTGCTGAGGCTGGTTTTGAACTTGTGATCCTCCTTCCTCAACCTCCTGAGATGCTGGGATTACAGGCATGTGCCACCATGCCCATTCCCTTCTTGTCTTCCATTCTTTTTTCTCTCTTCTTTAGAATGCATAATCCCTGTCAATTTATAGCCAAGTTTGCTAATTCTTTCTTCTTCTGGTTCAAATCTCATAATGAGCCCCTTTAGTGAATTTTCGTTTTAAATATTGTACCTATAATTCCAGAATTTCCATTTGGTTCTTTTTTTTTTAAATAATTTCTGTATCTTTATTAATTGCTGTATTTTACAAGATATTGCCATCCTAGCTTTTGTTTGTTAGTGTGAATTCCATTACTATTTTAAAGATCTGTAATAGCTGTTTTGATGCCTTTGTCTGTTAAATCAGACATCTAGGTCCTCTCACTGGTAGCTTCCATTGTCCACTTTGTTCCCTGTGCAAAGACTTCTTTTGTTTTTCGGTCTTGTTTTGTTTTTTGCACTTTTTATAATGTTTCATTTTTGTTGCTGAAAATTAGATGTTTAACTAATGTATTTTAGCAACATGGATACTTATTTCCCTCCTGCTCTCAGCAGCTTGAATTTGTTGTTATTGTTCACTTATTTGACTAGTGACTTGGCTTGATTATTTCTATAAAATATGTTTTCCCTACCGTGTAAATGCGTTGGTATTGCTGATCAGAGAGTATGGCCTTGGGCATGAGCACAGTCACTTGGGAATGGCATTAGTTTAGCAGAGTTTTCTTTGTTTCTTTCTTTTTTTTTTTTTATTCCTGATTGCTTTATTAAGTATTCTGCCTTATTTGTTATCACATGCAACTGTCAAAATTTTCAGATTATAGATAGCAGTAGACAAAAGAAGTGTGCCTTATATGCAGCATTCAGGAATTTTTAAAAAGTAGAGAGTATAAACTATAAAAAGTTATAATCCAGCCCAACCACTGACACTTGCACAGGGAATATCCTCATCCTCTTTGAACTGCTGCAAAATTTTATGTGTTCCTTTATTGTTTGGTTACCTAAACCATTTTCAGCAGCTTTCCTCGTAAATATATTCAGAATGTTATGAGAAGAGACTGGACGTACAAGTTGCTTATTAAATGAGTGATGTGTCAGTAAATAAATATCGCCTTTACCACTTCTAACTTGGGGAGTCTTCGTGTAGAGGTTCTCCTGCATAAGTGTATCAGGACAATGCCACACTGCTTCTTGGCTGAGAGAACACTCAGATATTTACTTGTATGAGTAACAGAGGTTGACTCCCCACCCTGATAGCAGACACAATGGATTGCATGAAACTACTAAAATAAAACTTCATAATTACATGAAATTTTATCAATTATATGAAACTAATAATTTCTGAGAAATTAAAGAAAAAGAAATTGGAGCTCAAAACCAGAAAAATAATAAGTGCTCAGAATGAGTCAATGAGTTTATAGCCTAGAGCATATCACTGCTCCAAATGGAATTATGCTTTGCACCTCTGTTTAAAAGTAAATATGGTCTGATGTTTTAACTAAAGACTGCCTGCATCTGTGGAACCCTTTCTGGTCCATAGTCATTACCTCCATCAGTTACTCTAGTCTTATTAATCTTGAGTCAGGAATCATCCAAGTAATTTAGGCTTGCCTGATCTCATTGTTAATCCAGGTTTGAGGATTTGTTATGAAACCAAAGTTGGGCACATTGGCTTCTGCCTTGCTCCTGTGACCCAGTTGTTAGTTTCATGTTTATTATTAATAGCTTGCTTAGCATGCAGTGTGATTTCTGTTTGTCTACACTCACTTGCTCTTATCACTTTCACTTCTGAAGTGAGTGTTCTCATCCTGAACCCTGCCATTGATGGAATTTTTCCACCCTGATGGCTGTCTTGGATATTGACTGGATCTTTGGGAATTTCTGTGATCCCAATACCTATAGTTCTACATATCATTTTGGAATGCCTTTGATCTTGGGTCTCACCTGCTTTGCATAGGTTGTGACTAGAGATTAGGCTCTGCTTGCCTGTCCCACTTACACTCTAGTCTGAGTTACAGTTGAGTCTGTCTCTGATACTTTTCCTGCCCTGATGAGTGGGTCTAAGAGCAGGTTGGGTCTCTATCCATTCTTATTTTCCTGTTGGAAGTGATTAAATAAACCATTAAGATTCTTAAACCTTGAAAAACTCATGCACTGCATGTTGACTTGCTCACTATTCATCCTTTCAGATTTGTGGAAGGTGTGGGGAGAGAAAACTCTTATCATTCTTATTTCCTTCCAAAATAAACTAGAAATGATGGAAGATTAAATAAACTGAATATTCATAAAAAGGTAAATATTAAAAATGTCTTTCATGCAATCAGCTGCAGATTCTATGGGTGTTTAAAATTAACAGATGAATGGATAAAGAAACTGGGGTATATATACACAATGGAATATTATTCAGGTATAAAGAAGAATAGTATTATGGCATTTGCAGATAAATGGATGGAATTAGAGACTATCATGCTAAGTGAAATAAGCTAAGCCCAAAAAAAAACAAAGGCTGAATGTTTTCCCTGATAAATGGATGATTATATACAGTGGGGGTGAGGGGAGGGGGGGTGAGTGAAGAAGGGAGGAAATTTACGTAGAGGGAAATGAGGGGGATTTATGAAAAATGGTGGAATGAGACAGACATTATTACCCTACTATGTACATATATGATTACACTAATGGTATAAATCTACATCGTACACAACCATAGAAAAGATAAGATGCACCCCATTTGTGTACAATGAATCAAAATGCAGTCTGTAAAAATAAAAAAAAATAAAAAGGCGAAAAAAATCTAAAACAAAATAAAAATTAATAAACCTTTGCTGACTTCTCAGAGTGGTACTGTTAGGAGACATTTCAGTACAGTTCATTTCCTACCAAGACAAGAAGCTGGGAGAATGATTGTAAAGATGGGATATAAATGGACCATGAGCTTCAAAGATAGATATTGGGAATATTTTGAGGATACGTATGAGGGGATGTGTTGAAGATAAAGAGTATACCAAAGAAAAAATCACATCATTTTGCAGAAGTAGTTAAGACCACTGAGTTTGTGATTAGAGAAGTTAACATTTGAATCCCAGCTCTGCCATTTACTGACTGTATAATATTGGACACTAAAAAACCTCTTAGGTCTCTGTTTCCTCATCTGTGAAAACAGAATAACAACTATGTCTCATGGAGTTAAAATAAGGTCATAAACCATTATGCTTACAACTATGCATTGTACATACTAGGAGTTATATTTAGAATTTTGCATTTAGAAACAATTAGATTTTGATGATGAGTGCTGTTATTTTGCTTTCTGGATCCATTCCTGCCTTTTTCCATTTGGTTCTGTGCCTCAAGAGACTGACATTTGTGGGTCACACAAATGAACTTTGTTTCCCTCTGGCTTCCATTTGTCTCCAGGCAAAGAAAAGATCCAGGAGGAGACTTTCCAGGTTGAGGAGTGTGAGGTCCAGGGTATTTATTTCCCTGATCTCTCTATCTGACAGATTACTCCATCTAGTTTCTCGTTTCTTGTCTGTATAGGTTTAGGAGTAACAAAGTCATATTTCTATATCTGTTTTTCTTAAACATACACACATATACCCAAACACATAAATGTACTTAAATAGATAGATACATACATACATATAAACATAAAAAATCATAGAGAAGAGAGAGATTTATTTTGGATTTTATTTTAAGGAATTGATTCTTATGACTTGGGGAGCTGGTGAGTCTAAAATCTGCAGGGCAGGTCAGCAGGCTGGAGTCCCAGGGAAGAGTTAATGCTGTACCCTTCAGGCCAAAGGCAGTCTCGAGCAGAATTCCTTCAGGTGTGCCAATATTTTCTGTTGAAAGGATTGGCTACATAATATGTGAGGCCCTGGGCATAAGAAAATGTGTCATCTTTTTAAAAAATCATTTAAGAATTTCAATATGGGGACAGCAGAGCATTAAACCAAGTACAGGGGCCCCAAGTCCAGGGACCTGTGCAATTTTAAGATCAGATGTTTGTGAATTCAGCCCTGCCTGTCAGCTTTCTTGGAACTTGCCCACCGATGTACCATCTCCTTATTCAACATTTTCAATGAGTGCTTATGAATGTGTCATGATTTCCATAAGGATCCTGAGGTGAACAATCATAATGAAACCAAATACTAGAATTTGGGTGTCAAAGCTCAAAGACCCTAGAATTTCTCTATTCATCTTTTTTTTTAGTGAATTTCATTTTCAGTAAAACATTTTGAAAATGATGGTTCCTAATTCATGTAGCCTGGGAAATTCGCATAAAGATAGAAGGATTTATATCTACTGATTTTTTTAGGACCATAATTAGACAAAGTGAACATGCATTAAATATTCTTTGATCTTCCAAAATATTCATGCACATCTCTAGAATAGTTTGTTTCTTATTTAGTGCTTTAAGTAAGTTCTCTTTGGGACTTTAACCACTAATGAGCATTCTGTCTTGTGAGTGACATGCTTGTGTGTACTTTTTTAAAAAAAAATTGCTCTTTTTAGTTATACTTGACAGCAGAATGCATTTTGACATATCATACATACACGGAGTATAACTCCCATTGTTGTGGTTGTACATGATGTGGAGTAACACTGGTTGTGTATTCATGGATTTATGTGTATTCATGGAACACAGGAAAGTTATGTCAAATTCATTCTACTATCTTTCCTATTCCCATCTCCCCTCCCTTCCCTTCCTTTCCTTTTTTCTAATACAGTGAGCTTCCATTCTTCCCTCCTTCTTGTTTGTTAGCATCCGCATATCAGAGAGAAGCTTCTGTGCACTTTTTACCTTTCAGAGACCAGGTCTCAGTTAACACCTGAGCCTTCTATGTTGGTTGTTTTAGGTGATAAGGTGAGAATGAGTGAGAGTCAATTTCATTTGCCCTGATCTTTGCCATATGATCTAGTGTCAGTGCTAAGTCTTCTAGATTTTTGATGGCAAACACAGAGGATGGTGTTACTAGAGAGTTGTTAGGTCACTGGGAAGGTGGCCCAACTGGGATCATCCACACCACACAGGGCCCTGCCATTCAGAAACTACCTTCCTAAATCCTCTGAGTTGATGAAATATTTAAGAAACATTTTATTTGGTAGTGCATACACTTTGGATGTACTATAATGACTATTTATCTTATTTTACATGATGACACATAAATGCTATTTGTTTTTCTCTTTTGGGGGATGCAAATGCATTTATTTGCTCTGGAGAACATTGTCTTACAATAGTAATACATAATTTTTATGCTTAATAGATTTTCTATGTTAATCTAAAGTAAATCATTCACTTCCTTGAACTTAGTAGAGTACTATTGGCCTCATGCTGATTATTAATTATGATAATGTACCAATATTAAAGAAAATAGAACTGAAGAGAAGAAATTTCTCAGTAGTGAATGGTCTAGTGATAGTTTAAAAAGTATAGAGGAAAACATACATTTTTTTCCTGGAAATTTACACTTTTAAAGAAATAAGTTATCCACATCAGGATTGGTTGTTTCTGGTATTAATACATTTTTAATATAGTAATTGTTGATTGCTAGGTGGGTCTGGTTCTCATCGAGTTATGGTAAGCTACAGGAGGAAAGAATAAATACAAACTGCATAATATAACTACTGAGCATCTTGTAATAGGTCACATTTTTGAATTTGGAATTTATTCTCAAGATACAATAAGAAAGGTTGCAGTCCAGAAAGTGATTTTTTTCTAGTTACTTAGATGTTACCTGCTGCGCTCCTTATGCATAATGGTTTCTATTACAGTATTTTTCCAGTTAGAAATAAAAGCAGGGACCAGGCACAGTGGTACACACCTGTTATCCCAGAGGCTCAGGAGGCTGAGGCAGGAAGATCTGGAGTTCAAAGCCAGTCTCAGGAATGGTGAGGTGCTAAGCAACTCAGTGAGACCCTGTGTCTCTAAATAAAATACAAAACAGGGCTGGGAATGTGGCTCAGTGGTTGAGTGTCCCTGAGTTCAATTTCCAGTACTTCCCCCAGAAAAAAAGAAAAGAAGTAAAAACAGGGTAGTAGGGTGGCTAAAAGGTCTTGCACATAGGTGGGCTCTTCTCAAAAGAGAAAATAAAACTGGGCACGGTGGCTCACATCTATAATCCCAGTGGTTCAGGAAGCTGAGGCAGGAGGATCTGGAGTTCAAAGCCAACCTCATCAATGGTGAGGTATTAAGCAACTCAGTGAGACCCTGTCTCTAAATAAAAAAATACAAAATAGGGCTGAGGACGTGGCTCAGTGGTTGAGTGCCTCTGACTTCAATCACTGGTATCCCACCAAAAAGAGAAAATAAATCCATAGCTCCTGGTTCCAACTCATGTGATCACAATGACACACTAGGTTCATAGGAAGGTATCTGGAAAGTCATTTTCAAGCCTGGCTGATCTCACTCATTAAAGTCTAAACTTTGATGAGCACCTTTGATGAGCACCTTTGAACATTCCCTTTCTTGGACGTGAGAGACAGGGCAAGCAGGAAAAAATCTGTTCAGGTTTGAAAATGTGTTCTCATCCCTGACATATAGGTAGTTTTGTCAATCCTAATCTACTGTTCTAGAAGTTCTGGACACTTTCTGGTTCTCAAGCTGCCCAAAACACTATAAAATCCATTGCCTGCCCTGAGGGGATGCTTCCTCCAGTGCTGCCAGTGCAGTGGACTCCTGAGGACTCCTTTTTTCCCCAATAAAGTATGTCATGACCACCCTTCTTCCAGCCCACCTTATTGTCTTTCAGGAAACACGAAGAGATTCCTGCTCTTGATCAACTTTTCTGCTTGTTTAATTTCCTCTTTTCTCCAATTCTCCTTAAGTGATGTATCCACTTCCCTTAAGAGCATTTAATTACATGATCAAATTTTTTTAAATCCCCAGAATCTACTCTAAATAAGTTTTGCCTGTTAAAAGAAAACAAACTAGCATAACAAAGCATTTGCTCCAAATCTTTTAGGGTCTCATTTAATCTTTTAGGGATTCTTATATATGAATCCCTTGTATTTGAAAATTCTTTGAACATTTAGCCTTAGTTAAAAAAAAAACAAGAAACTGATAATTTAGTATGAATCCCTGGAGCCATCACACAACACTAAGAAAAGGAAGAATCACTTTACATTTCTCCTAAAAGTATGTCTTACATATCTTAAAATTCTCCTATAGTGATCAAAGGTAGGTCAACAAGTGTTCCAGGAAATAAAAATTATTCATAGTCAAAACTGACCTATTTTAGCTGTTATAACTTTCTTTTCTGTCTGCCCAATGTTGATTATATCTGTTGAACATTTCATTTGAGACCTAAGTTATTCTTTGATCACAAATACTTCAATAAATATAAGGTATACCTATCATCATGTAAGTTGACTTCTTCACTATTATACCTGTCTCACCCCATAAATGTTCAACATTTTTGCTAATTCTGTTATTTAATTTTTACCAACTCAGCTGACTAAAGCCTTTTAAAGCTGTTCATAAAGAAATAACTGATTTCACCAGGGAAAAAATGAAGTCCAATCCTTTCATATTTTGTAATATCATACAAGTATCTCAAACTCTGTTATCAATGAAACATCTAATTCCTTGCCTAGGGCTTTCTGAGGAGGCATATATTGTTTGAAGATTTGGCTTTTAGCCATCAACCAGTGAGCTCTCCAATAAGAGAACCCTGTTTGTTTGCCTTTTCACCTGATAAAATACATAGAAATGGCTCTTACAAACACAAAGTATGAAGAATGAAGTCTAGAAAAGTGTTCACAAAAGAATGGGAAAAAAGAGTTTCCACTGGTTCTTTCTTACATATAGTAGAGGTGGGACATATCTTTAAAAGGAGGTGACTAAAGATTTTAGACTGGTCCATAATTTCTTGCCATAACCTTTGAAGTCAAATGAATTTTAAAACTCAGGATATTTTAGAGTTTAGAAAGGTAATACAGTATAAACATCTTACATGTTGTAACACCCTGGGCAAAGTCAAGGGGAACATTCTATAATCAAACACACTAATACATCTATGGTGAAATATTTTATTTAAATATGGTAAGTAAGAACTGCAGATTGCCTCTGTTGATTCAGATCAGGTTTTGCCTCCAAAAGACTTACTACATCAAAGCATTATAAAACAGGAAACAATGATTTGCCAGTGTTTAGGGTTTTTAAAAAAGATTTTTTAATTGTAAATAAAGGACACATATCTGTATTATAATACAACAGTGTGCAAAATTAGGATTTTCACTCTGGTTTTAGAGATGTGTAACGTACCTATCCTGCGGTCTTTTTTGTAAATACATTGTTCCTCTGTCTATATATATGTTCAAAGTTATCTGATTCATGTAGAAAGAAAATTGATTCAGAATTTCCTGATATGTGGATATTTTCCTCACACCTTTGGCTGGGAATTTACATAATTAAATCTGGATTGATTTAAGCAATGACATGCAGATTGAAAACTCCTATGGTTTTTGTCACTGGGTCTAACTCTCCATGTGACAATGTGACCCCCCCTTATTTAATCCCTGTGGTTGGTGTTCAAGGAGTACCCCTTTTTACATTAGTCTTTTCTGTTCTATACAAGATATTTTGAAAGCAGAGTCTCTTTTCTTCCATCTTAAATATTTGCCAAAAGGAGCATCTCCTTGAGGGAGAGGAAGGACTCCTCTCCTGTTTAGCTTGCATGCGTTACTTCTCGCTTATCCCTGATGCTACAGTCTGTGTCCAAAAAAGCATAAGACAATTGTATGAGCCTTGTGTGTGGTGGGGGGAGGGGGCAGAATCTGCCACTAGTGACTTATGGATCATGAAGAAAGTGCCTGGTCTCATATTCCCAGATTGTTCCATATACAGTTGCATCAAGACCCATAGAAGGGGTTTAGGGCCTGAAGTAGCCAACAACTGAAATGTCAGAGAGTTCACTGGGTCAGTCACAGGCCCATGTAAGTCTATTTCTTGGGACTATTTTCAACCTTGGGGTTATGAAAATAGTTTCTTTTTTCTGTCCATTGGAAACCCAGGTTCAAAGTGTGCCCAGTCACTTAACCTCAAAACATAACCTGGAACACTATCTGGAATTTGGAAGCACTAACTAATATTCATTAAATGAATTAATAGCTTATAAAGACAAGTTATATGTAGTTATAGTATATACAAGTTAAATAACTCAGGCTACTTTCTTAGACAAATCCCATTTTTCACTGTTTTGGATCAATTAATAAATGAAATTAACATCTTTATTAAACAGTATGAATCTTATTTGGTACAAGCATGAAGCAATTTTATATCTTTTTATCCTTGGGTCCAACCATATGTCTTTCTATTTTTAAATGATTAGAAGAATTGATACTATGACTCTAAATAGATTCAAGTTAAGAAATCTTGTCTATTCTGATCCAAGTTCAATTTCATGTGTAATGTAAAACTCTTTTTCTCTCCCTGGCTTTATCTTGCACCTGGCTCAAGAATCTGTCTTGAGAAGACATGGTTGGTCCATGTTTTCAATTGTTTTCAATTCCCTTTTAATTCCCCTCCCATATTTGGTGTATTAAAGATGACCATAAACTAGCTGCCTTTTTCCATTCAGAGAAGGTGCTTATTTTCCTGTCGTCTTTACATTTCAGCAGGTCCTGTAAATGCTTTAAGTATTTCTCAGTAATAGAAGTAACTCTATGAAACTACAGGGCCTTACCTGTAATAGAACTCTCGTTTCTGCTTCTCTCCATATTGTTGCTTCTTGGAGAGATGCGGTGTAGAGATGAGATCCTGAGATCATTGGGAAAGGAGAAAGGCTCAGAGATCTCCATTTCTCAGTTTAGCCTCCAGATGCAATCTCATAAGAGATTCAAAGTGAGACCAAGGGAAGGACTGCCAGTTCAGGTCAGTCAACTCAAAGAAAAAAAAATGAATGAGAATAAAATAGTTGTTCTTTTAAGCCACAAAGTTTATAATGGCTTATTTCTCAGCATAGAAAACCAATTATGTAACAACAGGCCATTCTGGGTATCTGTTTTTCTTTCAAAGTATGAAGATGTAGGAGGATGAATGGGGAAAAGGCAAAATTCTTTCACTAACTGCTACCTGGCAACCCTCTTCTGATTAATTAAAATGTGAGTTCCTCAGAAGTCACATGGGACTCATATATATCCAATGTGTTCTTGTGCATCCTAATCTTTTTTTCAGTGAGAAATCCTGGCAATATATCATACAATATGTTTTGAAATTGGGATCTTTGCCCAGAAAGTACCTCAAGCTCCTGTTTTTCTGTAGAGTCCACTTGAGCTATGGGAACTCAGCCACCTTTGCCTTGACCAAGATAAGGAGTTAGGTAAATTGGCAGCTGCTCTCTTTCTTCTTCTCATCTGTTCTGCAGTTTCTTTGTTCCTGCTTAGTGGCAAAGGAAGTCTGTGCCAGTGTTCAAGCCAGTGTGCACCAGTGTACCCAACTGAAAACAAGGAGCTCTTCTCTCCTTGTGAGCATCTGTGTTCCTTTTGTTATTGTTGCTCTTTTTTTTTTTTTTTTTTTACTGGGGGTTGAACCTAGGGATGTTTTACCAATGAACTTTGTCCCCAGATTTTTTTTTACTTTTTACTTTGAGACAGCATCTTGCTAAGTTGCCCAGGCTGTCTTTGAAATTGTGATCCCTCTGCCTCAGTCTCCTAAATTGCTGAGATTACAGGTGTGCACTACCATGTCCATCTTTGATGGTTCTTTGTAGAACTACTTGCTTATTTACATAGGAGGAGGAAGTAACAGCTGCATTGAGCTCCTAAGTGGACAAATCCAGAACAATGAACCATCATTTTTAAGCCTTCTTTATAAGCAAGGCTAGGGTGGTGGTGATGTTCTGCTGGTTCTAAGCAAGTCCCAAGGAAGTATCTGATAATCCCTTTATGTGGAAGACCTCAGTGTCTGTGGTTCTTAGCTTTAGAGATGCAAAAATGATTTTGAAACTAAAGAAAAATTCCATTCCATCTCTGTGGGAATCATGGTAACATAATTTTAAAAATTTGTTGCATTTGCACATTTTTTTCTCTGATACAAAATACATAATTACTAAAGAAAACTGTAGAAAATACAAAAAGGTGTATAACAGCAAGGAAAAAAATCTTCACAAGCACCTCTCTTGGCCAGTTGCCAAGCTGCTTTCTTCACATCATGCCCAGATCAACTGCTTACCTCTACACCTGCTGAATATCTCTTACTCTTCCAGATCCAGATCAAATGCACTTCTTCTATGAACCATCTCTGACTGTTATACTCCATAATAATCACAGGATGTCTTAATTTCGAGCACATCCATTGATTGTACAACATATGGTAAATTTTGCCTGACACATACTAGTTAGTAGTTTTTACCCATAGAAACAACAATCAGTTCACATTTTAAGCCAGTGGGACATATTACAATGTTATTTTTTAACACTCTTCAAAACTAATTTTTTAAGTTTTTATTTTTAATAGTTTTTATTTTTAAAATAGTCTTGTTTTAAGTCCTTGGCTAGCATTCTATCAGTGTTCTACACTCTCAGCCCCCCAAGACCATTACTCTTATATACCATTTGAATTATTTTCTATCTTTCTTCCCTGTTTATGCAGTTATGTTGTATCTTTGTAAATTTTGAACATTTTCTTTTATACTTAATATTGCATTAAAAATTTTCCCCTATGCATACTTTTTAATCATGTCTATACCAAATACTTATCTTCTTATGATAGACAGGGAAATGTATTAATATAGTTGTTAATAATCATTTGTGCGATTCAGATTTACCTGAAAATCTACAACAAAGCATTGTTCTCAGTTCCTGGATAAACACAAGCATTGTACTTATGCTTCTTAATTTTCTGATAAGAATATAAGGGACTCTATTCCCTTTCTTATAATAATAATCACAATATTCAGTGACTGCAGCATGCTCTCTGTACTATAAAACATCAAAAAATAGCCCCCAGTGGGATGATTACCCAGCCAATATAACACAATCCTCAAACTGACAGATAGTCAATATTTTGGCAGGAAGCAGTGAGAAAAATGTCAATGTTCTCAATTTCTTCTTTGCCTGTTGAAAATATCTAAAGGGCTTGGGAAGAGCTGAATTTAAAGACTGGTAGAGATTATGAGAATAGAGAATAAATAGAAGCAACTGCTTCAGGATAAGAAGGGAACAGAAAAAAAGAAGTTGAAATAAAGTAGTGTCTAATTAATTATTAATTTATTTATGCATTCTTCATTTGCCCCTGGATGAAAACTTCTGCTCTCAAAGGTTATAGTACAGTTGGGAAGAATGTCAATAAATAACATTGTAACATGTCCCACTGATTTAAAATATAAACTGATTGCTGTTGCTATAGATGATAACTACTGACTTGAATGTGTCAGGCAGGATGTATCCTATGTTGTACAATCAATGGATGTTCATGAAATTAAGACATCGTATGATTATTGTGAAGTAGAATAGTCAGAGATGGTTCATAGAAGAAGTGCATTCCATCTGGATCTGGAAGAGTAAGAGGTGTTCAGCAGATAGGGAGGTAAGCTTTTGGCATGGGCATGATATGAACAAGGACAAGGTAGCATGAATTACTGAGACTGAGCACCAGTGAGCTAGCTGGGAAAAGTGGGAAAAACACTGGAATTGGAGATTAAAATACTTTGCTGTTCCTGCCCCTATTACCTGTCACTCTTTCATTCGGAAAGAGACTTGATTTTATTCTGAAAGAATAACTGCTGGAGCTGAGTAGTAAGAAAGTCTAGGAAGTGTATGACAGGGAACAAGGTCACCAGGAAGGGGATCTGGACAGGTGTGGGAGAGAAAGTCATAGTCATGAAAGAAGCTGATAACTGACCATATTAGACCAATGAGTATACTGGGATGTTGCTACTTCAAATCAGGAAGATGAAATGGAAATAATTTTATGCAGACACAACATACTGAAAATCCATATGGTGACCAGAGAAGTAATGGCAGGAAACTTCTATTCCATCCTATTTCTCCCCAGCAAGGTCTGCTAAGTGGAGCTCCTGAATCCATCTGATCTTCCTTTACTGCTGCTAACTATACAAAACCTTCAAGTTTCAAGCAATAACTTCAAGGGACTTTAATACTTTGGGGGAAAAGTGCTTGATTTATTTCTGTCTCAGAGTAAATAGGAGATGAATAGAGTGGTAAAAGCGTTCTGTACCTTCCCTTTGAGGAACAGTAAGAGTGTCCTTTGAGTTTATCTCCTAAACTGTACCATATGCTCTTTATCTCAGGCAGAAGATGACCTCCTAGGAGGTCAAGAAGTTGGCTGTGAGCACCAGAAAACTGTCGTAAAACAGTCTTCTGTTTCTTTAACTGATAGCTGTCACATTGATTATCATAAAGTTAATTTTACATTCTGAAATCCCTCTCTTCTCTGCAAAGGGGAATGTTAAAAGTGCATGGATGACAACTTGGGTTTGTATAGAAAGATAATAATCTAGGGCATTGGTTCTCAACGAGGGACAATTTTGTTCCCCCAAAGAACTTTTGACTGTGTCTCTAGACGATATTGCTTGTCACAGCGGATGTATATCTGTTAGTAGAGAGAAGGGATGCTTCCAAATATCTTTTAATACCTTTCCTCCAAAAGAATAATCTGTCCCCACAAAATAATAGTACAGATATTATGGAACACTGATCTAGGGTCAGGCACAGTGTTGCTTCGTCCATGTATGAGTAGAGCAGCCACAGCAGGCCACACACACAGAAGGGGTTTAGAGCTTATGTTTGTGGTCATTATCTCAGTTCTTAATAATTTTAAATTTGTATCTGTGTTTTGTATAAGAAATCTCAAGGGACAATAGAGCACATGCTTAGAGACTTGGATTCTCAATTCATGAAGATCCTGCCTACCACAACCTCCCTTTCACCCTGAGATGAATTCACAGCCATACACTCATTGCTCCTGTCCAGAAATTACTACCAACCTCCACTTCTGGAGAGACCAGGGTAGAGGCACAGAGAGGGCAGCCATTGCACCCATGCATCTGTATGCTAAAATCACCAGGCTGTGGTCTGTGAGGGTCTGCAGTTGCCTAGGAATCTCTTTATGCCTGAGGAGAGCAACTTTAAATAAACAGAAAAACATCAAGACAGGTTGAGAGACAGACAGTAATAGAAAGGAACACATCATTTCCCCTTGATATTGGGACAACAAGCTCACAGTTTGGTTTTACCCTCCGTCCCATAAATCATGTAGCTGGCCTGAGTAGGCACACACTACTTGAAGTTCTTGAGAGGTAAGCAAGTTCTCCTCATTGTAAAGGTTAGACCTTGGATTTGATTCTCCTTCTGGAGGTACTAGAAAGTCCTAGCCATATTCTTCAAAACTGTCTTTGAGAATCTCATGTCTGATTTCTGTCCATTGACCTGAGAGGAGGATCTTTCATTATACAATTTTGTTTTGATTTCCAAAATTTGGGGCAATACAAAGCCCTTTCCTGATACAAAAGTCAGTAGCCAACTTTGAGCGACCTCTCTTAATTTTTTAAAGCATAATTTTGTTCTCTTTTATTCCTCACTTTGAAATTGAAAAACATGGAAAATAAATAAAGATATGTTTAGCCTTTTTTTCAGAATGATAGTTAAGACTTCACATTTGACACTGCATAAATATGTTTAACAGTGATGATCTTTCTTACCACATATTTAAAGTTCTTGCTTGATTGGTTTTGTTTTCTTGTTTTGTTATAAAGCTTGTGCTTGGGAAGCTAATATAATTCAAAATATTTTTGATCTGGGCAGAAAACAAATAAATAATAATTTGAGATTGCTAAAAATTACTTAGAATTTAACATTTTTAACTTGAAAAAGTTGACATTTTCTTTACAATGTTACAATGAAGATTATCACTGTACTTCTTATGAGGAGTTTCCATTTCTGGAAGCTTTTAGTTTCCCAGGAGAAAAAATTAAACTCCTAGGCCCAGAATTGGGTTAATATATTTTCCTAAACCAGATGTATTAGTCATGAAATTGATAATTGGAGCTTGTTTCTATGGGAGCTGTGTGTTCCATGACAGTTCATCGTTGGTATCCAGGGAGTTTTGTCAAAATCTGCATGATACCTGTCTGATTATGATTTTAAAGCCTCACAACCATATATCTTTGTCATTAAGCAATTTCCTACACGTCCAGTGGAATGTTCAGATGTGGGTTAGAGACGGTAAGATCTGATTTAAGCTCATGAGGTTTTGGCGAAAGCTCTAGAAGCTCATTATGGCCTCTGATGTGTTGCAGTTTATATCATTATCTGGCAAAGTAAAATTGAAGCCACTGTGTAAGTGCTTTTTCCCTCAAGCCTATATAAGTGCCTTTTTTCCTAATTGAAGACTCAAACTCATTTGAAGAATTGCTTGAATCATCTGGAAAAAAAAAATACATCTTCAAAAAGCTCTAGCTTGTCATAAAAAAAAAGCAGATATCAAACTTCGATTCCAAATGGGTTACCGCTGCTATAATTAAGTATTCTTTATCATGAATGCTAAATTCATTGTGAGGAAACAAGAGAGATTGCTTCCCAGAATAAGATAAGCTTTAAAAGATTTTAAAATTTTGAGGTAAGTTCTATTATTAAAACATAGGAAACCAAAGGAGGGAGAGTGGCCCTTGGCCCCTAGTGTAACTGGAAGACTTTGGTATCACCAGCTATAGACATGAGAAATGGTGTAAAGTATGAGTTAGATATTTGGGGACAACTTCTGCCCACAGATAAAATATATCATCCATGTTTATTTTTAAAATCCTGATTTCCATAGTGTGGCTGCTTGCCTGGTTAGGAAGACAAATGGGTGACCTGCAGCCATCCACATTGATTAGATGACAGCCTGTATTCTGAACAGTGGCTAGGGCTGTGGCCTGCAGAATTTTCCATTGTTGGTCTTATTTTGCCTTTACAGTACGGATGTGTAATGGTTTTCCACAAATTAAACCACTCCATCTTCAGCAGTTGCAGGCCAGTGGGTTCTGTTGACCCTGGGCACTTCCGAACAATCAGCATCTGTGTAATATAACTTTTCAAGCTCTATTTCCTTGGCCACTTTTCTTTCATTTGTTGGAAACTGCCTTGTGTCTTCATGGTTCGGACAATGGATTTTGATCCAAGAAAGACATCACTTGTTTAGGAGAATGGATGAAAATCATTTTTACTTATCTCATCAAGTTAATTATTTGCAAAATGGTTTCCTCCAGCTTTTGAATAGGAGAGAATATTGCAGGGAGAATATACTAATGTGTTTTTAATATGGGCTTACTTAAAATGATGTTATTCCAGGTCATGAAAGTCTCCCTAAAAGAGGTTTGTAAGAAAATATGGGGGTGTGACTTTCAGAATCAGAAAGATTTAGAAAGCAAAGAATCTTGGAGATCTTATACCAGGTCCAGCATTCTAATGATTCCTTAATAAGCTGCTTAATAATATGTTCATTTTGCTTCTAAATTATCTCATTTTTAAGGGTGGCCTTTTGATCTCTTTCCAAACACTCCAGCTGTAATTTGCTTAACATTCACACTTCCATATTTTTGTTCAAACTATTCTTTCCATCTGAAATGCCTCAGCTCTATTTTTCCACCTACTAAAATACTACTTTAAGACCTTAAGCAATTCTGACCTTTTAAACGAAGTTCTCAGTAATGTTTTACAAATGATTTATTTATAAAATTCTGCATATTAGTATAAATCTGCTATATTTGTGGTAGATATTTCAATTTGAGTTTTCTTTATTATTTTAATATTGCTCCAGGAGTTTATGACATGCAAAAGTTTGTTTTAAAAAATGTATATAATATTGTCTATCCAGGGCCTGGAAGTATGGCTCACTGGTGGAGGATTTCCTGGCATGCACAAGGCCCTTGGTTTGATTCCTAACATTGCAAAGAAAAGTTATTAATTTGGGGTTGGGTTGTAGATCAGAGGTAGAAAGCTTGCTTATCATGCCCAAGGCCCTGATTTACATCCCCAACACTGCAAAAAGAACAATAATGTCTATTAAGATTTATTTTATAGTCTCATAGTTTTTGTAAAGTTTATGAAATCCATAGGTCCAAAAACTATGGATTTATATTTGCATTTAAGATTTTAAACCTTTTCATTTTGTATTTATCTCTTTAATATAATATGCCTAAAATCAATTTTAGTGTAATGCATGATAGAATGATTTTGCCCTTTAAAAGTAAGCTATAAATGTTAAATAGCACTTTATTTTTCTGAATGAAATTGTGAGGGAATAAAATTTCACTAAATACTAGATGGTTTAAACTTTTGGTTAGAAAATTTACATATTTGCATAGTTTTTCTATTAAAATGAATATTTCTTTAAATGTTACTATTCTTAGTTTTACAAATATTTAATCCTTCAAAATCTTTCCCTTTTTTCTTATCTTAAAAGTTCATTAATAGATGTAAATATCCTATGTATTTTACTTGTTTTCGGTTTTAAGTATCTGTTTCCTGAACATCTACAACCATTTCTAGTAACTTATTAATATAGACATTAAGAAGTACTTAAATGAGCGATATAAAATCTACAATATGTTTAACATGGAAGAGTTAACATTACTGGAAATATTTGCATTTTGATAATCTATAGTATTCTATAATTTTCAATTTTTTGGCTATTTGAAATATAGTTCTTCTCTTCTGCCAAGAATACATTAGGATGTAAATTAGCTAATACTTTATCTCATGTTAAAGTGGTGTGTCAAAAATGAACAGTTTGAATCTATAAGCCTGAAATAATTTACAAGGTGAAATAAAAACCTGAGAATTGTCTTTTTGTCAGGTTTCAGCTTTGGATACTCTGTGGGTATTTATAACTTATGATTTTGGCCTGCAGGCTAATATTTTTGCAGGGATGCTCTGATCCCATAAATAGTACTCTATAGGGCTGAATCTCATCAATGTAAAGAGTGGAAGAAGTAAGCACATTAGTTGTCCAACTCATACGTTATCTCTCTGACCCCAAATGAAACTAGTGACCTCTAACTACTTATATGTTATAGAACTGCTGCTTCTTTCTCAGCCTCTGTGTGTGTGTGTGTGTGTGTGTGTAACATGCAATTTCCCTCTTCCTTCAGTATATTTTTGAACTCTATATTTTTTGTACTACATTTCTTTTATTAGTTTTGCCCGCTCTGCTTTTGACTTATTTGATTAAATTTTTATTTGTTCAAGTATTATTTCCAAAATTGTTTCATAAGTATTACTTATAAATAAGATACAGCTATGCTATCTTTTTGCCCCAATAAAAATACATTTGGTTTTAATTGGAAAACTTAGTTCATATTTAATGTAATCCTTAATGTTATGTAATAAATGTAATTTTATTTTTAATGTTAAAAAGATGTTCATCATTTACTTTTCTTGCTTCTCACTGCTTCACTTTTTCCTTTACCAAACTTTTGGTAAATTGATTAAATTGCTATTCATTCCCTTCATCCCCTCATTTTATGAGTTTTGTTGCATTTTTCCATTTTCTTTCTGAATACAGTCTCTTGTAATAATCAAACACATTGTTTACTAAGATGTGAAAATAATTCCTTTCTCCCTACCTACAGTTCCAATTTCCCTCCTGCCTCTTTCCATCAAATCTTCATGATGCTTCCACCTCTTTCCCTTCTGCATACTCATAATAATAGATTTTGCTGAGATAGTTTAGAAAAACATTGTTCTAGATCATTAGGATTTTCATGTAATATAACCTCCCTATTTCAAGGATTCTAACGGCATTGGTAAATCATCTGTAGAATATTAATTATGTCTCTTTCTTCTATACATTTTTCTAAATTTACTGACAACTATTATTTATTTTCTCTTCATCTTTTCCTATGTTAAGGATTCCACGATGATTTCTTATGATCCAGAATGAGTATTTTCCTTATGAAGGACATGTAAGTCCTATATTCTTCCTATCTTTGTCTATCCACATTTATTTATATTTTGGTACTGGGGATTGAACCCCGAGGTATTTAACCACTGAGCCACATCCCCAGTCTTTTTAATATTTTATTTAGAGAGAGGGTCTCGCTGAGTTGTTTAGGGCCTCTCAAAGTTGCTGAGGCTGGCTTTGAACACATGATCCTCCTGCCTCAGCCTCCCAAGCCACTGGCATTATAGGCATGCACCACTGCACCCCACTGTATGTTCACATTTACCTGAAAGGCAGACACTATCTTGCTTGGATATAGAATTCTTGTCTTGCAGGGTGCTTTTTCCTCAATGATCTATAGAAATTATTCTGTGATATTTTATGTTCTTATGTATTGTTGCAGGTGAGCCCTCACTGCCAGTCTTATCCTTCTCCCTAGTAAGTCACCAGTTCTTTTGGCCTGGTAGCTTATAAGATGTGTCTGTTGCTCTCACTGATTTGTGCTTTGGTCTGTGTCTTTTCTCAAGGATCCAACCCAGAAGATATTGAGCCAATCTACAATCTGCTTCTTCTGTTGCTAAGGAACAATTTTATCATTTAGTTATTGCCTTTCTTTCTTCCTTCCTTTTAATTGTCTTCTGGAACTTGTGCTCATTTTCTAACATCTTCCACAGTTTCTCTTTATTTACCAAATGATCACTTTAATATTTAATAATATCATAACTTTTGTAAGTTAAACCACAATCTTGTTTTATTTAATAAAGCATGATTTTAGTTCCCAAAATCTACTCTTGGTTCTGTCCTTGAATCTTCTTAATGATCATATTGTTTCTCTTCAGATTTTGTCCTTGTCCTTTCTTTCCAAGATGTTTCCTTGTTCCCCATGTGAGAATTAGGTCTGAGGCACTGCTGCTTCTTTCCCTCTCTGGTGTCTGCCCCCAGTTGGTATGCCGTTGTGTTGTTATGCTCATTGACTTAGGCTATCTCAGCCATCATGCAGTGAATAAACCCTCCATTCTTAGGGTTGACCCTGTAGCAAGCAAGAAGAGCCCATCAGCTCCCTGGAAGTCATCCTAAAGAAGCCTCTCTTCTTCCTGGTCTCTTCATATTCCTCCAGATCAGAAGTAGAAAATTGAAGTCACTTTCCTCAGCTTCTTGTTAGTTCTCTGAGGAGCAAGGAGGCAAAGCACAGGTGACAAACATCTGCTTTCACTGGGTGAGAGTGAAGGTGGGGAGGATCCACAGGTTTCTGAGGAGCCAAGCTTTCTTCTTCTCCTCCTAAAAACCTATCTTTTGATTCTCTGAAGAGAAATTCCTCCACCATTGCCCTTTCTGACTCCAGGTTCCAAGGAGCTTGGAGCTCACTTGTATCCCCTTTACCTTCCTTGCCTGCCTACTGTTCACAGCTAGTGGTAGCAATGGAGGAGAGGAGACAGAAGAGCTAGGAGTTGAGGTGATGAGAATAGACTGACCCAAACCACCGTCTTAGAATCCTCTCTGCTATTTTTGTTTTTTTCTCTTTATCCTTGAACTGAAATACAGAAATTGCAATGTTGTAACTATTTAAAACATCTGCATGCCAAAGTATAACATTTCTCAAGTCCAAATTAGAAAACAGCTACAGAGACTTTAGACCTTTCAAGAATAAAGCTTTTGGGCTGGGGATATAGCTCAGTTGGTAGAGTGCTTGCCTCACATGCACAAGGCCCTGGGTTCAATCCCCAGTACCACAAAAAAAAAGAAAAAAAAAAGTAATGAAGCTTTTGCATTTTGGAAGTTGGATGGATTCTGGGAACAATAAACAAAATATAACAACAATAACAACAACAAGAACATGAAGATCACAGTCACGGTTCTGAATAGGATTGCACTTCTATTTAATTTTTAGGATTGTCATTGTAAGTATGGATGAATCCACCTCATGGTAAAAGTGTCCAAGCTGTTTGTCATTGTTTTATCATTGGTAGAGAATATCTAATTATTGGTTAAAGTAACTCGACATGAGTGAATAATTTATATATGCTTAACCAGACAATGCTTAAATATATACACTACCTATTTATTTTAAAAATATATATCCATTTTGTAACTTTGTGTCAGATACCCAGGAACAATGGAAAGCCAATTTTGTTTACCTCATGGGTATGCAATTTAGTGAAAAAAAATACATTAACATAAGTAAATAAAATAATTTAAATTATTTCAAAGAAATTTTTAATCTGATGCATAATATTAAGGAAACCCTTGAGGAATGGAGAATAACAAAAGAGAAACTTGTTTAAACACTAAGGTCAAGAAAAGGTTCTCTGTGGTCTGTGTGCTATGTAAACTGAAACCTCAAAATAATAAGTAGCAAATTAAGCAGATGTGTAGTGTTGTCAAGATAGGAAACAACACACAATGACCCAGATACAGGAAAGAACTTGGTTCTTGAAAAAAATTATGATTTCCAGGACTTAATATACAATAAAGAGTTGAAGGAAGAAGAGGGGGGTGCATAGACTAGATTGAAATGACATTTATACCATTGTAAGACATAGATATTTTATTCCATGTGCAATAAAAACCCAATAAAAATTCGAGAGTGGTAGTAATATATTCTGATATAAATTTTTTACATTTTAATTATGGGAAAACAGATTTGCAGGATTGTGAGTGTGAGTTTGGTCCAGGAAGTAGGGGGAAATGGGGTAAGGAATTGGGGAATTGGGGTAAGTCAAGACAAAGTGACTTAAATTCTTTATTCAAGATTAATATTTTTGTCCATAATCCCTTCGGGATTTTCAGTCCTATCAAATTAAATTGACTTTCTCTCACCTGTTCGTTGTCTTGACAAGTGAGGCAACAATAAAGTGGTATAGACAAGGGTGCAAGTAGTTAGCTTTAGAATAGTCACAGTGAAGGTGGAGACTGGCAGGGGAAGTTATATTCTTAATATAAAATTGACAGGATCATCTGATATATTAGATATGAGGTTAAGTAAATGAAAAATTTCAGAGAAAATGCATAATTTTTAGATCTAGAAATTGGAAGGATGGCCATCCTATTTTCAGAGATAGGATAAAATTTGGGATAGCTGATTGAGCTAATCAAGGATTCTTATTTTATATTTGTGAAGTACAAATGTCTAACATTTAAGGGATTCATCAAATAAGAATATGCATGCATTTTTAAGCTTGGAGAGCAAGAAAGATCAGGGTTGACATACATTTGGGAGCCTTCATGATAAAAGTAATATTTATCTGCAAAGATGAATTATTCATAGTGTTTGTACGTGTGTATATATATTTACACTATATATACATATAATTGTGTAAATATATATTTATATATATGGCATCTTTTGTGTAGTAGATATTACTATAGGCATAGAGTATATAATGGTGAATAAGAGAGATTTGTGGAAGTTTTATAGGAAGTGGATGACCATAGAGAAAGATCAGAAATTGAACTGTGATGGACACATAGATACAGAAGTCTGATTTAAACAAGGTAACTCCAGGGCTAGTGCTGTAGCTCTGTGGCAGAACACCAGCACTGCAAAATAAATTTTAAAAAAATAGGAAAAAAAAAATAAAAAAAAAATAAAACAGAAGTTATCAGGAAGGAGAGCATTGCTAAGTGTGATGAGTATAGCTAAGTAGTCCAATAAGGTAAACGCAGGAAGGAAAGCATCCATCTGTTTGGCAATGTGTAAATTGTTGTTGCTCTGAGAAAACTGCAGTGGTGGTGACAGGGGTCAGCCAGAGGAAAGAGGGCCTGGAGTAAATGAGCAGTGAGGATCCAACACAGGGTAGACATTTAAGTTTTGCTGTTGTTTTTAAGTTGAGTATTAAAAACGCCACTTCCAATTTGGGGGACAAGTGTTTGGTCACTTTGCCTAAAAGATGATTTAGAAAATTCTTAAATCCAGATTCACTTTCACAGTGAGAAAGGACAGAGGAGAAACACAGAGACCATTCTTTTAAAGGAGATCCATTTAACATTTATCATAACATTTACAGAATGCTGGAGGCTTTCCAGATTAAAAAGGATAAGATTTGCTCACATCCCATTAGATGGCTTTTATGGTGTTGCAAAAAATTATGATCAATCAATTACCTCTCTCTAAATGGCAGTGATTTAGATGTGTTATTGTCACAATCCCTGATTATTTAAGCAGATATAACGGACCACATTTATAAACACTCAGCATCTAACAGTGTTGTGTCCATGTTTAGGATAATAGCGGAGTTCTATATGACATTTTCTCGGTGAGACACTTGAGACTGAATTTTGTTAATGTATTAAAGACTTCCTTTGCTTAATGGTAGCATGCTGTATTACACTGCCAAGTACGAGCTGGAGTGCACTTAACCAATCCATACGCCTCCCAGTGCCTGGATAATTGCGATTAACGGGCCTCACCACTGCAGTACTGCAAGGACCGCTGCAGTGTTCTCACTTAATTTTGACAAACTTTGTTTTTGTTGAATGGTATGCATTATTGGAGTGGTTAAAACAGTGATTAAATAGGGATGACAATAGAGAGCTAGTTCTGTATTTTAGGTGGCTTAAAATAACAAAGTTGGGATGTGATTAATATATTAGACAGAGAAAACATTTTTTAAGTTAAAAGTTGATAAGAAAAAAAACTTTTAGTCAAAAGTTAAAATCAAAGCTCTATTATTTCATATTGGAACTACATTTAAATTGGAGATTTTAAAAAATAACGTGGTATTTGTACTGATATGTTTTGTTCATTTTACCTTTGAGTGAAAAGCTAGTAAATCTATACTGCATTTTTTTTCTAGATAAGACAAAATCCCACATATTTTGTGTGTTGGAATAATTTGGAATCACTTTACCCAAGGAATTGAAAGGAATACATTTTCAGAATTTTTGATCAGAATGCTAATGGTGTATTTTCAGGGTAACTGAAGCTACAGTCAAAAAGAAATTTTGATTTCCCATTTAATTTTAACTTATTTTAAATAATATTACATATGAATTTTGGATTTTCTATTCATTTTCATGAATAGAGAAATGCATACAATTCCAATCTGTACATTCACTGTTTTCCTGAACTCATTTATACAGTATTATTCAAAGTCGAGAATGGTTTTATCAGAAAGAATGCTTAGCCAGAGTTGATTCCAGGCTAACTCACAAATATTCAATTAACTCATACAATAGGGAAGGTTTTGTCCCACTATGAAATATATGAAATATGATCCTTTCCACACTAGGGTAAATATATATATATATATATATATATATATATATATTCTGGAATTAATTCTATCACTATGTAGTTACAGAACCTTCTGCAAGACGTTTCTTCACTTCTTTTCTCATTACAATGATGAATTATTGATATATAAATGTATACACACACACACATTACCATGTCTTATAGCTTGAGTGTGAGGACAATGTGGATTATAATATCTAGAGTAAGTTTTGAGAAAAAGTATACTTTGAAAAGAGCATTTGAATAATAATTCAGGCCAGTAGGAGGAATGGTAAACATTACAGGTGGGTGAAGAGAAGAGATGTGAAAGAAAACCACTGAGAGGTTTTCCTTGGAGGCTTCTGAGTTATATTTATGGATCAAATTATAAGCAAGCATGACTATGGACAGTAGTGTGTCCTTTCTTGTGCTACACAGAATCCCCACCTGAAGCCAGGTGCTGACTCCCTAGTAGACCTACATCTTTGGTTTTGAGAATAGCCCTCACCACTCAGCCTCCCCATGAAACCTAGTCCCCCAAAGCCAGAAGGCCTCCTTTTCAGAAGAGCCTACCTACCTCACTTTTGCAGATGAATGTTTTGTTGTTTGTTTGCTTATTTTCAAGGTGCCTCTCTATTTTAAAACAAGCTGGCTTCACAATCTCTGAAGAACTGGGAAAAAAATCATTTAAAATTTAACTTACTAGAGGATGTTGTCCAGGCCATAGCTGTGGACTTTCCCTTATCTATGCTTTGGCTATCAAGCCTACTGTGTTAAGATCTGTAGCTTCATTCACACACACGCCACTCTGCTAGCCTGTGGTGAATCCTAGCAGCTCTGCTTCAGTGAACATTAGCTCTTCTCACTAGGCTGTTCTATGACAATGTGATGCCCTTCTGCTAAAATCAGTATAGCCATTCGGTGAATGCATGTGATCATTCATCTTCCCTGTAACATTTTCTTTCTTTTCACTTTTGAATTCTTAAAAATCCCAACCAGATGACATCTGCCTCCTTTTCTAAATAGCAGTGTTCTAGACTTTGACTATCCTAAGATTATTTTTTAACATTTGTGATGAACTCTTTAATGAGCAGAAGCAAAGGGATCCTGGAGTTCAGTTTGTTAATTAGCAGGACAGCTTCTGGGGAGTGTTAGGTCGAAAATAATTGATTTTTATTGTAATGCTATACCATACTCTTGTTCTTGTATAAAGGTATTTGGAAATCTTACTGCAAAGAGGCTTTCCAATAAACATTCTCTAAATTTCATCTGCTTATAAAGCAAATTAGGAGGGTAGGTGTTTACATTTTATTCATGTGAAAGATTAAGAGGGTTTTTTCATACTGTAATCATAGTTTCTTATTACGGAATTTGAAAATGTAATAACATATAAGATTTTCTCCATCATTCTGGGTATTTCTAAAAAGGAATTTAAATGATCCTGGATTATAAATGATGCAAATACAATACCGTGTATTAGGGCACTGTCAAACAGCAAATAAATACTAGGTTTTAAATTTAAATTTATCATTGAGGTTGCCTACTGTCACAGACCCATTAAAATTTTCTTTGCATTTTGGTGCAGTGAAAAAAGTATTGACTAGGTGTCAGAAGACCTGGATTCTAGAATTAATTCTACCATTATCTAGTTATGCAACCTTCTGCAAGACATTTCTTCACTTATTTTCTCAGTAAAATGATGCAATTATTCTCTAAACTCTAAGGCAATTTACATTTCTAAAATTCCATGAATTGAAGTTTCTTGTATCCATTCCTTTTCTCCTATATTGACAGTTTCCAGTAATTCCAATGAGCAAGTGACATGTTCTCCTCTTTTCATTTCAGTCAGTAACACTGGAACATATTTAGTATTTTTGTTTACATTTTCTAATGCTTTCTGTATGAGAATATAGCTCTCTGGACATTTCCAAAGCAATATGATGGAATTCTAGTAGAAGAATAATCCTTGTAAACAGATAAAAACTTTGTGATCAGATTTGAACTAATATGCATTTGGAATTTTCTAGTCACCTCTATAAATAACCTACACCTGAATTCTGCAAACCTTTCCCATTGTTTTAGGGTCTGAGTGTATTTTTGTGTATATCAGGTTAACTTGATCTTCAGATTTATCTGGTCTTATATCATTTGTGCTGGGAATTATGTCTCTCATGTTCTGGTCCTGTTAATTAAAAGTGTTCTTTCTACTTAGTAACTGTGTGTGTGTGTGTGTGTGTGTGCGCGCGCGTGCGCACGCGCGCACGCGAGTGTGTGTGTATTCTGCAAGTACACACACCACACACAGTGCTGTATGTCTCCTTTTAACCTGAATGTTCACTTTGCAATTTCTTTGTAAGCTCTTATAACCATGAAAATAGTTGTTTTAAAAGCATTTGAGGTAAAGACATCTCAAAACTGCAAATTTCAATTTGAGCCAAGAAATCATGGCCACTAATTTCTCCACTTTTATGTATGATCCAGGAAAATAAAAGTTGCAACTGAATATACAAAAAGCACACAGAAAATACATTCTCTTTTCAACGAAGCATTTATTTTGGGAGAATTTAATTGTAGGAAAGCTTTGTTCACTTCATGAACTGTACCATCACACTTTCTTTTGTTTATTAATTCATACATTAATTTGATTTTGGCTAAAAATACTAAAAATGTTCTTTAGAAATAAAATAGTTCTGGTCAGTATTACCAAAGTAGTAGAAAATAGTTTCAGAGAATGGATAAAAATGAACAGATTAAAACAGAATAAGCACAAATTATTATATATGTAGCAAAAAAAAAACTTTGGGGTTCAGTATACTACTAATATTTTCAAGAACCATAGATAAAATAAATGCCTGAATAATTTTATCGGATAAAATTATTATGGCATTATGTCCATTATCATGGCATTTAAATATAAAATGCATGATACTCAAAATGCTATTGAAGCCAACTAAATATACTTTTTCATTGTGTATGCAGGATGTTACGTTGATGTTGGAGGTCCCCAAAATATTCTAATGCAAGGGCCTTGACTATGCCTTCAATGAGCTTAGGGACTTTTGTTGCAAACCCAATTCATATTTGAATGCAAGGTTTTCCTCAATAAATTCATGTCATTATGAATATAGAAGCCATAGAAATGGTGATTGATTCTTCTCTTGTGCACAATGTGCTATTGATTTTTCATTGTTGGCATATATTAACTTACCCTTTTAACTTTCCAAGACAAAACAAGGTAACCCACCTCTATTTTTCACTACTGGCATATTAGAATGATGTATGATCACTGGCAGTGTTGTTTTCTTTATATGCTGGTATAATTTTATTAAAAACAGAATATTAATAAAAGTACTTAAATAACTAAGGTTGGTACCCATGTAATTTTTTATATGTAATAGTAATCTGTCTCTAAATTGCATGCGTGTGTGCATCTACTTAAACATATAGAGAAAAAAAGATCTTACGCCTAAAGAAGTTCTGAATACCTTACTATATGAAAGTTGTGCTTTAGTGAGTTTGGAAATTGGTTTAGATAATATTAAGGCCAAAAAATCAATACAAATTGATTGTTTTATATAAAGAGCAAGCATGTTATTGCTTAAAAGACTACTAATACTGTGTTCTTAACTTTTAAACAAAGTCGTTTGATATTAATGAAATAGAAAGCTCATATTAAAAATTCAGTAATGTAATTTAAAGTTTTTTTTATTCTTAGAATATTTAACAAGTAAAATTATACAACTTGTTAGGTATATCAAATTTTTTCTTATAAAGTTTTACTTTTCAAGCAACTATAACCCGAGGTGATGGTGTCCATCTGTTTCCTAGTGAAATTTCATCATTATAATATTAAACAAAGTATTAGCAATTTTAGAGACTAAAGAAAATAACTTCTTTCAGGGCCCCCGTATTGCTGACTTCTAGAGCACCATTAACATTGTGTTCTGTGTAATCTTCAGTCCTAGAGTCGTCTACTCTGTCTCTTTTGCAAGAGTATTTTGTAGCTCTGATTGTCTCATAATTGAAGATGATGATTTTCAATATATTTTAACATTATTCGTAAAATCTTATTTTGTCTTAGAGTATGAGGAATATAATATTATAATACATTTTTATTTCCTTTCCTTCAGTTTTTTTCTAAGGCAATGATTCATCAAGTACAGCCATGAAAATATCTGGAATACATATGAGCTGGTGGCTTATATATGAAAATGCATCCTCCCTCTTTGTTTCTCCCACCTTCTTTTCATGGTTTGAATAGTGTGTCACTCTTTAGGGTACATATATTATGACAGGATATTCTATTGCTGTTGGTTTCCTCTTCTTCATACTTCCTCTAGTGTTTGGTGCATTCTCGACTACCTTCCAGTGAATTCTTTTCCAGTGTCTTTTATGCTTGTCCACAATAAGCCAAGCAGAACAGATGGATGGTATTCATTCACTCCTCAAAGCTATTTCACTGGTAAATATAATTTCTAACACCCACACAAGGTTGCAATATTTCTGCAGGGATACGCTGTAAGTTCAATAGAGTGAAAAAACAGAAGTGCAGCACATTGAATTTACCTTGACTGTCAGCATTTCTTGTTATTAGATGGATACAGGACTCATTTGAGGATTTGGAGCACTTGTGTAACAGATATTAAGCACTTTTCCATGAAGAACCATGGGAAAAAATTTCTAGTTTCTGCATTTGATTTCTATTTCCTGCAAGAATCTGAGTAGAATTCCATTAGCTATATTTTTAAGAAATAGCTTTGTGTTTTTCTTTGGGATTTTAAACAAATTTAAAGTCAATATTTTATTTTCTTAACATTCATTTGAGATATTACCCATCAAATTCAATGCAATATTTCAAACAACAAAAGTAAAATCAGATCATGTCCAATAGAAGAGCTGAAAAATAATAAGATAGCAATAAATAACTACTAATAAAGCTTAATTTACAAGTTGCCTGTAGTGAGCATCAAATAGCTCCACCGATGACTATTTGTTTAGTACCTCTTAAATATTCTTGATATTTAATCAAAATTATGTCAATTATATGCATACCTAAATGTGCATATATGACAATTGCTATAAAATCCTTACTTTGTTTCATTTGACTTTGCTCAGCTTAAATCATCATCTTGATATCATTCATTCTTTCAAGTTTCCTGGACAGTTTTTGAAGCCTGATCTGTGAAGCTGCTCTTTTGTTTTTGTTGTTCATTTTTTAATTTATCATTGCTCAAAACCTTTTCATCCTAATCACAAACTATTTCCTTTAGCTCCTGATGAGGCATTTTCCTTGTAACTGTGGTAAGTGCTTCATGTCAGATGAACCCTCTGGAACTGTCTGCTGTAATTAAAGGTAAGGGTCCAGTACCAATTCAGCAGTGCCCCCAGGGAGGGGAATGAGGGGAATTTCCAAGAGGGGAAAGTAAAACAGAACATCCTAGGAACATCTCATACAGATGTTTTCCCTTGACTTCATCAGCAGAGTATGTCAAGCTATTGGCTAATTTATTACTTATTGTTTCTGTTAATTTTTCCCTGCTCACTGAGGGTTATTTACAAATATGGAACAACAGAGACAGGGTGAAGGTATTTTTACCCCCTAAATATCTTCTGGCCTTGTTGTCTCATTGCATACACTCTTTCTGGCAGATCTCAGCAACTTCCATATTCAGATCCAAATTTGTTTCCCAAATCTGAACCTCCAGCACAAATTTCCCTGGGTTATAGCCACACATGTCCTGATGCTCCTTTGCCCTGTCACGGCTTACGTCAAGGCAGCCAGGGAGCCCGGTAAACTCAGTGTTCTTTAAAAACTCTCTTCTCACTCTCATCTCCAGCCTCAATCCCAGTGCTTTAGCAAACAACCCCATCAACTTTCCTTTGTCATACTGTGGTGGCCCCCCTGCTGTCCTGTCTCCCCTCTTGTGCCCCTCCTCTGCTTTGCCTTTTACATTGAGCAATCTCACTGACACAAAAAAGATCTTATTGGTCCTTAGCGAAATCTCTCCATTAGTGTTCTTTGCATGTAGGCAAAATTGCAAATTTTTAAGTAAATCACAATTTTATCCTTAAAACATCTCTCCAGTCTTACCTGTTGCTTTGAGCCAGTTTATAACCCCCACTCTGTCTGTACTGAAAGCAAGTAGTTATGACATAAGAAGACACTTAAAGCTTCTCTGCTGTTAATATAACTGCTATTTTTTCTTGAGAACAATTCCTACTTTCTGTTTCTTTTGATGACAGTAATAAGCATTGGAAAGACATTGCACTCCTAATAAGATCTATTACATCATGTATCAATATAATATTATCTTCTATACAGATGGTGTTATACTTATCTCCAATTTTACTATTGAGGAAATTGAGGTATAGAAGTAGAGGTATAAGCTACTTGTTCAAGGTCAGAACTGAAAGCATGTCAGAGCTCATACCTAGAGTAAAAGTAATGCATATTGTTACTGTTGAAAGTCTTGTCCTTATTAATTTGGTGCAAGAATGGTAAGAATTTAAAATGAATAACTTACCCCTGCCAACAACAACAACAAAATAATAATAAACAATATAAACTAAATGCAAGGAATTGCCCAAAGAAGTATTTATTACTATTGATGTGGCTGTTTAAGTCTTAATCTTTGGCTTAGTGACTCACAAACCTTGTGACTTGATTTAAAATAAATTGAATAATAGATGGACTTTGTTAGGTAGGCAGTTCATGATAACACAGAAGCCTTCGATGGAGTCCACAGACACAACCCTGATAAAGAAACAATAAAGAATTATTGTCCCAATCTTCTTTATCAGAACAGAAGCTCCAAACAGAGGATATTGCAGACCATACATCACCCTCCTAAGGGGATCTCTTTCAACTAAAATAGCTACATGGTTCTGCACCAATATTAGAAATAAGAACAATTAATGTGTCATATGGAAAAGGGAGAAGTCTGTCCCTCTCAGAAAGAATGATGCTATGGCAGTATTTTTATTTTACCAAGTAAACAGGCAACTTGTAATAGTTCACTTTTTGCCTAGTTATACTCATTTTTATTCCATCTTTTTTTTTCTTGAGAAAGAAAAACAAGAAAATGGTGTTTCTATTTCTAATAAATAGTTTCTTAGGACACAGTAAAAGAAAACTGGCATGAGAGATACTTGAAAAACAACTTTAAATATTTCATATGCATATTATCTTCCTCTAAAATTCATGGTGCTTTCCTGGAACCTATTAGAGTAGAAAAAGAGTTCTTTTCACTTTTGGTAGAACACTGAATTGCAATTTTTGAGGGTTTTTTTTTTTTTTTGTAAACCCAAATAGCACCTTTATCCAGTAGAAAATTTATTCATGTTATATTTCTGCCATTCTTAGGATGTAAAGGATCACCATAATACATTTGACAGAAATAAATAGACAGAACTATGAATGCAATTCTGTTATTGATTACTTCTAAGCACGGGCATTGCAGCCTTCTGGCTAGATCTGCATTGCCCTCCTTTCAAGTCAATACATAACTCTCCAGATCCACTTTCTCCTATAAAATGGTCAATGTATTGCCGAGCAGTCTCTGAGTTTTGAAGACAGAGAGGCAGTCAGCATTTCAATTGGAATTCTTTTGACTAGAAGGTTGGGTGATTAAGCTGGTCACTTGTGGAAATATATTGATTTCGTGATATATTTTCAGGAACCGATTTTTCTTTTCTGAAACACTGTGTCATGATGGGCTATTTAGAATTTCTTCCCTTCCCATAGGGACCTGGAACAGCTTTCAACAACTGAAATGAAGATATAACAATGGGGAAAAAAAAAGAATATTGTGTCATTGTTCTATTCAACCCCTTAAATGTTAACAGAAAACCCAAAAATATAAATTTGTTTTTCTTTATTTTTAAAGGCTTAGGAAGTAAATATATTTCAGCTGATTATGCATAGTCATACTACCCAGAGATGTGCACTATGATTCATTAAATTCTTAAATTAGAGCCAATACACTGAGATATGAAAAACACATAGTTTTGTACTTGGTAGAGAAAGTTGCTTACATTTTAGATCATACCTCCCCCACTCTATCAGATTTCTTTGCTACACAGAAGAAAATTTACAAGTTTTTCTTTGTAATTGACTATTTTCAATGAATAATTTTGGCCTCTATTTTACTTTGGAAAATAATCTAGCATTTATTGAGCATATATTATATGCCAGTCACTTTCAGATATTGTATTTCATACAATAGTCCCAAGAATTTCTTGAAGTAATAATTATTGCTCTTTCATAGGAGAGAAAAATGGCACTCAGAAATGTTTCATATGATGACTCATCCAAGTAAGAAGCACACAAAATCCAATTCTTTAAAATCAAAGACCAGTTTTTATTTCAGATGTCCCTATATGTCAGAATAGATAGTCTTACATTTAAGCCAATGTCCATGATCTAGAAAATATGAAAAATTAAAGAAGCAGCTAGAAAAGAATTGTTCAGATGATGAAAGTTAACAGCAAAATAAATCATTATGCTTGTACTAATACCATATATCCTTTCACATACTATGTTTTTCTTCCTTCATGACTATCTTTATGTATACTGTAGTTTTAAAAAATAGCCTCTATGATATTTTTCTAAGATAAACAACATATTAATAAAACATGGTACTTACATTTGGCAAATTTCATACCCAGTATAATTTCCTTCTCTTTTACTTTTATTTAGTGGGAATTATAGAGTTAAAATACTTATTTTCCAGCTTCTTTTATGCTTAAGGCTAGCTTAATGGCACTGTTTTGGTCAATGAAATACAGAAAGAAGTTCCTACAGAGGTTGTGTTTTTAATCTGCCTTTTCTTCTGTCTGAAAAGTAGGTTTCATATCTTCACACAGCAGTCATTCTGAGACAACATAAAAATTGCTGATCAGGAAGACAAAATAAAGTCTGGAACATTGTGATTTCCTGGAACAGTTATACCAGTTCTGAGTTACACCAAGCAGGACTTGATACTCCAGAAGTAAATACATACTTACTTTTTGAAAGCCTATGTTTGTGTGACTTTTGTTGCTTTTAATTTAACATATTATTAAGGTTTTTTTTTTAGTTACTTTTAGCTAAAATTCTCACCACTGCTTTCTGCTTTCACCAACCAATGCCTTATTATATCCAATTTACAACCCACTAAGTTGTGTAATAGATCTGGCAACCACAAAAACTAGTTCAGCATTGAATTTTTGAAGCCAGCATTAAGATTACTTCCCCAAATATTTGCCACAATGTCTTATACATTTTCTGTTTGCACAACATAAATTTTATTTACTGTTTGTAGTGCTCCAAATTAATTGGGAAGCATGAGTTATGTGATTCTCAGAATTCAAAATATGAAACAAAATTTTACCAAGAAAAAACGAACTGTTCCTTGTACTGATCCAGAGAACATTTTTTTCCACACCAAGGATCATAATAAAGACTTTTCTTATTAAAATATTGAAAACCCTTCTTCAACAATACTTCTTTTTATATACTGAGTTAATTCGACATTTTTCTTATAGCATTTCCTAGTGTTTACCATCATGAAATTTTTATTAAACTAGTATATGGTTACTAGACATAATCTGTAAAAGTCAAGCAATGGGGACAAAAATCTTTAGAAACAGATTATCCACAAGTCATTCAGAATATCATCCTCCATATAGTATTTTATCAGCTGAGTCTTGGCCAACTATGAAGTAAACTTATGTTGGTTAGTGTCTGAGTGGGCATGGTGAGGCAAGAGGGCATGGATATATTGCAAGGTAAAAAGGTTGGTCCACATTTAAAGAATTTTAAAGGAGATTAGAATTTGAATAAATCAAATCAACAAATTACCAGGCCCCTACTGTGAGCTGACTGGTTTAGATAGTGGTCCTCAGGATATGGTTGAGCAGTGTGTCTTGTTTTCTTGAACCTTCCATCTTAGCTCCAGTGAGGGTAGAGCTGTGGGGTCTGAGTTCTGACTGACTCCAGGCAACTTCAACTGGCTCAGAAAAAGAAGTATTGCTTTTACTTTTCTTTGAACATTTTTCCTCTGCTTTCCCTAGTTTTCTTACTTTTTCTCTATGTCATTCCTGTTTCCTTTTCTTTCCTCCCTTCTCCATAATTTTCTTTTCCCTTTCTACCTGATCAGAATTTATTCATTCCACCTCACATTTTGTTTATTGGTCTTTCTTCCCTCCTAAACATATATAAACTTCAGGATTGGATTCATGACATTTTGGTAATTGATCTCTACATTTTATGTAATTTGACATTTTAAAAAATATGAAAAAAAAAAAACCCAACTCTGATGGACAGAATAACTGTCTACTGGGAGATACAGGGTGGTGGATCTGGTTATTCATGCCTATAAATTTATGATTAGCATTTTTCCAGAAAATAATCCTATTAGATAATGTGAACACTAGAGTACAAAGATAACTGCAAAGGAATGATTAATTAACTTTTATCCAGAAAGATGAAAGGAGGAAGATTCAAAGTATACAAACACAACCCCCCTGTTTTGACAAAGGCTAGGTTGGAAGTAATTTTTTACACCATTTTCATCTCTCCATTATAAATTGCAAAAGATGGGAGGGTCATGGTTGATCTAACAGTTTTCTTTTTGATTATAGCAATTTTAAGGCAAATTAAGAGTAACACCAGGCAAGCTGACTGAACCCCTTTAAATGTCCTTTTCACTTATTAAATACAATCAGAGATTCCTCAACAAAAACCCTGAGCTTTTAAAACACAATTGGGCCAGGTGTGTGGAGACCTTTTGAAGACTGACTAAACTGACAATGCTTATTAATGATGGATTGGTGGTTTGGCATTAGGATATGATTTCATCAGATGAGGATAATGGAAGTTATGGAGCAAAAAGAGAGCTAAAAATTTAATGTTATGCTTGTAAACTTGCTTGATAGAGAAGCATTTGGCAGTAAAATAGTATCTGAACAGAGGAATTCAGTTTGCATTTTGCTGGAAATGAACAATAAACTCCGCGTAGTTTTCCTTTTTCCTTCCTGTGAATCATTTGAAGTGGTGGAATAGAGTGAAAGCCAGCTGGAAGACCTGATTTGGAAAGTGAAAATTAAAATTGTTTTTTATTTTCACTATAGTAAAAAGAAAAGTATTTGTTTTTGATTAGGAATAATATGAAGAATTAGAATTAGTTTTATACTTTATCCATATTAGGTGAAATTGAATTGTGGGGTGAAAGTACTAAGATATTTCTTTGAAAAGAAAAAGAAAAAAAGATTCAATAAATGAAATGCATAACATTAAGATTTTTTTCCTTCTCAGAATGTTATATATGATTATATTAGAATGGAGAATTGAGGTTAACTTCTTCACTGTAACTGTGTTAATTAATGATATTTGTCTTTATTTCTCCCATGTGCCTACTAATTTTTAATACCTTCTTATTCAAAGCAGTTGCAGAACTGAAGTTATTTTTTTAAATTTTCAGTTGTTTCTATCACAATGAATAATATGCATATGCTCTTAAAAATATTTCTTGTGGTAGTAAATTTTTCAAAGATGTGCTCATAGAGATTTAAAATGGAAGATAACTAAATAGAATACCCCCAAATAAGGTCCTATTAGGAAAATATGAATGAGAGGATTTAACTTTACAAATTGATTCTTGGTTATTAACTTAGAAGGTAAACAGGCAAGAATTATAATTATTTTACTTTGTATTAACCAAACAGCTTGTTTGTTTTACAAATATACTTCCTGAGTAAACATAATAATGTGGTAATGCCCATGAAGAACAATTGATTAGATAGCTCTGAAGGATGATTAGAAAGACAAGAAAAGCTTAGTAGTGTTGCACAGAGTGTGTGAGAAACTAGTCATGTAGGGAGCACAACAGTATGGCCCTCTGAAAACAGGTGTTCATCTGGCTGTGGAAGTCACAGAGATGGGAAGTCTTTTGGTGGCTCAGGTAAGATGGAGACAATACAGCTTGGAAAGAATGTTCAGAATTCCTTTCATATATGATAGTTATCTTAAGATTCGATTGCACAGAGAAATCATAACACTTATAATGTTTTTATTCGTGCTTTAATCAACATTTATTTCAGTATTTTTATTTTGTAAATCTCAGATTGTCCAATTCAAAAGTAGAGATAACTCTCCTCTGCTGATTGGAATTATAAAATCAAACAATAGCCTGGGTAGAAATTGACTTTAGAAGTCATGTGGTTTCTTGATTCAATGTTCAAATTATCTTTATCAGGCTCCTCTCAAGGTGACACATGATTGAATTGATCACTTCAAATATGTAAAGATCATAATTTTCACCAAATTCCCCATTTTGGTTTTCTTCAGTTTTTCAAATCTTTCTATTATAGAATTATCTAGCCTCTATCAATAAAACATCTTGCTGAAACTTTGATAAGAATTGCACACACCTGCATATCAATTTGAGAACTGACATCTTAACTACATTGAGCCTTCCAATTATAGGCATTTATGTTTATTTTAATTTGTTATTTCTTTTATTATTATTTTGAAGTTTGTCAGCATACAAGTCCTGTGCATATATTAACAGATTTATACTTAAGTATTTAGCTAATCTTAATGTCCATGTAGTCATTGCTAGTATATATAAATAGCTAAGTTTTATGTTTTTTAGTTTCTTCGAAATATAATTGACAAATACAAATTGCATGTATTTAAAGTGTACAATATAATATTTTGAGATATGGATACATTGTGAAATAATAATGATCAAGATAATTAATACATCCATCACTACACAGTTTCATTTTTATTTCATCTGTTGAGAATGTTTAAGATCTCTATTAGTAATTTTCAACTATACTATAGAGTGTTATTAACTATAGTCACCATGCTATACATTAATTCTCCAGAAGTTAATTCTGTATTACCGAAATGTTGTACATTTTGACATCTCTACTTTCCCCACCCCCCCATTCCTTGGCTACCAACATGGATTTTCTGTAGTCAGATCATGTGCAAACAGTGACTTTTTTTTTTATCTGTATGCATTCTATTGCCTATTTTTCCTTTAATGTCCTGCCTAGAACTTCCAGCCCACACTAAATGAGAGTGGTAAGAATGGGTGTATGTGCCTTATTCCCAATCTTAGTAGCAAGGTATATAGTCTTTTAAAATTAAAAATTATGCTAAAAGTAAGTTTTATATTTCTTTATTAACTTCATCTCTATTCCTACTTTTCTTAGAGTGTTTATTTGTGAGTAGGTATCAAACTTTGTGCTTACTTTATCTGTATCAATTAATATAATAATCTGATTTTTCTTCTTTAGCCTGTTATTCAATGATTCAGTACTTATTTTCCAATATTAAACCAATATTGCATCCCTGAAATAAACTCCCAGCTGTATAATATTTTGCATATTATTGATTTGTATCTTGTTAATATTTTACAAAGGATTTTTTTCTATATTAATGCTCACATTATCCAGAATTATGTTTTATGAGACATCTTAAATTGTCTTACAATCATGTTTTGGGGTAAGTAATATCTTAGGGCTTTATTTTTATTATGCCAATGTTGAAGCAAAAATGCAACAATGAGTAAATTTAGAGGAAAGACTTCTTTTAAAAATCTTTTAAATTAAATTTTATTTTTTATTCATTCTTTTAAAGTCTATATGAGAATAGAGTATATTTTGACATATTATACTTACATGGAGTATAACATTCCAGATAGGATCCCATTCTTAAAGTTACACAGGATGTAGAGTCTTGGTGGTCATGTATTCATATATGAACATAGGAAAATTACGTCTGCTTCTTTCTACTGTGGAGAAAAGTCTTCCATTATTAGCATGTAAATATTAGTCAGGAATATTTAAATGCAAACAAATGTCCCCAATTATTCAAAATTGGAAAGAACTCCATAGTAGGGAGATGGAATGTTTGTGTGTATAGACAATTATAAGTATGTGGTTGATTTTATAATTTGTAAAAATTTTTACATATAAAACTTACAATGTGTAAAATACTGTTTGCAAGTATTAATTCATTTAATCATATTTATATACCATGACATATCATTATTAATTCCTGCTTTATATGTTGTTAACTAAATAGTAACTGGAAAGGAGAAAAAAAGCAAAATTAAATACTAGGTGTTCATTCATCCTTTTTTCTTGCTGCTATATAGATATTTAGATATTTATTCTAATAAAGCACAAAAACATTACTGTTGGATTTTTGTTTGTTTCAAAAAATCAATTATGCAAAGCATCATATCATTAATGTTAAATGTTATAATCAAAATAAAATTTCATTAAGCTTGAATTTCCTGAAAATCACTGTATGAAATAAGGGCAAAGAACCTAATATGGATAATTCACAGTTCATTCAATAAATGCTTCTTGATTCACTTCTATTAAATGTTTTTGGCATCGTTCAAAAGAATTCCTGAATAATGAAAGCAAAGGATAGAATAGGAATGACATAGATACTGAAATCATATATTAAAATAATTGAGAATGAAAAACAAGCAAAGGAAGAAATATTAGGTATTTTGTATATGTTCTGTGAAACGGGTTAACATATGGCTTTAGCAAGAGCAATCTTGTTTGCATAATCAATAAGATTATTAAACAACTACTGTATGCCATATACTTTGTGTGGATTAGAAACAAAGCTGGAATTGTGATTTTGTTCTATTTTCAAAATTCTCCAAGTTAGAATGCCATTATAAATAATACAAATTATGATAAATGTTTGCAAGGATGTGGGGAAAATAGTATACTCATACATTTTTGGTGGGAATGCAAATTGGAAAGCACTATGGAGACTGCTCAAGAAACTAGGAATGGAACCACAATTGAACCCAGCTATCCCACTCCTTGGTATATATCCAAAAGATTTAAAATCAGCATACTACAGTGAGGCAGCCACATCAATGTTTATAGCAGCACAGTTCACAATAACTAATCTATGGAGGCAACCTCAATGCCCTTCAACAGATGAATGGGTAAAGAAAATGTGGTATTTATACACAGTGAAGTATTACTCAGCCAATAAGAAGAAACACTTTATGACATTTGCCAGTAAGTGGATGAATTTGGAGACTATAATGTTAAATGAAATAAGCCAATCTCCCAAAACCAATGGTTAAATGTTTTCTCTGATATGTGGAAGCTAACCCACAATGAAGGAGGAGGGAAAAAATAAAAGTTCAGTAGATTACACAAAGGGGAATAAAGGGAAAGGAAGGAAGATAAGAAAAGGAAAGATAGTGGAATGGATCTGACAAAATTTTCCTATGCACATATGTGAATACACCACTGTGAATCTCACCATTGTGTACCTCCACAAGAATAGGGTCTTAATTAGAATAAGATATATTCCATGCTTGCATAATTATATCAACATGTATTGTATTGACATGTATAACTAAAAAGAACAAATAAAAAATCTCCAAGTCTAGTAGGGAAGAAAGACATGCAAAATGGATGCATGGTGCAATGTGGTACCTCTCATTATAGAAAAATGCACAACATGATGTATTTTGGCCAAAGGGAAATAGTAGTGAAGAAATACATTTTTACCATATGTATTCACAATCATTCAAAAATAGTGCATTCCACTGACACTGTACCACCCTGTATTATTTAATACTTCAGTGTTGCTGTATAATACATATAGTCTCCATTATAGGATATTCAAATGGATAGAGAAGTTTAAAAACTCCCTCAAAATTGCAGAGCTGATAAATGCTGCAGCTAGATTCTAAACCCAACCCAACTAACCCCCAAACTCATGATGCTTGGAGGGGAGCCAGATGATTCATTAGAAAACAATCTAAACCGCACTACACAACTGTGTGGAATTATACTGGATGGTTCACACATTGTTACTGATGTCAGATAACAAGTTATTTCACAATGAAAATTTAGTTACAATATCATATGTTCTAATACTTTCTGACATTTCTTAAGCCCTTAACATGCTCCATGCATCATTATAGAGCACTTTACATATACTAAAGCAACCATAAATCTATAAGGAATTACTTTGCTAATAAGCATCTGCATTTCAGAGAAGATATTATCCTTAATCTCATAGTGTTATTTCAAACTTCAAAATTGATATCCGTTTCTGTGAAAACCCCAGATATGTGTCTGCACACACTGAAATAATGTGCATATTCTTTCAAATATTTTATCAGTGTTTGGAATTTATTTACTTTATTCTTTGAGGCATGGAGCAATGTAAAATGTACCATGTTATCATGCAAATTTAAGTTATATTTTATTACTAGGAAATTATATTTTTTAAAAAAACTTGGACTATTGCCTGAATGTGCCATGTTAGTCCCAAATAATTTAGAAAATGTTTCTGAGGAATAGTGCTTAACTGGATCTAATTTCCAGCCTTATATTTGCTTATTACCAGAATAATTATTTTGTAATTATCCTGAATTGTCCAATCATAATTTGTCACCTCCAAGCTCTTTTCTTACTCCATCAGCACAAATATCTTTGGCTATTTTGGAATTTAATATTGGACTCACAACTTAGATGCTTGATTTATCAAAGGCATAAATGCAGCTTTGGCATTTTTTGAATGCAGAACCAGAATATTTCTGAAATTTTAATGATGATAAGTATTTTATTTTTAAAACTTTCCAAGTTTTATAGGATTGTTTACATTATATTTGTATTCTAATTGTAGTTGGTTATATTTTATAATGATAATAGTTTTGATATCATTAAGTTCAGGAAAACAGTGAAATTATGTAAATGTAAATATTTTATCATCTGGTAAAGAAAATATGTATTTTGGAGGTTTTTAGGAGAATTGAAATAATGCACATAAAAAGCCCCTGGCAAAGTAAGCAACTACTAAATACTAATAAATATTGATAAGCATGGCCAGGCTTTTCAAGTCTAGAGAATGGCAATAAGAAACAACCTGGTGGATAAATCTCAGGACATCGAGCCCTCCTACTTCCTCTTCAATGGTGAAGTTCATGTTCTTCATGAATAAGATACAGGCTTCTGGTCTGGCTTTACTGACAGCTTCTCCCTAAACTGCAAACTCTGATGGGGAGATAGGGGTTTATGTGCAACGTTATAGACCCGGGCATAGTGTAGCACAGGGTTCACAACCACTGTTCAATAAATCTTAAATAATAAAAGACAAAAATTGATTGTTGGTTATATTTTATTAGTTTCTGTTGCTGAAATTACCACAAATCAGAAGATGTAAAACAAAAGAAATGTATTATCTTACACAGAAGTCCAAATTGTTTTTACTGGGATGAAGTCAACGTGTAAACAGGGCTATGCTTACCCTAGAGGATCTAGAAAAGAATCCCTTCCTTGCAAATTTCAACTTTTTTGTGGCCTCTGGATGCATCATTCCAGTCCCTGCCTTTGGTCACGCTGCTTTCTCTTCTTTCTTCTTCAAACCTTTCTCTGCCTATCTTTAAGTGAACTTGTGATTGCGTCTTTAGGGTTATCCAGGATAATCTCCCCATCTTAAAATCTCTCTTTTTTTTAATCTATGTTATGGTTTAAATAGGAGGTGTCCCCCCAAAGATGAAACAATGCAAGAATGTTCAGAAAAGAAATGATTAGATTATGAGAGATGTAACCTAATCAGTGGATTAATTCACTGATATAGATTAACTGGGTAATAACTATAAGTAGATAGGTTGTGGCTGGAGAAAGTAGGTCACTTAGGATTGGGGACATATCTTTGGGGTGTATATTTTGTTTTGGGTGAGTGGAGCTCTTTCCTTCCTGGTTGCTCTTGAACTGCTTTCCTTCACCATATCCTTCCAGCATGATGTCCTGCTTTACCTAGGTCACAGAGCTTTGAAGTTAGCCAACCATGGACTGAACCTCTGAAAATGAGTCCAAAATAAACTTTTCCTCCTCTAATTACTCTTATCAGGTCTTTGGTCACACTGTTCCAAATGCTAGCTAAAACAATCTACAAAGTCTCCCTCTCCCTAACTACCTGCTACTTTTTTCAGGATTAGAGCCCAGATATCTTTGGTGGCTATTAATTATCCTACCATACTTCTTATGTTTCTCATCCCATTGTTCTTCCTCTCTGGCAGGTTATGGCTATAGATTTATTCACTCATTGAATAGATTAAATATGGTGCTGGCAACATGCATCATGTTCTGTTATTTACAAAATAATTCAAACTCCTTAAGATTTACAGATTTATTGACTAAAGCAAAACTTTTTCCTTTTCAATATGTCCAAGATTTATTTGAATAAAGTATATATCTTCACTTTGATAACAAGACTGTGGCGTGATAACTTATTTGGTATTGTTTTCCTCTATTTGTATAACGCAGTCTTATTCTAAAAAAATTGAAAATTCAGGAAAAAAAGTTAAAAAGACAGACACTATAAGTTACTTAAAAATCCCACTCCCCCAAACCAATCTATTCTTAGAAGTAAACTGAACATGATTCAGTCGGTAGAATAGCATATGATTTTATTTACTGCATCATTTTAACAAAACTAATAACCTAAAATTGGACTACTAACAAAAAGTTATATCTGACATAATCCAATCCCAGTGTGGTTAAATTCAAATCTAATCCTACTGTTGAAAAATACTTAAAAATCATAGTATTTCCAGAGATAATTTTGACTCAAATTACAAACAAGACTATTTGACTATTACAAACAAGAAAATATATTTTCTCTTTTATAAGAATGCTGTCACCTACTAGAAGAATTAATGATTCTGGAAAGCAGTTCAGATCCTGGGCTAAATCATCTCCCTTTTCATAATTTTATCTCTTCAGTCTAGCTTGTCCTGTCCCCCAAACATACAGAAGACAAAAGATTTGATCTCACTGTCTACATGCTGCCCCAATCCAAAAGAGATTTCTTGAAGGGGACCAATATTGACCCTTCCTCAGTCAGATTATGATATGCAAGGTCCAGTCAGATGGACCTATTACAGCATATTCCTTGTTGTGATTGTTGAGCAAACAATAAAAGGAACACTTCTGAAGTGACCAGATCCTGTAATCAGTGTCTACTGAACATTTCAGTGGACCATGGATGCCCAACCTTCATCTTCCCATTTCCTAAACTTAGTCTGAAGCCAACAATGAATTGGTTCCACCTCTATGAACTTTTCCTGGTATATACCTAGTAATGTAATCATTAAAGTTTATTTGTAAGTATAAATATTGCCATTCAGAACAACAGAACTTGATCTTTGTTTCTTTTACCCTCTCTTTCTTTCTGATTTCAATTTCATTTACTTCTCTGTGAATATTTGTCCTTTCTTTTAAACAATTTTCTCTACTATTCCAAATATGCATACTGAATCACTACTTCTTTTGGAGAAAATATACGATATTTTTATATACACATATAAAATATGTGTAAGTTTATATAATTTTACACATATACATGAATATATATATATATATCCTCCAAAAATATATACATACATATATCATATACGCATATAATATATACTATATGCTACATATGTACATATATGCATATGTATATGCATATATATAAAATGTCCCTAACAGAATATATACAAACATGCATATGTTTCTGTATGTATATTTATATATATATATACACACATTCTTTCTTTCTTCATGTATGATTTTCTACATCTAAGTTGAATTTACCAAGCACCATAATATCTTAGAGATTTTCCCCATTATGTTAATTTCTTTCACTGTGTTAGGTACAACTATGGATAATTAATTTCTCAACTGTTGCAGAAAAGAATGAATTTACTACCTTGAACTTGAATTAAAGGAGAAACACTTGAGTTAAAAAGACTGCGGAAAATTTAAACCACAGTGCTTCCATATGAGCGTTCCATTAGTGGTATTTTTCTGGTTACTAGAAGGAAATTGGCCAAATTAAACAAAGGCTAGGCCCCTGGGATGTTTGGCTTCTTCTCAATGATATTCTGTAACTGGCATAATCAAATATAGAATTTACATGTTTTTACCAATTTGACATTAGCCCATGCTCTGTGGTGTGAGTGTTGTGCCTGGTGGAAGTGCAGGCTTTGCTGGCAGTCACATGGGTCACTCTTACAAAACAAAGTTTATGGAGAAGGCAGAGGAGGCCATTTCTGTTCCTGATGTACCCTGCACAGCTGCTTTTAAATATTAGATTGGCTCCATTGGCAACCCAACTAACAAACCAGAGTTCCATGCTTTGCTTTTCTCCATTGCTACCTTAATTTCAAAAGCTGAGGGTTGGCGATAGGTAATGCATATTTGTGTATCCAGAGATTTGAGATTATCAAATTATTAATCTTCTCTTAATTATTAAATTGTCAGTATAATGCTTTCACTTTTCCAAGTTTATTTTTAATGCTGCCTGGAACGGTATTTTCAAATTAAGTGAGAAAATTTAAATAGGACTTGAGATAAAAAACTTAGAAGGTGTGGACTCCCAAGTGCATTCTGTTGTTGCATATTACAAGGGTGGGATTATAGTGACTTTTAGGAAAGCAGGAAAAGATTTTCTGCCTAACGCATGGATCACATTTTCAACATTCAGGCCCAGAGGTGTGGCAAGGTTTTTTCTGTGCATGAGAGTCAGCAGCATAACTAGGTCGATGTTTTGATTTCTATGCTTTCTTGCCAATTTGTCCCCCACACCACCATCCCAGGTTTTGTTCTACAGAATCTGTAAAGCTTTTGGGTAATGGACATGGCCTTGAAAACTCTTCTCTTTTTTTGCAAAATTTGAATTGAAAATCAGAAGTAATTTGAGAAATTTCTTTGAAGATGGAATATTCTACTTTTCTCTGGAATTTTATGAGCTTAGTTTATTTGAATTTTACATTATTTCTAAGAAGATTTATTCAGTGTTTGATGATTTAGTAATTTCCTTTAACCATTTTTACATATGTTCTGAAGTTAGGATGTGTTCTCTTTGTTTTCAGTTTTATTGGTAGTATTAATAATGGACATAATCTGGGGTCTTGATTTATCAGCCATTCAATGAAAAATATGATATAAATATTGAGATTGTTAGCAAAATAGATCATTATTGTCTACTCTAAGCATTTAATTTTAAGTCCATAATATTTTATTCAGCTTTTACAAGTTACAGCAATTTAGAAAATATCAACAAATCAATTTAATAAAGAAGCCAGGTTCATATTTTTATGTTCTTATTATAATTATAAAATAAAAGTAATTGGAAAACCCATATGTCATCTTAACTACATATTAGACACGGTTACATAAAATATTGCTTCATAGACATAATTTACTGTGGAAGATCAATGATGAAAGCATGAAAGCTTGACAAATATATGGCTTTAATTAATAATCAATAATAATGATAACAACAATAATAAATTCTCTTTCACAACATCATTCCCAAAGGTATGTGGGCCAAGGAAAAAATAAGTAAGAATAGATTTACTTAGAAAAGGATGATTCACTTTGTCCATATATTCTTTAAAATAAATGAAAGCAAATACCACCATTTTATATACAATATGAGCAGCATATTTACTTACCAGGAAATTTTAGATATCTATACTTACATCAGTAAAAATCTGTTTATACATTATTAATATCAGGATGGTTAAAATCACTTTAACTAGTGGTCAGTATGACAGTTAATTGATTTTCTGTGATGCTTTACAAAGGTAAAGAGCAAATATACTCTGTTTTAAATAATGTACATTAGATAATGATTTCCTCTTTTTTCTTGATTTGCAGGAATCAAGCTGATTTACAAAATCTCTTGAGTTATTATTGTTGGCCTTTCCCACCTAAGTATTCACTATTTCAATACCTTCACTGTAATTCACAGATTTATATGGACATATAGTGACATGGAAGTAACTCTGATTTGCAATATTTTAAGATTTCATTCATATGATTCATATAATTCATACTTATTCTGAAAAAATGGGAATTATACGATAATCCCACAGAAAAGGTATTTGCTTTCTTAATTTCTAAAAGTACATTTGATAATTTTTTGGAATATTCTTCCAGACTACTTTCACATAACTTTTCATTTTTTAACAAAAAATGTAGCTATAGTATTCATATTGTTTTACAATTCAAGTTAGCATTATGGTACAGACATCTTTTTAAAGTATAATTCTTGATATGTTGAATCACATATGGAAATTATCTCTAAAAATAACATTGTAATTCAATATAATATATATTTTTTTTACTGTGTTACAATTTTTGTGCCGGAAATTCATGATTACTGCTCTTTTAGCCATTATTTCAAATTCTTCATAGAATACTCATTTGTTTTATTTAGTATTATTAGTAGTTTTACACAGAATGTAAAATAGCAGGTAAAATAACTCTTATTATTTAATGAGATGCGAGATCCAACCACATGTCTTTTATTTGTTTGTTTGTTTTTTGTGGTGCTGGGGATTGAACCCAGGGCTTTGTGCATGCTAGGCAAGCACTCTACCAACTGAGCTATATCCCCAGCCCCGACCACATGTCTTTTAAAAGTAACTGGTAAGATTATGTCTTTGAATGTGCTGTTGATTTTATCAAATTTCAAAATCTTTTATTTACTTTATTTTTAAAATATTCTATCACTATCTGGAATTTTAAGAGAAAAGTGGCCAAAGGTCTTTTTCCATATGGTATTTGATGTTACAACTGCTAAGAACTTTGAAATGAGTACTGAGCCTTAACCTTTAGGATTTGGGTATGTTGGAATTAAGCAGAGAAATCTTACATAAGAAAAGAAAAAAAAAATCTTCAGAACTGGGGTAATGAGTTTCAGTGTAATGCTTCATTTATTGTATTTTCTTTTATTTATTATTGATATTCCTGCAACTTGCTAAATATTGAAAGCAAACCTGTAGACAAGAGGGACATATTTTCTGTCCAGAAAGAACATGAGAGAGGCATACAGATCTGTGAACTGAAATTTATGTCAGGATGTGAGAGGTGTGAGAGAAAGAACAGGAATATTTAAACCAAATACAAGTATGCAGGAAGAAACTCGCAGGATAGATTGGAAGAGGATACTTAAAAAAAAAAAAAGACAAGAAAAGAAAAACGTGAATGGGATAGAACTTCAAGAATGGAACCATAAGCAGCAAAAGGGTTTAACTACAGAGGAATGAAAAAATGTGTGGAATGACTGCAATATCGAGCATGAGAGGGCAGCTGCTTATTGTGGAAGTGGGTGCTCCAAAGAGGAACCAGGTCATGTAAAGTCTCATATACTGTTCAGAGTGACTTCATCAAAGAGACAGTGAGGGCCATCAGATGGTTTGAAAGGAAGTGAGATGAGGTTCACACTTTTTAACAATGACACAGGAATCAAAATTGTGCATAGATTGGAATGGAACAATATTAGACAAAGAAATATGCTGATGTAATGATACAGAATAAGAAACATGGTAGCTTTTTGTTATTTGTTTTAAATTTTATTTACTTTCTTTTGGTACGAGTGATTGAATGCAGGAGCACTTAATCACTAAGGAATCTCTGGTCCTTTTTATTTTTTACTTTGAGACAGGGTCCTCTCTAAGTTGCTTACTGTATCTCTAAATTGTTGAAGCTGGCCTGGACTTTGCCATCCTTCTGCCTCAGCCTCAGTAGTGGCAGGTATTACAGACGTGAACCACCATGCCCAAATCTGTGTTATGGTGGCGTTATAAACAGATGTAAGTGAGCACTTGAATGCTGGGGAGGGTGAATAAGAGGAAAGAGTCAAGATGCTACCCAGGATTTTCACCTTATATCCTGTATATCAATGTTTTCTTATCCAAAATTCTCAAGAGAAGGAACCAGAAATGTGCATAAAGATTCATCAGTATATTCTAGCCACCATATTCAACTGAAATAACTAATTTCAGCAAATAATTTGTTACATCAAAATGCTATTATTAACTTGAATTTTTAATTGGTAGTTTAAATTGGGTATTTTTGTAAATAAATTTATTTATTTGCAAATTTATTTAAATTGAGTATATTTTGTAAATAATTATTTGTAGTTTATTTAATGTTTGAATGTATTTAAGTGACAGTAGGGATATAGAACAATTACTTTACCGTGGTATATATACACAATAGAATATTATTCAGCCATAAAGAATAATAAAATTATGACATTTGTCGATAAATGAATGGAGTTGGAGAATATCATATTGAGTGAAATGAGCTAATCCCAAGAAACCAAAGCCAAATGTTTTCTCTGATAACATTGGATGCTGATACATAATGGGGAGGTGGGGGAGCGGGTAAGGGAAGAATGGAGGAGTGTTGAAGAGTGTAGAGGGAAATGAGGGGAGGGGAGGGGACAGGGAAGGAAAGATGGTGAAATGAGACAAATATCATTACCCTATGTACATGTATGATTACACAAATGGTGTGAATCTACAGCATGTACAACCATAGAAATGAAAAGTACCCCATTTGTGTACAATGAATCAAAATGCAATCTGTAAAAATAAAAAATAAAAAAAAATTAAATTAAAAAAAGCAGAGTTACTTTTCCTTAAATACCATTCTTTAAATTAGAGAGACACTACTATATGTTACATTCAGATGGAATTTGGGCTATAAAGATATGTTAACAAGCTGTATTAGTCAAGGTTCTAAAAGGAAGGAGTTGGTTCATTCAAAGAGATTAACTGTAACTTGAAATTTGAAATGTTCAATGAATGGAGGTATAGAGTATGGGAAAGAAACACAAAAGAAACCTACCAGGACTTTAAACCAGGAGGTCAAGAGTGAAGCTATGGGACAGAGACTGCTCAGTCGGACCTGTGGCTATAAAGGGACACAGACTCTAGCAGGTCCTCAGCCAGGAAGATGCCACAGAGGACTCAGGGTGTGGTGGGTGCAGCATTTAGGAGGGAACAGATGCCTTGACCTTTCTCTGTCTCTGCCTTCCACACTTCTTTGGTACCTTTCAATGGCTGAGGAGCCACATGGGAAGAGGGCCTTCTTGATACAGTCCATGAAGATTAGTTTCCTGGGGCTCAGCGTTCACAAGGGTTAGAAATGGGGAAACCACCATCAGTGAGATCCAGCATCTAAGCAACAAAGTATCCACAAAACACCAGCAATGCTGCTAGCCACACAGCATCAGCAAAGGATCTCAAGTAGGGGAGAGCGGAGATAGAGAAAAAACAGAGAGACAAAGAAAACACAGAGACATTTTTAAGTGAAGCTGGGGCCAGATGGGACACTGCACTCCAATGGACAGTAACCCAGAACTAGTTTCCCAAGTTTATTATATAGGGTCTCATAATTAGGAACTTAAACTCTAGGGGTATTATAAAATGTTCAAGGCTTGTGAGTTATCTAGAGGTTTCTTTTTTCACTAAAAAGTTACAGAGGTAGAAACATTTTTGCAGCTATCCTGCTGCATCCAAGAAGCCCATTGTACTGGAATGTCTGATAACTGTTAGCATCAGAGGTGAGTTAACAGCCTTGGCTGTTAACACTCTTGGTTTTTGGCAAGGAATGTTTCTCAAGCTTGGCTTTTGCCAACACCACAGGATTGGCCGATGACCCTGGAGAGGGGGGTGCTCATCAGCTCTACACAGAACCACATACCCATTTTTCTCTTCAGTATTGAAAATGATTTTAAACACTGTAATTAGAAAGCAATTCCATGATATTAAACAAGTTATAGTTGAATGTTTTTAAATCATGTGCATGGGTTGTATACAAAATATGTCAGAACAGGAAGCAACATAAAGCACAATTTACCTTAAGCTTTACACATTCATAGGAAAAGTGGTACACACCTCTAAAGGCGTTGTGAATCTCTAAAGAATGTGTCAATAATGTAAGATATATGTTCTGCCCCAGTTGTCACAGGATATCAGGGATATATCTAATACATTTTTTATTGTGACTTGACACTATCCTTTCCCCATAAACTTAAATTGGCATTATTAGGAATGAGTCTGTTTTCAATGCAATATGTGAAAAATAAATCTCTTCTGTCTGTTCTGAGTCCTGACCTTTTTCATAGTGCTTAATTTTTCAGGCTTATCCATCTAGATGGTTTATCAAGTGCAAATTCTACAGTAGGAAAAGGGGGAAAGGGAGATAAATGGTTTACTCTCTGTCAAGTTTTAAGTCAATGATCGCAAATGAGTATCTTTTAATTGATAATGTCCCATTTCTCACAAAATTATTGAGTGATAACTACCTAGTCCTAACATGTTCACAGCTGATAGAAACTGCACATTATAGCCTAATGTGTTATGATCTTCAGTGAGCTACTCATTCTGGTGAGACTGCCTTATTAAATAAAAACATAATCATCATATAGAAAATACTTACAAATTATTCATGATACTTGTTTTGAAATTCTGATACCTTTTCTCTTTTTAATGCTTAAATTAAAAGATTTGACATGTAGAACATGACAATGTGTAATATGTCTGATATGTAAACACTTTGTTTAAATATCAGTTACTTCAGTTCAACAAAATTTCTTCACTGAGAACTTGCAGTAAATTTTGTAATCCAGTCTATAACAACAGTAGATATGTTACATATGAATTGTGTCTTATAGTTGATAAAGTGCTATGGTAGGTAGCTTATCATTTAATCTTCAAAACACTGAGAAATAGACATACCAATCTTATTTTAAAGATGAGAATGATTGATGGTGACATTAAGCTATTAGTCCCAAATCATGTAATCATTAACTCCAAAATTATTCTTTCAACTACCATAACTACCCTAGGTCATGTCATCTTATTAAGAGTAAACTGATAATAAAATTGATATTAATGAAAAAACAATGAACCAAGATAAAAATGATTTCAAAATCTGGTTAGAGTCCATACGCCTCTGATATATGGGAGACTTAGTGAGTTGATGTATGTTGAGCAAATTCCTGAGTCTTCATTAGCCAGGATTTCTAATCTCAGCAACAGAGATGATAATATCTACCAATTAGTTATTTTGAGAATTAAATGAGATATGTGCAAGTACTAAGCAAAATATGCTCGATATTTATTAAATCTCTTTAATGTCTCTTCATTGAAAAGAGTTGCAAAATTGCCCAGTAAAGAATTACCCATAACAGACTTTAAATATTATCAAATTAGGCTAACTGGAGACAGGATAATCAACAGAATTGATCCTGTTGCTTGACAGTTTGCTTATACCTAAAACCACTTTCACCTTCTCTGGATCATAGACAAGTATTCCAATTTCAATGGATTCCCAAGTATGAAAACATCAGAAAATGTGCTCCCTCATCTGAAGGATTTTGTGAAGTCTGTAGGACAGAAATTCTTCCCCTGAATAGGTGAAGTAATAGTTGCCACTCACTGAAACTCCATGAAGAAAGACAGTAAAGTGGTATTATAATATTAATGCCTCAGTACTAATAGCTGCAGAAGTTGATTTTATTACTAGGGACTAATATCTTAATCAATCATATTATAACACATTGGGGAGAAAAGGTTGATGATAGTAAGTATCAAATAGCACTATACTGTATGCAATGAAATTGTAAGGAAGAGAATTTGCATTACCTTTCCTTACGCATCTATTCATTAGTTTTTTCCCAATACTTGCATGGAGGTTAATTTTCACAGAGCTTATAATGTAAGTAGGAGAATCATTAGCCATTAGGAGAATTAGCTTAGGTTGCAAGAAAAGAATAATAGAAGACTAAAGAATGATCTGACTTACATCTGTAACACCGCTGAATTCTTTAAAACATAAAACTTAAAATTTAAGTGAGAAATAATTAAAGTACATGCTGCACATGTATTTGATCTTTACAGTGTATCTTTTAAAACTCCTCAATATGTGTAGCAAATGAATATGGGTTACCGTTATCATTTCTTTGTTTTCTTTTTTATTATATCTTTCTTTGGAAACAAAACATAGACAAGAGAACTTTGAGTTTGATTTAATTGGGAGGTACTGGTATTATTTACAAGTTAAAATCTAGTACTTTATATATGATTAGCCTTATGATTTAGCTTTATGTATTCTAAGTAAAACTTTTACTATATACCTGTTAAGAACACTGCATTCGTCTATGGAGAAAGCAAGAAAGAGAGGGAAGGAGGAAGAGAGAGAATAATTTAGTACAATAGAAAGAGAAATACTATAGGACTACGGATTGTCATGTTAGAAAAGGAGCTTGTCTGTAAAAACACAAATGAATAGCTCTTCTTGGAGGAGGTGAGGTTTTCAGAGTCTACTAACAAACATGCAAGAATGACCGCATCACTATTCGCTGGGATTGAACCAGCAGGACTGTTAATAGGATTCTTTTTCATTCTCAAAACTTTCCATTCTTGGATCAAAAACTTTGTAGTAACCTGAGTGCTAGAGAAGTTGAAACTGCTGCTTTTTGTATGGTTTTTGTTTGTTTTTCAAGAAAGAACATATCCTTTTTCTACTGGGGGGCCAGTTTTAACAATATTTTTTATAATAAGTAGAAAATTATAAAGTGAAATTATGGGAAGTTAGCAATTTCATTGCATATATGAATTTTTAAATATTTTCTTCTTTACTCTCAGTCAAGATAAACAGAAAAATCAATTTTCAATTTGTGGAGTTCAGAATGTTAAATAGCAGTTTTATGTAAAGTAATGATCATAATCTGTGAATAGGCTTATGGCTAAAATGAACACTTCAGAAATGGAATGTATTCCAACTTAATCATTAACTGCAAAATTAAGAAGGCACCCTTTGTAAAGATTAAATATCTAAGATTGAAAAGATTGGGGATGGCTCTATCCGACCTTGGGCCATAACTTTTCTTCCCTAAATTTAAGTTTTCTCACCTTTGAAATGGCAGGGATCAAATATATGATCATTAACATCTCCACCAGCTCCAAAATAGATGATTTGAATTTCAAACAGCTTAAAATAAAATTTTCTCTTGGTAGTGAAACTGTCCTGAAGTGACTGCTTAGAATTGAGGAGTAAAAATCTTCCAAAGAGAGCTTTGAAATATGTCTGAAGAATGTCATGACGGAGGCTGAAACCAGTGGACAACAGTGGAAAGCTTCTTTATCACCAAAATTAACACATCATCTTTATATATTTTAAATATCAAATTATTAATCTGCTTGTTGAAATAGATTCTAAAACTCACTTTCAGTTATTCTTAATGTAATTATCATGTGATACACTAGTGTTTCCAATATTTGGATTTTAAGTTATAGGTCCAAGAAAATGTAGGTTGTGTTCTCTCAGAAAGGGACCCTGAGCATGCATTTGAGAATAAGTTATTTATTGAAGATATGCTGGTAGGAGAAACCTCTGGAAGATGGGGGAGAGGGAACTAGAACAGGGAGCTCTAATTAAGGATGTCACCACAAGCAATGTTCTTGATTCAACCCTGTCCACAGGAGAGTTCTGGGGTATGCCTGAGATTTCTCAACAAAGGAAATCTGGCTTCTGCACCCCTGACACTAATCAGTCATTGGCTGTGCATAAGTTAGTGAGAGTGGGTAGAACTGGAATGAAATGGGTATAAATTTCCATGCATTTCCAGTTCTTCTAACTGGCAAGGCAGTTAGTGCCCCGGTGTAACTTCCAGAAGACATTTTTAAATGAGAAATTTTAACAAGAAAAAAGCAGAAGCTGGGAGATAGGGCTTAGGCTCAGTAAAGGGAATGTGAAGCTTCTGGTGGAATATCAAGAGTTTTCATTGCAGTGTTGGAGTGTAGCTCAGTGGTAAAGTGCTTGCCTAGCACCTGTGAGGCACTAGGTTTAATTGTCAGCACCCCATAAAAATAAATAAAATGAAGGTATTATGTTCATGTACAATTAAAAATATTTTTTAAAAGGAGTGTCCATTGCTGCTACCATCTTCCCAAAGTTTCCATGATCAAACTAACATGACAAATCTTACATACCATACCTCCTCTAAAACTGTTATTGTACAATGAGAATATTGTAGGTTGTAGGTAGTAGTGCAGTAAAGAAACTATTCTTTTTTTTCTTTTTTCCCGAATCTGGATTTTCCCAAATAAAATTGACCAGTTTAATAATTGACCAGTTTATCTAATACCTGGAAGAAACCCATTGAAAATCTGCCACTTAGTAAGATCTCAAGAATTTGGAATGAAAGAAAAATTTTTACTAAAATAATGTCTTTTTGTTTCAAAATAGTATCTAGATGCAGCCAAGAAGCAAAAAAATGTTATAGTTGAAATACTTAGGAAGACACGTGTACATACATACAAACACATTAACAACAAGAGAAATCTTATGTGCTATAAACATATTGTGATCAACTGAGGAGCATTCTCTAAAGAGCCTGAGGAAATGGAATCGAAAAATGAAACTTATGGCTTACAGTCTCCACCTGTCATTAGACACAAGACACATTCCGCTTTCTGGTTCCTAAATTCAAGATCTGGATCATGAAAGAAAACAATCATCTCTTTCCCAGGAGTGTGCCACTTTCTGAAGCAAAATGCTAATGCTTAGCCCCTCCCCATTCCATTCTTCAGTATAAATTCTCTTATTATATTTAGTTTATAAAGATGAAAATCTATACAGAAAGGAAAAATAATGAATGGCAATTTATTATGCCCTAGGTGTGTACCAATAGCTAAACCTACCACTTATTTTACATTTGCGATATGCCTTAGGTTAAATGAACTTTACTGCTAACTCTCTTAGTCCCTTTTCCACAATCCTCCTAGAAAGAGGTCATTATAAAACTCATTCAGTGAGGTTAGGATATGTGTTAAAAGCTAGAAATCTAGAGTGATCAAGTGGAAACTCTAGGTCTTTCTATATTCTCATTAAATGATGCTAATTCTAATATGGGCATTTAGGATTAACTTTTATGTCAATGCATAATAAAAATTTTGGTGATACAAGTATCCTACCTAATCAGAGAAACAAAGCTAGGTAGGAGAAAACTTAAAATCTTGAAAAATATGTCTTATAAAAAGTATTTTGAATAAGGGCAATATATTTTAAAGTCTAGAATCTCAATTTATTTTTTCAAAAGATTACCATTGGAATAAACTGATAATATGATGAAGAATATTCATATGTTTGGTCTGTTGGCAAATACAGAATCTTGATATGATTTTTATCTTTCTAGGAGAGTCACATGAATGTGGAACAATGAATTAATGTTGTAGAAAAATAGGAAGAGAACATCTTCTCAATGATTTGGAAATCCCTGCAAGTGTTTTCCTGTGAGACCTTGGAGAAATTGCAAAACCCTGCTTGACATCTTTAGTAGGAAATAAGAATGACTTCTATGGAACAGAAACTAAAATCACCTATAAAGAACAGGCAAACATACAGCCCCCAGAATTTTATAAAAGGGGAGATAGTAACAGAAATTTTTGCAGGGAAACTAAAAATATAATAGTAGAATTGACACTAATAATTGTCTCAACATTGTAGAGGCAAAGACCAGAGTCACACTTCCATGATCACTTGCCAGAATGTATGAGGAAAAAAAATAAAGATTAAAATGATGACAGATAATTTGAAACTAATGGAGTCAGAAAGCAAAGATTTCATCTATAAGCTGTCAATGTCCCTGAGACAATACAAAAATAATCACCGAACCAGTAATATAAAGCTGATTTATTTGTGATCCATTATAGAACTCAAGATATAGATAAAAATTACAAAATTGTGGTACAATAAAAATGGTGTGTGACTTACATCTAAAAAATACTTGAAATGTTTTCAATTTTAATAATAAATAAAGACCAATGCTTATAGGCATTCAGTTAGAAAATTTTGCTTATCTCCAGAGGAACACAAACCATGCTGAATTTAGTCTTCTTATTTATAACAAAAACAAAATCAATTTGAAAAAGACTTAGAATTTTTACAGAGAAAAGTTTGTAATCAATAAGTTTTATATCTGGCTAAAATGTATTTTAAATATGAAAGTCATAAAAAAAATCTCCATTCATACTGAAGTTCAGATAAAGTGCCTTTGCAAATTTCTCCAAAAAATTATTTGGAATCATAATCCAGTTGTCTGTGAAAACTTCGAATAACAATTTTGAACTTTGGAAGTTTGAAATTTAAAGAACTGGATCGATTTTTCATGCATAAAAACATCATAACTCACCTTATGAGGTTGAAGAAAACACCATCTTATTGAATTGCATTGATTTGAATTGTCCCTTTGACTAAATTTGTAAGAAGACTGAATCGCTGCCTCCTCAGTTCATGGATGCAAATTTAAACAAGAAGCTATTGAATTATTAGCACATTATGGAAATGAGTGTTCTAGCATCCCCAAAATTTCTCTGGTAAAACAGAAACTCTCCCACAGATAATGTTTCACCATTCAGAAATCCACATAAATGAAATTGCAATTATGTTTAAGCAATGAAGTTATTAATCACTCATATACAATGCTAAGGCATGTGAAAAGCAGCATATTCATTTGTAATGTTATTTTTGAATATTGTTTTAGGACCACGGGTAATATATTCACATTTTCTTTCTCATTTATTTTCAGATTCTTTTGTAGCAAACAAATTTAAATTACAAAGTATATCTCAAAACTTCAAATCCCCAAAACCAAATAAAAAGTAGTTATAACATTTATGACTGTTATCATAAATAATTCTTGTAAGGACAGTTTTACTTTGCCTAGTATAAAAGTTGTGCTTCTGAGGTCCTGTAGCAGGCAAGAATCTAAATAAGATCTCCTAATATTCCTGTTTCTTGGTTGAATAACAGTTCATTTTGTATATATGCCATATTTTCTTTGTCTGTTCATCTGTTTATAGGAACCTAAGCTGGTTTCATATCTTAGCTATCGTGACTAGTGCTGCAATAAATGTGTGTATGAAGCATTTCTTTTGTATGCTGAGCTCACTTCCTTTGGATATATACCCATGAGATAACTAAAGCAAACAGTTGTTCTGTTTTTAAAGAGGGAGATTGTAATGGATTATATGGGTGAGCCCAATGCAATCTCATGAGTCCTTCAGAAGAGAAGAGGGTGGCAGAACATGACAAAGAGATTCATTCAAAGCAGGAAAAAGCAAACTAGGATTTTAATCCTAGATATCTGTGTGGTTTTTAAGATGGAGAGCACCAGAAGCCAAGGACTGTGAGTAGACTCCAACATGAAAATAAACCCTGGCCCACATCCAGAAAGAAAATAGAGTTCTGAGTCTTCCACTTGCACAAAATTGGTTTCACAAACCAACCTATTTGAGCATGGAAGCAGGTTGTTCCACAGAGTATCCAGATAAAAAAGTTAGATTGCTGGATATCTTGACTTAGGCATTATGAGATCTTGTGCACAGGGCCTAGTCCTGCTGTACTCAGAATACTGGCTTTAGACTTGTGAAAACAAACGAAAGTGTGTGCGAATTTTTATGGCAGCATTAAGATATCAGTACAGGTTCCCATTTCTATCTGAAGTTTCTGCAGGATCTTAGAGTCCTAACTCTGCTCTGAAATCTCACAACTATAGATGCTTTTTATGGGTCTTACTAAAAATTTTAAGGATGACCTCATATGTTACAGCAAGATAAAAATGACAAATTTAATGAAGGGTGTTTGTGAGTCGGTATAGAATTTTGAGTTTTATGGGCTGAGTATATTGATTGGTGGTAGTGTGTGCTTTGCATCTGCAAGGTCTGTGTTCAATCCCAGCACTCCAAAACAAAATAAATGAAATAAAATGGTGATTTTACTCGGAAAATGAGGTTATCATAGGTTTTCGGAACATTTTGAACAAGTGAATTTCCTATCATCATTATGCATAATAATACATCTGTCATGCCTTTTATTCATGACCTTAAATTAGACCAACATTGAATATTATAGTTGCGCTACTTAGAACAGAGAGTCTGAATTACATGGCATTTTATGTCAAAATTCTGTAATTTCCTGGAAAGTGACTTTTAATTGTTGTGAGATGATCAATATGTTGTGAAGATGTACAAGTTATTGCAAAGCAACAACTGTTAATATATTATGCCATACTTATTGATAATGTTTTCTAATACTCACATCTATGCTGCTTAAAAAGAAATCATGCCACCAGTATATTTAGAATGTAGTTGTATGTAAACAGAAATTTATGTATTTTACAGACAGGTGTATTGCTAGAAAAAGTTAAAGATGCAATAAATAGGTCTCATGGGAATATGCTTATACTCTTGGATTTAGGAACACAATGCTTTCCAAGTCTTTCAAACTAATCCACTGACCACTTTTGCCAACTACGTTCCTTCAAACTGGTAAAATGCAGCTGCCCATAAAAAGAGTGATTAGATTCAGACTAAAGCAATTGTCCAATCCATTCGGCATCTGTTCAAAAGTTTAATTTGATTAGAGTTACATAAAGTTATCACTTATTTCACAAGATTCTCATGAGTTCACAAATTCTCATTTGTGGATGTAAATTGTTATGTGTGATGCACTAAACCAAGCCTATTCTGAGCATCTACTTTAAATTCTTATTTTTAGCTAATAATTTGATTCTGAATGCAAATATTAAGTTTATTACCTAAAGCACAAGAACTCAGAAAAACTTTCAATTACTTCTCCAGTTTACTTGAAAACTTTAAGAGAGTTGAATGATTAGGAAGCTTCCTCCATTTGTGTCCTTACAGTTGTATAATGTCAAAACTTGGCAGAGGGGCTGGGGTTTTTGCTTAGGGGCTGGGGTTGTAGCTCAGTGGTAGAGTGCTTGCCTAGCACATGCGAGGCACTGGGTTTGATCTACAGCACCACATGAAAATAGATAAAATAAAGATATGCTGTCCATCTACAACTACAAAAAAAAAAAAAAAGAAAAAAAAAGAAAACTTGGCAGAGGCAGAAGACTGAGTCTCCATAGAGAACCCTGATACCAGAAGTCATGCCCAAGTCGAGAAAATCACGGTTCTTCCTTTTGCCTACTTTAGCTTTCTCCCTGTTCCTCGATAGGCTTTTGGTCCTCTTTCTGATTCGGATTTGCAAATCTGAGCTGCAGAAGCCATTTGTAAAGTTTTGACATTACTGCATGATAAGAACAGGAAATGCCTGATGCTGTCTAAAGCCAAGAAGTTGCAAGGATGAGGTATATTTAATCCCAATTTCAACTAGATTTGAAAAAGCAAGGGAAGCAATGCAGCATTTCTGCTGTTGAAGTAAGAACCAGGAATTTTATCAAATTCCTTGCAGGGACAGTGAGCAGATTGGTAGTTATAAAGTGTGGTCCTGGGTGGAAGAGAATTTAAATCTTGAGATTCTGTATTCATCAACTCTTATTACCCCTGCCTAGTTTCCTCCATGAATATGAAGGAATAAGGACCAGGATAACCCCCAAAAAACTATGCAGTGGTTATCAAGATGTACTGAAAGCATGCACAATGGCCTTTTTAAAAGGACTATTTTTTCTAATGCTAAAATATGAGGGAAGTCCTGAACTGAGGATGTGAAACCCTCAAGTACTAAAATCTGTATGAATCCTGCAATCCACATGTGGCAACATGTGGTGAAAACAAAAGGAAGAGAGAAAAATATGAGGAAAACGTGCAGTAAGGCATATTTTTCTAGGTATTCAGACAATCATGAACTGAATGAATTTTTTCAGACTTCTGATTTACCTTCTTTATAGGAAACTCAAAAACTTTGGAAGCTGTCTGTTGCAATGGATAAAAATAATTCTGTGGTTTTGTTATAATTTCCTGGATCTGTTTGTAAATCTCGTGACAACCGTTTTTTCCCCTCATTGTTTGCTGTCAAACCCTTGAGTACCTAAGTTTAAATCATGAAACTCAATGATAAATTGACCTTCCTACTACCGTGCTGAGTTAACATTAAATGAATACTTAATGTAGATACTCATTGTACTTGGCTGGGTCACCAGATACAATTAGAGGATGTTTTCATTGTTAATCATGTTATATTCATAGATCAATGATTCTTTTCCTAAGGTATATATAATAAGGATCTTCTTAATTTTTTATTTTTATATTTTGGTGGTACTGAATATTAAGCTCAGGGCTTCTTGCCTTCAGTGGTAGGCAAGTGCTCTACCACTAGGATACATCTTCAGCAGTCTTCTGAATTATTTAAAGAACTGCTTTCCTTAAGGTAATTTGGCTAGTCCAAATGTTAATTTATTTTGCACAAAATTTTGTAATGTGCCCAATTATACTCTTCTCTTTCAGGTCTTCCTTAGTCTCTGTAGACTAACAGTATTATCATGTATCTATAATTGACATTATTATGTTTCTAATTTAAAGGTGACTGAGTACATCATCTTCATTGCCACATGATCTACAGTCATGTGTAAATCAACAGTAGAAAGGAGCAGATAAAAGCCTCTCCCTCCCAAACTAACATCTCTGAAATATATGAAGTATCACTGAAGCTACCTGTGTGTAATAGCAGAAAAAAATAAATTGATTTCATGAAATATTTTGTTTTTTTTATCTAATGATTCTCTAATCTATTTTTAACTGTTTCTTTAATATAGTCAGAGGTCCATAATCACTGTTTAGGTTTCTATTCATTTTTTTGAGATCATTGTAGATTCACATGCAATTGTAAGAAATAATATAAGGAAATTGGTGTATTCTTTACTCAGTCTTTTATAGCCTGTCCCACGGAGTTGCATCTTGCAGAACTGTTTTTATAAGACCATAGTTAATGATATGGTCAAGATGAGGAATATTTCCATTTTACCATCTCTTACTTTGACCTTTTATACCTCACCTTCATCCCTCCTTTTCCAATCCTCTGCATAACCTCTAGAAACATTAATCAGATCTTCATTTTTTATAATTGTTTTCCATTACAAGAATATTATATGTATGGCAGCAAATATAAATTTAGCCTTTTGGGATTGACATTCTTCATTCAGTATAACTTCCTGTGGTTTCGTCCATGCTGCTGTGTGTATTAATATTGCCATACTTTTTATTGCTAAGTAGAACCTCCTGGAATGGGTGCATCTCAATTTGTTTGTCACTTACCTATGAAAGGATATTAGAGCTATTTATAGTTAGGATTATTTTTTTAAAAACAAGAACTGTTTTAAAGATGCATGCACAGGTTTATGTGTGAACACAGTCTTCAGTTTTCTGGAATAAACTATTGGTTTATTCCAGAACTGCTGGAAGTTTCCAGCAGTTGGTGAGTTTCACAGTAGTTGCATTTGTTATTATCACTATTTTAAAAAAATAGCCACCCTGATAAGGTGCTAATTACTCTGATTTAATTAAATCATCAGACCAGTTTAAGGAAATTTCCATGTTTACAACTTTGAGTTTTCAAATGAATAATATGATTATATATAGATAGATATCTCAACAATATTTTGTATTTTTCAGTATAGAAAATTTGCACAGTTCTTATTATATGTGTTCCTAAATACTTGAAGGGTTTTTAGTGCTTTTATAAGTAGTTTATTTTTGAAATTTTATTTTTTATTTGCAGAAGGCAAATATTATAGAAATAAAATTTCATATTTTTGTACACCGCAACTTTGTTGTTTCTTAATTATTATTTGAAGTAGATCTATTTCAACTTTATATTTATACATCATAACTTTTGTGCATAATAACAATGAAATTTTTTTTCTGGTCTTTATGCCTTTTGTTAACAGGCTGTGACCACCAATAAAATGTTAAAATGAAACAGATACCAAGAAATATTGTCTAATTCTCAGTTTGGGAAAAATGTCCATATTTCACTGTCAAATGAGACATTTTCTGGTTTTGTGGGTGATGATGCTGTTAGATACTTTGTTCAGATTAAAGTGATTTCCTTTTATTTCTAGATTGCTGAATGCTTGTAATGAAAAATGGTCATAGAATTTTATTAAGTGCTTTTTCTACATCTGTTGCAATGATCATCAAATTTCTCTCTCTTTGCAGTGTTACACAGTATACACATTGATTTTCCCAATGTTAAAACCACCTTGAGTTCTCATAATCAACACTACTTTGACATGTGAAGATTTGCATATATCACTGGAGCTAACTTGATAATATTTTTATTATAGTTTATTATATTCATAAGAGAAGTTGAATGATAGTTTTTCTTACTTGCAACATTTTTATCAGATTTCGGTGGCACCACCATACTGGTCTCATGAGAAAATTTATGAACCATCTGTTCTTTTTCTCTTCCTCTAAAGAATTTGTGTAAGATGTATAGGATTAGAAGTATTATTCCTTAATTTTTGTGAGGAAGATTTTTATTTCTTGAGAAAAATTTTAATAATCATTCTGTTTATAACAAATACAGTATTATACAGATTTTTTTGCATCAGTTTTGATACGCTGTGTTTCTAAAGAATTTGTCCATTTCACCTGTATTGCTGAATTAATGTTTTTGGTATCTGTAGAGTTACCACCTCTTTCAAGCCTTTCTTTCTCTCTCCCTTTCTTTATTATTCAGATTTCTTTCTCTCTCTCTCTTTCTTTATTATTCAGATTGAGCCTTTCGATTTTCTTTATTTTATGATCTTTTTCTATTTCATGTTTTTCTGACACTGTGTTATTTCCATCTACCTACTTTTTTATGTTAGGTTTGCTGAGTTTCTTGAGAGGCAAGTCTAGATATTGATTCTAAACCTTTTTGACTAAATGTCTGTTTAAAACCATTCATTTCAAAGGCCTATTTTAAATATATACCGTATATGTTTTTCTTTTCTTTTGTTGGTGCATTATAATTATAAATAATAGTGGGATTTATTATGGACATAACATAATTTGATCAGTCTCATTTCCCAGCACCCTTCCTTTCTCTCCCCTCTTCCATTCCCAGATTCTGCTTTTTCTACTCTACTGATCTCTGTTGTATTATTATTATTGTTATTTTAATTAGTGCATTATAAATATACATAAAAGTGAGACTCATTGTGGTATATTTGTACATAGTATAATTTGGTAGATTTCATTCCTCAGTACTTCCTCATTAGCCTATGCATTTTGATGTACTGCTATATTATCATTAGGTTGAAAATACTTTAACATTTCTATTTTGATTTCTTCATTGTTCAATAGATTTTCTAAAACTACATTACTAAATCTTCAAGCAGTTTTGACTTTTTAATGAATTTTTAATTGATGTTCAGATTAATTTCATTGTAGTCACAGACTATATTTGAAATATCTTAACATTTGAAATTTTGTTAGATTTTAGACCTGATTAAGTAGATCATCAATTTTGTGAAGGATTTTTGAATCTGTGAAAATAATGTGAATACTTTCATTGTGGGGTGCACAGTTTTAATTATATTTTTATACATTGCTTTGCAGATAATGGTATGTTTATATTCAAACAAAATCCCCCAATCCCCAAACTGTCCTTGTTCCAACTGTGTGAAGTAGAATGGTAAAAGGATAGGTATCTTATTATTTATTCATTTATTTTATATCAAGATTTTTTGGGCACACAACCTGTAATAGAAAAATAAAACAAGTAAACATAGCTCTTCCTCAGTAAGGGAAAGGAAATAGAAAGAGTGATAACAAATGCTCATCTGCCAAAACCCAGACCTAACACAAATTAGTATTTTGCCAGTTTGGGTTTTTTTTTTTTTTTTTTTTTTTTTTTTTTGCAGTGCTGGGGATTGAACCCAGGGCCTTGTGCTTGACATGCAAGCAATCTACCAAATGAGCTATATTCCCAGCCCAGTTTGGGGTTTTTGATAAAGAGAACAGACATTTTTCTCCCTTCTTCAACCCCATTTGATGCCCTCTTTCCCAGCTGTCTCTCTGTACTGATTGGTGCACACTGTGACATTCATTTTTTTAAGCATTCTGTTTAGCAGTCAAACTGTTTTATTAGTATGTGTAAACTGTAATTGTTACTGGAGTTCACTGTGATACCTCCATATGTGCATGTGGTGTAGACTGATCAACTCATATTCCTTTATCCACCTTCCTCTCCACACCCCTCTCAATCTTTAGTAATCATTATTCTACTTCTTGATTGACTCAAAAATGTCTTTTTAACTATGAGGTTATCCTTATCTCCATTTCTTAGAATAAATTACTGTCTCTAGCTCGTAAAGTCTTCTTCCTAGCAATTTAAGGCAAATTTTGACATTATTTTCCAAGCCAGAGTTCAATCTGAAAAAATGGGCTTATAGGTCAGACTCCTTTTAGGAAATTTATTTTGAGAATAAATCCCAAAGTGTCATTCTCAGAGAAAGAAAGAGAGTAACTTAAAAGATTCTAAAAATATATCTACCTTCCATCTCTTGGTCAGTATTCATAGTGCATGAATTCAGGCGATGGAGTGCAGAGTTGGAAAAGAAATGATCTATATTTACCTTCTGTTTATGCAATTGCATAGAGAAGTGGAGAAAATCATGTCACTCCCTGTTGCAGGAACACAATCTTGCTTAATTTGTACGACCTCTACTTAATTGCTGGCTAATTTCTCGGAGCACATTTGTAGTGATGTAAGAGTCTGCCATCATCTTCTGTTAAGTGTTCTGCCTGGCACAAGCCACAGGGAGAACTTATGTCACCACTTCCACTTGACAATTCTGAATGTGACAGGACTGCTTATGCCGTCGTTTTTTGGGCATTCTTGTTTCCCTCCTTGTTTTCCTTTCTGCCACACTATCCCTTCACCTATTTACTCCTTTTCCCTTTGTTACTCAGTGCAATGGAGCATGCCTATACTTCCCTGTGGAAGCTGCCTCCCCAGCCCACAGTGAACTATTATCTATTGGTACATTATATGAATTCCATTATTTTTCCACTATGTTAACTTTAAGTGCCTTAAGCTGAGTTTTTGTACCATGGGACCAAAAGAGCTAGAGTTTGTGAAAGTGAACTTATCATCAAAGCTGTATATCTATAATTTAATAGATTGCTTATTCATTCAGGTGTCTATAAGATTTCCCAAGGAATTTCACAAGTTATGCCATTTTAATGAAAGCCATCACATCTAATGTTCAGTGGAGAATAAACTAGATTCTATTCAGAACAATCAGTGCTGACAAACACTGGAAGGAGGAAATGCATGAGAATTCAGTGAAGCTTTTGAAGATATCACTTTCCAATTCCTTAATTCTGATCTCTTTCTACCCTTTCTCTTTATTGTATTTGCTTGTGTTTATTGGTGCCTTATAATTGTATATAATAGTGGGATCAATATGCCATATTTGTACATGCACAAAACAGTTTAATCAACCTCATTCCCCAGCACCTTCTCATTCCCTCCCCTCGCTCCCTCCTGCCTCCTACTGACCCACTTGCTCTCTACTCTACTGATCTCCCTTTTATTATTATTATTATTATTATTATTATAGCATCACAATTACACATATAACCAGGATTCACTGAGGTATATTTGTACATGGACATAGAAAAATTTGGTAGATTTTGTTCTCTACTACTTCCCCATGCTCTTCCATTCTCACATCCTCCTGATCCATTTCCTCTACTCTATTGGTGTCCCTTCTATTTTTGTGAGATCTCATTTTTATTCTCTCTCTCTCTCTCTCTCTCTCTTTCTCTCTCTCTTTCTCCATTCTTCTTTCCCTCCTTCTCTAGCTTCCATATATGAGAGTGTTTGACTTTCTGAGTCTGACTTCCTTCAATTAGCATAATGTTCTCCAGCTCTTATCTGTCATTTACCACTAAATGCCATAATTTCATTCTTATGGCTGAATAAGACTCCATTGTATATATATACCACATTTTCTTTATCTGTTCATCTGTTGATGGGCACCTTTGCTAGAATCTGAACAGCACTTTAACAGTGCTTCACATTTAGGTAATTGAAGACATTTTATATTTATTTTGATATTGAATCCATCAGTAGGACTTGGAATTTCTCTTAAGATGAGACAAATTATGGTTAACTAAAACTCCAGTGTAAGTCATAAAACCAAGCTTTAGAACTTCATTATTTTTTTCAAAAACATCTTAAGAAGACTACAGTAATTCACAGAATATTGTAGCACCTGCTCATAGTTTCCTTCTTGGTGACATGTCCTTTCCAGGCTTGTAACCATATACCCCAATACTGTGCATTAGAGAGCTCTACAGATCATCACAAATTACAACTGAATAGTGCATTCCTTACTATATGCCTAGTAAGCACATGGACTTTTTAAATTTTCAGCAATTAAATCAGGGCTCAGCCATGACTGCCCTTGTTGTTGTTGGTGGTGGTGGTTAAAAAAATAATTGCTCCTTTTTAAAGAGCAGATATTTAATTTTACCCTTTTGAAATGAATGTATATTAACAAAAAGCAGAGAAGACTCAAACCATGGTCACACTAAAAGTTGGAAAGTTCAGTTCCATTTGTGCAATAGAGCTTAAGTCCAGGGCCAATTACTACCTTTAAGCAACTCATCACTGCTTTTCTGCCTATTATCAATATTATAACCAAATCATTTGCAATCCTTTAGATATAAGGCTTCTATTTCTTTCACTTTCTCTTTCCCCTTTCTCCCCTTATTGTTCTATTTTGTTTTTTCTCTTTTTTCACTTCTCCCACATGCTCAATAGATTAATTAGATTGTTTATCAGAGATGGCATTAAGTACTTTCTTATGATTATATGACAGAGATAAAAATTCTCGGCCTTTTGAACCACTTCCTTCATGGATGAGTTTTTGCACGCAATCTGTGCATGGAGTCAGAACAGAATGTGGAGGAACACTAGACAGTGAACTGGCTTTGATCCATTTCTCATATTATTTAGCTCAGTAAAAATATCTGAGTCTCAGAAACTTCTTTCTTTATCTTTCAAAGCAGATATTATCTCTACTTTATTGCAAATATTAAAGAGGATACTATATGCAAGTTTTTAAACTTTTTAAAATGTTATTATTATTATTATTATCTTGGTTGATGTGCTTCTATACCATAATACTTGAAAGCAGATAATTTATAGAACAGAAATTTATTTTCTCACAGTTCTAGAGCATGGGAAGTCCAAGAGCAAGGAAAAGAAAGTTTCAACTGTCTGGCGAGGGCTGCACAGTCAGGAGAGGAGGAATGCTGTATCCTCATAGATAAAGAGTAGAAGAGCAAGTGAGGTGACTGGATGCTGCATGAAGCTTCTTCTGTAAGGTGCAAGAAAAAAGGGAGGCACTCTCATGTTCTATCTTTTTCTTAATCCCCACCTCTTCATACTATCATATTAGCAGTATGTGAATTTTGTTGGGGATGCATTCAAACCATAGTAATTATATCACCTGGATGTAGTTAAAGCAAAAGTTGCAATGTCAATGGAGAGAAGGGAAATGAGCTGAATGTTTATTTATTAATTTAAGCACATTCAAATATTGTAATAAGAAACATGCAGATTATTGATTATAAATTAAATGCTTCTGCCAAAATGGGTACATTTATGGATGTGTATATTCATGACTGAATGTACACACATCTATATAATCATATTTAAATGACAGTTTTTGGATAGAAAACAGGTACTTGGTATTTACAAAATAAAAATTTCTGTAATGTAGCATTCTGCCTTGAGTGAATTTAGGCTACAATCCTAAAAGACACATTTCTGAAAACCATAATCCTGAATTAAGAAACTCCCAAGTCTAAAAGACCTGAAAGACCAATATCTAGAAAAGATAATTCTGGAAAAAATAATTTAAAAGACATGTATTTGCATATTAAAGGGAAATTCACTTGAGAAAAATTTAAAATATGACTTAATATCCCATAGACCACTTTACACAATGGAATACTATACATGCTTAACATCTTCATTGTTTTTTTTTATTTGCTTATTGATTCATTGAGCACAAATGGAGTA
>JAJEJO010000457.1:0-18372 GCA_020662805.1 Glaucomys volans | reverse complement strand
CTCCAGTACCAAAAAAAAAAAAAACAAAAAAAACAAAAAAAACAGAAGTGGGCTCCTTTGAGAAATGGTTGTTGCAGGGCTGGTACAAGCAAATTCCTAGATAATCCTGGGACTTATTGTAATAATTATTATAATGAAGTGCTCAACAAACAAAATTATGGAAACATTCCAGAGAAGTATAGTAGCACATCTGAAAGCTCATATCAGTCAAATCCAAAATAGTTTAAAAATCTACGGCATTGAATTATTATTCAGATAAAATATATATCACCGAATATCACTGATATAGATGAATATTTAGTAAAAAAATGGATAAATTCTCCTTAATAAATATAGGGGAATAAAGGAAGTAGAAAATCACTACTTAAACATCATAGTAGTAATGAATGCAAACAAGATTTACAGATGTCTGATAAAGTTAATGGACTAAAATTTAAGAGTAAACAGGATAATTTTGTAGCCTTAAAGTATCTCCTACCAAGTATTTATTAGATATAAAGTAAAAAATAATTTATGGTAAAGAAACCAAACAGATATCACCTTAGCCAAGCAATCAAAATTAGCATTCCAGGAAAGGGACATACATGAATATCATGTACCCTTGCATGATGCAGTGAGAAGGCACATAACTTCTGTGACATGCTTCCTCCAAATCTATAATTTCAACAGCATTGTGAGAAAACCTGTACAAAACTGAATTGAATAACATTGTGCAAAATATACAACCACTGTCCTTCAAAAGTAAAAATCACATAAAGATAAGTAAATACTTAGGAGTTGTCACAGACTGAATGAAACTTGGCAGCTTATTGGAGAGACATCCTGGGTTAGAACCTGGAATAGAAGACAGATATTGATGGAAAAACTCATAAAATCTAGACAAAATCTGTCACAGCTAAAAGGATTGTGCCATTATTATGTAATAATTCTTATTTAGATGTTAACATTGAGGGAGCTAGCTAAGGAATTCTTCATACCATCGTTGCAACTCTTCTTTAAGTTCAAAATTATTTAAAATAAAATATGTTTTTGAAGAACTTCTTATAGTCTCTCACTTTTTGTGTCTTCACCTATTATGACATGTTCAAGGAGTAGAGCTTTACCAATGTAACAAAAATTCCTCACCTGTGAATGGGGAGCTACTTATTCTCAAGTTGACTATTCTCCTCTTCCTTTCCTTCTAGCATTTTCTTTTCTAATTAGTTTTATAATACCCAAGAATTTGGAATTGGAGGTAAACTAAATAAGCTGATGCTCTTCATTCCATCATTTATTTATCCTATTTTTTAAAACTGTCATATCTAATATATTTTTCCTAGTGTTATACTTGCATGTCGGGCACTTGATGGGTACATTTTCTTAACCAAGGTTATGTGAGTTTTTTAAAAAAGAAAAAGGACAGCTATATTTACTCAATCTCCAGATTGCAGTAAAATAAAATGAATTAGATTGATAATGCTGTGTGATGAATTTAGGTCATGCTCTGAATCAGTTAGCTCATTTGTTAAGGGTTTGGATAAACTCTATGATCCCTTCAGTCTTTACCTGCCTGTGAGACATTACCTACAAATGCTATAAATAGGTTCAATAGAAATAGGTTACACTGATTTATGTTGTCTAATTTATTAAGACTTAGATCCTCTCATACTTGACATGTAATTTTGAATATCTGCAAATTATTCTTAGTAAAGAGCATTGGAGATATCCTCATCAGATGGTTGAAATTATTATTCTTAGTTTTCCTGTTTAGGTTATTGGTCCCAGGAGGTCAGACATATTTTGTTTATTATCAATAATGACACTACCATTTTCCAGCAATTCTGTTTTGATGAAGCTACTTCAAGGATGTCTTCTGGCATCTGCCTATCTTTGGATTCCTGTTTTCTACACCATCTGGAAACCTCATCTGGTACATAATTTTAACCCTCAATCTTTAAAAATAATTGTCCATTTAAGCTATATAACTACCCCCAAACAAGGAAATACCCTTTTTACATATTGTACTCCAAGAAGAAGAAAGAATAAAATGGATTCTTTTAAATGCTTTTATATGTTCCTTCATCCAGAATATTCTTCTAGGGGCAGGTACATATTTAATGACAATGAAGAACAGGTTTCTGAATGATTCCTATAATACCCCTGTTGACAAGTTCATTTTAATTGTGAAAAGGAAGTCATCAAGAAAAAATTTAAATAATTTTTCTTATTGAATGGCTATAAAAAGAGGATAAAACATTTTTTAAAAAAGAAAACAGAACTTTTATGTTAATCCTATAATTAAAAATATTAAAACCACATATGCCATGAAGAGTAATGAGAAGTTTTCTTGACAGGGCCTAAAGTTTCATTCAGATACTGTTCCTAACTGGCACTGTGAGGTTGGGCAATTTGTGTAACATCTCTAAAGCATGGTCTTCCTCATCTAAAGGGGAGAAAATAAAATACTTCAAGGGTCTCCTTTTGGAATTATGTAAATTCTTTGACTTGAGAACTTTCAGGAAAATCCTGGCACATGAGAAACTTAATTTTAATTACAACTATTGTAGTTGGGTTGCCTCTGCTGATGGTAAGGAATGAGGATGCTGTAGAGTCATGAGTCATTTATTAATATGTTGCCTTTGAGGTAATTACAGTCCTGTTTGTGAAGAGGTCATATCCTGTCACTTTGTTATCATATTCACAATTTTAATAACTATTTCAAGTAATTGAATCCACATTAGGATATGTATCAAAATAATTAAAATTATACCTCTAAGATGCAGCAATAAATGGACAGAAAAGACTTAAACACTTTTTCTACTTACATGTATATTAATTTGTTATATTACTTAACATTAACTTGTCTTACAGTATGTTTTGTGCTTAACGTGGTAGTTAGTGAAGGCACCACATCTATTTTGGAATTTCATAAAACAGGTTTTTTTATAATAGTTCATGAGATAATAATAGATGTAAGTACATTCAGTTTTTATCCTTAAATATTTATTTATTGGTCCTAGGGATGGAACCCAGTGGTTCTCTACCATTCATCTACAATACAGCCACATCCTCAGCCCTTTTAATTTTTAATTTTTAAATTTTATTTTTTTTAAACAGGGTCTTGCTAAATTGCCCAGTCCTGATGTGAATTTGGGATTCTCCTGCCTCATCCTCTCAAGTTGCAGGGATTATAGGCAGCTTGTGTCATTGCTCTGGGCCCATCTGGAAATTAGTTTTTTTAAATAGGCATTTTTATTTGTCTGTTTATTTCACCATTTCACTTACATTTCTTTAAATAATGTATTTAAATACAAATGTTCTGTGATCTACTTTTAGTAAAGAATTGTCTAGGGATTTTTTTTCACCCTTAAATTAACTAAGAAAGCATTATTACATAAACATTTTTCATTCTGAGGTTAAACCTAGTATTTCATCAATAAGAACTCTCTTACCTCTGTCTCTCTGAGTTTGTAGCAGAGAGAGAGAGAGAGAGAGAGAAAAAAGAAGAGAGTTCTGAATGCTTGTGTGGAATAGAGTAAAAAGACTAGTGACTTTGTCAGTCATGAAGATGAGAGGTATTTCTATTATTATCTTTTATCCAGAATATTTTTCCAAAAACCCCCAACACCTAATCATTTAACGGATACATTGTTTTACAAAGCTGTTGATCCAATGGAAACTACATTTCCCACTTTCTTGGTGCATCTGGGTACCTATTCATATTTCACTTGCTCAAGACAGCTCTAAGGTGCACATATGGTGCTTAATAAGCACCAGTTACCTCTTTGCCAGAGGCACAGCTTCTAAATCATGCACTATATTGTTTAGATTGATGGAATTGTGCCTCACTCTTGCTTTTCAGTCATATTGATAGTCTTGCTTTTGCATTTAAGATTTGATTCTGTCTCCAATGGCTTATTGTTTGTGGTTGAAAGAAGGCAGCTCCCATTCTTAGAAACTTCAGGGATCAATCTTGAGTGTTTGAAATGTTTGCTTAAACCTTACTTGCTTAATCAGGCTTTTAGCTGATTGCTCCACAGCTCAATGTTTGTGTTATGCAGTTCTACTGGGTACTGTTGTAAAGCACTCTATGAAATGCTGCTGAAATGTACATTACTATCCAGAGGACTTATTTTATTTGGCCATATTCTCATATCTGCATCGGAGCACAGTGGGGAGCACTTAAGGCATTTTTCTTCAAATTGCCAAGAACTTAAAGAAAAACATGAGCTTGCAAGATAATTTTCATTAGCAGTGCTTGAGAATTGTGTTTAAGTTTTACTTCACAGCTTCACTTAAGCCATTACTTTAAAGTCCTTTATCATTTTGAAGTACTTTCTAATGTGTCTATGAAAAAGAATAAAACATGGCAAAATAACCAACAAACCAACCACAGAATCAGTATATGTGATAGTCACATGTGAGAAAATTACTCGAAAATGCAATTAAAAAGTCTGATTGGCACTCTCAATCCTCATGTTCAACAATGAATAATATAATGAACCTAAGAGCAAACTATAAAATTGCTTAAAGTCATTAATTCATACATTTAGGTTAAGGTTGATTCATAAAACAATTTTCAGTATTAATTGAAAATGTACTAAATTCATTTATATATAATTTTTTTTGTCCAAAGTATATTCAAAAGTATTTTTATATCATTTAATTTTAGTGAATAGTTTTTCTCTCACTACATCTTGTGCTCCATGAAGGCAAGATTTTTTACCTAAGGTGTTCATTGCTGAATCTACAGTAACTAGAACAACTCTTGGTACCCAGTAAGCACTCAATCAGTATCTGTTTGATTAATGAATGATCTAGTATTTAAAGTGCCCATAGGTTTGTTTCTGCTGTAGGCCTAGTGGCATCACATTTTCTGGTCATAGAGTTGCTCAACAATTGATGGCCACCATGGAGTCAGCCCACCTTGATACACACAGCTGGTTAATTCTCAAGTATTTTTGTCAGACTTTGTAGAATTCACATTTTCAATACACGCATTTTTCTCTTCAGAGTTACAATGCATCTAACAGAGAAAATAAATCGTTGTGACAAGAATAAACCCAGTTTACCAAAGAACCAAGTAAAATATTATTCATTAATACTCAGGACTATCATAACAAATGTTATAGGTTATTTAAGATAGTAGAAAAATTGTCCTGTCAGAATTATCGTGCTACGCGTGTAATACCATGAGTTTGATTTTTAAAGCATCTTTTTAGGAGATATGCTAAAACCCTTCAGTTTAATCATTGATCAGAGTTTACAGATTTCACTTCACAATGATAAAATGTACCATTTTCTGACAAAGAAATCCATGGGTGTTTAATTGAACGTATTGCTTCTTATATACAATTAATTTAAATTACTATTCCTATATTTCAGTACCTAGATAAATAATAACATACCCCTTAATATTAGGTACTATGTATCTTCAAATTGTGTTATTCCCTCTCTGGAAAATTATTTTAGATATGTCACTTAATATCCTACATATAGTCTGTTTATGCCAGGTTGATACTGTTTCTTTAGGTACACAGAAATTCTCTATCATGTGAATGCTGCTCTATTGTATTTCCATATATATAATTATTGTTTTATTTTATATTGTTTCCAGAGACTCTCTTAAATTTACATTTTCCTTTTTACTCTGCTTATCAGCCACCTTATGTCCTGCTTCCAGGACTCTTCTAGTAACCCCCTGGCTGATCTTTATTTTCAGTGCCCTGTAGGTTCAGTATCTTCAATACCCACATTTCCATTCTTCCTCCATGATAATCTAATCCCTGCCACAGCCAGAGCTATTTTTTTTTTCAAAAATAAACCATATCTTGTGAGTTCCTGGTTTATATCTTTCCAGTGTATTCCTTAGTACTGATAATCAAATTTAAACTTTTCAGCAAGGCCATTGATTTGGGTGATGAAGGTCTCATCTCCTTCCAAATTATGTGCTCCCCGCACCCTCTCCCTGTCTCTCTCATATATTCCATGTTCCAGCTTAGAATTTGCAACTAACCTAACAATACTCATTTTAGAGAGGAAGAAATAAAAACCTAGAAAAGGTAAATTTTTCCTAGGGCACACAATTAATAATAGAATGGGGATTTAATTAAAATCTATTTGACCCTAGAGTATACACTCATGAAGTGCTGCAAAACTCTGAACTCTTCCTCTGTATATCCTTCCATGATATTTTAGTTTGCATTCCAGACTTTGTACCTCTACTAATACTTAAAAGTTTGTTAGTTATATTTACATCTTTTCCTGCATACTCTGAGTTTCCTAAAATAGGGCTTAATACATACATCACATAATAGGTGATGGCTATCATTTTTTGTTAAATTGATTCAATAGTCAAGGCTACAAATTAACTAATAGTAAGCAGAAAGCTGGGCATGATGGCGCATGCCTGTAATCCAAGCAACTTGGGAGGCTGAGTCAGGAGGATCACGAGTTCAAAGCCAGCCTCAGCAACTTAACGAGGCCCTAAGCAACTCAGTGAGACCCTGTCTCTAAATAAAATACAAAATAGGGCTGGGGATGTGGCTCAGTGACCGAGTGTCCCTGAGTTCAATACCTGGTTCCCAAAAAAAAAAAAAAAAAAAAAATAGTAAGCAGAAAATAGTCTAAGAGGAAAGTTTATAGCTATGAGTGCCTATTTAAAGAAGTCATAAAGACCCCAAATAAATAAACTAATGATACACATTAGGCCCTAGAATTATAAGAACAAACCAATTCCAAAACCAGTAGAGGGAACAAAATAATTAAGATCAGAAACAAAATTAATTAAATAGAGAAAAAATGCAAAGAATCTATGTAAACTCTAATGAGCATATCGTCACATAATAGTTGGTTCATTAAAAAGATAAATACAATGAATAAACCCTGAGCACAGTTAAAAGAAAAAAAAAGAGGGAAAAGCTAGTTAGTCTAGTATTTCTTCTTCTCTTTGATTTTTAATATTCATCTTGAAAACAGAAGAAGTTTAATGAGAAACACCTCATACTCAATTTGGAAAGTTGGTTATAGTTACTGAAAACATGGGATTTATTTTGGGTATGTGGAATATCCAGAGTTTATTTTGTGTCTTCTCTAATTGTTAAACTTTATTTTAATCAGTTCAGCTTTATAACAAAATTAGCATAGACTATGTGACTTAAACAATAGAAATTTATTTCTCACATTTTTGGAGGCAAGAAGTCTAATAAAATGGAGTAAGCAAGAATCACTCTCTGGTGAGGACCCAATCTCTGATTCTCTATCTTCTCCCCATACCCTTAGATGGAAGATGGAAGAGAAGAGGGAAGGGGGGTGAAGAGAGACAGAAAGAGGCAACTCTGTTGTCTTTTACGAAAGCCCAATCTCTTCCATGGGGATCCTGCCCTGGTGATCTTAAAAGCCTCCCCCTTCTGGTGCCCTCACTTTGGAGGTAAAGATTTCAATGTACAAATTTTAAGATGGCAAAGCATTCAATCCACAGTATTTTATTTTCTTTAAAAAACTTTGTTTATCCAATATTACACCAGATATAGGTTGTCTGTCTATACTGCATCACTCTTTTGAGGTCTTCGTTTTTTATGTTTCTTTCATCACAGCCAGGAGCTGAGCCTATACCTTAACGGAAGCCCCATAACATGCATCATCTCTCAAATCAGAGACGTCGTGTGAGACTGAAAAATACCAAGAATTGAAGAGTACTTTAAAACAGGCCTGAAGGTGTCATAGCAACTTGTGACAGCTAGGAAATATAAATTTCACAGTAGAAGAAATTAGCAAGGAAGGACACTAGAAATGCATATGGAGACTACGTGGAGTCCCAGGAATCGCACTACTGCAGGCCTAACACCACCATTTACCAAATATGTGACTTAACGCCTATCAGCTTGGATCACCAGGACTTATCACCCCTAAAGGAAGAGTTTGGATTGAAAAGTTTCTGGATCCTTAGTTTTACAAGTCTGATCTAGTTATCCAGTTATCTCTTCTGCATCTGTATGTACTAAATAGGACTTGAAAGCAAATCAATTTTTTTATGTCACTGAAACTCATAATATATCTTGATATAGCAAAAGGAACTCTGGTGCTAGAAGAGTAAACATGCAGTATTTGTAGTGTTTATAAAACATTACAAACATAGTGAGTAAAAATATATCTCAAACCATGATTCGGAAGCCAAGTAAGCAAGCTGTCTTATCCTGTGAACATTTTTTATAGAGATATCTCAAATAGATGACTAGATTTTTATTACCAATCTAGAATTTGAGAACAAAGAAATACTAGAGTCTATACATTATTTGAAGATAAAAATAATGTGTCATATTTCTCTAAAAATAAAATAGAAGCAAATATGGTTTACAAAATGAATCAATTTATTCAGAACCTAAAACAATACAAAAAGTGATTGAAGGAACCAATATTTTTTTTTCTTTCAATTATGGTTTTCCTTAATGTTATATCTGGGACAGCTGTGGCCATCTGGATTCATTGCAAGAAGATTCATACTTCAACCAGATACAATAATTACCTACATTTTAGTGTTTTACAGTCTACTATACTTATATCATCATAATGACATTGAGTGGAGGTTAGTATTAAACCCAATTAATGAATGTTAAAAAAAGATTAAGGGATTTTACCACTTTTATCAATGTCAAACAGAATATAGATGATCAATCAAAACCTTAAATCTTTGTCTTCTAACCTTGGATCCCTAATACAAGCTCCCTACATGTCCTTGGTGTTAATATTCCCTTGTAGCTGAATAGAAATGTTAAAACAAATTGTTTAGGCCTAATTGAGCAAGCACTGGAGTGACATGGTCCTATACCTAGTATGTGGACTAGAAAGGCATCATGTCCTATAAGGGTCCTATAAGAAAAAATGATTTGCAGCACTGTACTTCTGGAGCAAAATGGAATTATAAAGCTGAACCATGAAGAATTTTATTACATGGTCACAAGTGTCACTATCTATAAGGAGCAATGAGATCCCTGTGCCTTAACCCTCTTTGGGATAGCAGTATGTGTCAAAATATCTTTTAAAGATATAAAGGATAGTTCTACCAATCACTTGCATTTTCTCTTTATTTGAGCTTATTTTGGTGTAGGTCTATTTCTGAAGCAAGAATCTTAATAAGTGAATAAATTAATCAAAAATCAATATGGAACATTTATTTTCTTACTTGAAAGAAGCTTAAAATCTATTCCAGTTTGGTGCAGTGGCACCCACCTGTAATCTCAGCAGCTTGGGAGGCTGAGGCAGGAGGATCACCAGTTCAAAGCCAGCCTCAGCAAAAACGAGGCACTAAGCAACTCAGTGAGATCCTGTCTCTAAATAAAATACAAAATAGGGCTGGGGATGTGGCTCCATGGTCAATTCAATCAATGGTACCCCCAAAACCGATCAAAACAAAAATCTATTTCAAATTTATCAAATCCACAAATTCATATTTATAAAATCTATTGAGAATGCATTTTGCTCATGTAAAAGTTTAAATTTTGGAATGAAGAACATTAATTTTAATTGAAATGGCCCACTCATTTAAATCCTTATAAGTCCCTTCCTTGCTTGGAAATAATTAATATAGAATTGCACTCAAGGTTTGTGAGAAACTGAAGTTGACTTGCAATATCAACTTCTTACAGGGCTTCCTATTTCCTAAAATAATTTCTTTATGGTGTTAGAAGACCACCCTTACATAAAGTAGTAATTACTTAATTTCTCAGGTTGTATGGCTCTTTGTAGATTACAATATGTCACAAACTTTATCATCTCATAGGACTTTACAACTAACCAAGGGGGCGTTAATTTTTTTAACCCAGATTTTGAGTTTTAAATTAATACGAAGTAAAAACAATCATTCATCACCCCCACCACAAAACCCCTAGAATCTGAGTTTGATAAATTTTTGGCCTTCATTCACATAGTTGAAAACCTTAAAATAACACCTGAAATCTTATCTTCTGTGCACAGACTCAGTACTACTTTGCTCCTTCTTAAAAGCCAGTTTCCAGAGATGATAACTTGGTATCTATGATACCATATCTATGGGCTGTGTGAAGTCAAAAACATTCAGTTCTGTTTATGCCTTTTAATTGCTTTAGACTGTGGTTTTCTCATCTATAAAATGAAGTTAAAATAGTTGCGTGAATTAAGAGAATCAACATATCTAGAGCCCTTAGAACAAAATGTGGATGCTAGTTTATTTTCACAGAACTGTAAGTTACTGTAATTCTGTTCATGAGTTCATGGTTAATGTTAGGTGCCATACAACAAGATGGGCAGGCTGTTGTGTCAGTAGTTGGAGATTCTAAAATGCCATCCAGGTGATATTTTACAAGCTCAATTACATGAGCAAATTTTGTGTGGAGTATGGGATTCAGAATAAATAAATGAGAATGACTAGCTCTTTTCTTATTTTATTGTTGGAAGACATGAACTAAGAGCACCTGAAAATATTTGGTGGTTTTCAAAGTGTATATAATTTGTGCTGTTATGCATGTGTTTCTTTGGTTTTCTAAAACTAATTTAAAAGCCCAAACAATGTTTCTCTTGACAAATGTTTTCCTAACCAGGAAGTTTAAGAAATTAGAGCAAGGAGAATTCCTTTTGAAGGAAACATTGCTCCCCAAATACCTGTCTCAATTGTGGAGAAAAATATCTCATCAAATTCACTTATTAGTCCAACTTGACATGGAAGATTTTTACAGAAAGTTTAGAAGCAATAAAATCTAGAAACAACAAATATAAATTAGCTAGAAATAATAAAGTCTTGTAATATTGAATAAGAATTTGTAATTTATTGCATTATAATAGCTATGCTTCCCTCTATTTCAATGTGAATATTTTCTTCTAGAACTTCCTCATTATTTTTTAATCCATGAGTCTGAAGACACATGATAGAAGAACACAATTTTGTTGGTAAAGCATAATTTGTCTTCGAGACTTTCAAAAAATGTTAGGATCCTGTACTGACAACATCATTTGGAAAATATTTTCCCTTTAAATATGCATAAGGACATATCCATTAATTAAATAAGATTATATTATGGTACATACGTGTTTAAATTTATTTGTATTATTTATCAGAATGTTATAGTATTTCATTAATTTTAAAAATGTTAACTGTTGATGTTACATTAATATTTAATTTAGGGATCCTATGAGAAGTTATTGAAAGTTGTTGTATTAAAAAAAATGGTCTCCCTGGATTGTAGGTTCTTTGAGAACAGAAACTGTGCTAATTTATCATAATAGCCAAGAGTCCAACATAGTACTGTTGAATACAGAGTTGTTGAATTTAAATATTCTCTTGAGGTATTATCACCATGTGAAATGTCCTCTTGTGAGTGATTATAGGATTGTGGGTTTATAATCTAAGAAGTTAAATTATTCTTCCCCAAATAGGCAAGTTTTCTTCTTCCTAACAAAATAAAATTTCTAAATTACTTTATTATGTGTGATGTATTCAATATTAAAATTAAACACTTAAAGAATGAAGTGGCCTCATGGTGAGGCCAGAGAACACACATCCAGGAATAATGTTGAAGCCACACTTGCCACGTGTCTCCTGTAGTCATTGTAGATGCTCACAGGCACCATCGGGACTGCTGCTGGTCTCAAGGACAGTATCTCCATCCCATTGCCCTCAAAGCCAGGAGCCACCATTTTCCCACAAGGATTCCACTGGGTTTTTGCTTTGGCATATTGTTTGTGTATAAATTAAAGTTTCATGCTTTGAATTTTATTTGGTAGAGCCTCTTACAAGCCAGCACTTTAGATTCCTGTGGAGGTTGGAAAACTGGCATTCTGGTTTCTTCTTAAGAGTATGTGGAACCAACCTATGTGTCCTTCAACAGATGAATGGATAAAGAAAATGTGACATATATACACAATTAAATATTACTCAGACTTGAAGAATGAAATTTTGGCATTTGCCAGTAAATGAATGGAGCTGGAGAATATTATGCTAAGTGAAATAACTCTGTACCCCAAAACCAAAGGCTGGATGTTTTCTCTGATGTGCTGATGGTAATTCACAGTAAGGATGGGGTGGTTGTGGCAAAGGAGGAATAGAGTTACCTTGGATTAGGTAGAAGAGAATGAAAGGAGGGGAGGAGGTTTAGGGATACAAAAGGTAGTAGAATGAATCAGACTTTATTATCCTATATATATATATGTGTTTACACAAGTGGTGTGATTCTACATCATGTACAACTGGAAAAATAAGAAATTACACTCTATGTATGTATGATGTGTCAAAGTGCACTCTACTGTAATGTATATTTAATTAGAACAACAACAAAAAAGAGTATGTGGGACTTGCAGGGAACTTTCCCAGTACAGGAGGGTAATTTAGAAGTGCTCTATTATAGGAAACATCACACATATCCATCACAAACCCCTTACTCTTTCCACATATCCTGACTCTGTTTTGGTCATAAATGAGTTTTCTTTTCCCTTCAGGTTCTATTTAACAGAAAGAGTTTTTGAATGTGATGTGTTTAATTCCTTACAAAAGGATGGAATAATACTTGTCTTCCTTTTCTCACAGACTTAAAATAAGATACTACACAGACATTGTGAGAAGCATAAAACTTACTCATTATTGAGTTATTATTTCATGTATTGTTATTAATATAATTATCCCTTACACTTGGTGCAATAACTAAGCCACATTATATTGTAATCAGTCTCCAGAAAATCATTCCTTAGAATACTGATAATGTACTCTTCTAAAGGAGATTAAGAAAGTCTGATTACATCATGTTATAGATAAGCAACGATGCACTACTTATTAACTAAAAGACGATCTCTTCAAAATAAATCTAAGGAAACTCTGGCCACAGGAGAACAGTTTAAAAAATAATGACTTTTCCATTAATTATTTTTAGGAGAGTCAAGCACAGTCCTTAAGATTATGAGCCTTGGAATTATTCAGACAGAATTGAATTCCTAAATCCTTGGTTATCAGTTTTTTGACTGATATTTAATCTCACGTCTCAGTTTGCTTTCACTTTTTTTAGAAAAAATCAGAATGCATGGAATTATTTTGCTATGGTATTAGGGATCCACGTGATATTTAATTATGAGATAATATGTATAAATTACATACTACAGCAGCTGGCATGTACTGTGACCAAAATGAAAGTTATTATAAGTATTTACATTGTTTTATATATTAGAGGAAAGTAATAGAAATCATAGCATTTCATTTGTTCTTCTTTGATGGATGTGTATATGTGTGTATACATATACACATGTGCTTGTGCTTGTAATATTTTGAAAGATGCCTGATAAATTGAACCAGGAAGAAAATTAATTTTTGCCACTCTTATGATTCATTTTTCTAGAAAGAAGTCCTCTCTTCTATTAGAGCAGTCTAGAAGAGAAGGCCCAAAGTGATTTTTTTTATAACTCCACTATTCAGTTGGCATTGTTGAGATAAATGGTCTTAACATGTTTACATAAATTCCTAATAAGGTTGAAGGCCATATACAAAATTTTCTCATTTCTCATATAAAAATCTCATTGTGCTTATTAACTGAAAGTTATACTCAAGGGATAACAAAGTCTTTTATTTTAGAAGTTAGGGTTAGGGTTAAACATCAACTGTTGACGTATTAGCTCACCAATATTTATGTATGTTTTGCCTTCACACACTAGAGCTTATTACATGAATACCAGTTTCTGACTTGGTAACCTCTAATATAATATAACCTAAAGATAGGTTAGTTGATATTGAGATCAGAAGCATATCACAGAAATATTAGCTAATGTTTCAAGATTACACTCACATTTATTTTATTTTATTTTTATTCATTTAATTTTGATCCATTGAACACAAATGGAGTACAGCTATTGTTTCTCTGGTTGTACACAAAGTAGAGTCACACCATCTGTGTATACATACATGTACACAGGGCAATGATGTCTGTCTCATTCTGTTATTATTCTTACCCCCAAACCCTGACCCCACCCCTCCCTTCCCTCTATGCTATCTATCCTTCCTCCATTCTTGCCACCCTTCTACCCCACATTATGCATCATCATTCACTTATAAGAGAGATCATTCAGCCTTTGGATTTTTGGGATTGGCTAATCTCACTTAGCATGACAGTCTCCAACATCATCCATTTACCTATAAATGCCATAATTTTATTCTTCTTTATGGCTGAGTAATATTCCATTGTGTATATATACAATAGTTTCTTTATCCATTCATCTATTTAAGGGCATCTAGGTTGGTTCCACAATCTAGCTACTGTGAATTGAGCAGCTATGAACATTGATGTGGCTGCATCACTGTAGTAATCTAATTTTAAGTTCCTTGGGTATAGGCCAAGGAGTGGGATAGCTGGGTCAAATGGTGGATCCATTCCAAGTTTTCTAAGGAATCTCCACACTGCTTTCCAGAGTGGCTGCATCAACTTGCACTCCCACCAGCAATGTATGAGTGTACCCTTTTCTCCACATCCTCATCAACACCTGTTGTTGCCTGTGTTCTTAATAAAAGACATTCTAATTGGGGTAAGATGAAATCTTAAGGTGGTTTTGATTTGCATTTCTCTTATTACTAAGGATGTTGAACATTTTTTCATGTATCTGTTAATTGCTTGTAGATCTTCCTCTGTAAAGTGTCTGTTCATTTCCTTGGCCCATTTATTGACTGGGTTATTAGTGTTCTTGGTATAAAGATTTCTGAGTACTTGGTAGATTCTAGAGATTAGTTCTCTATCTGAAGTGTGTGTGGCAAAAATTTTCTCCCAATCCATAGGCTCTCTCTTCACATTGTTGTTTCCTTTGCTGATAAAAAGCTTTTTAGTTTGACTCTATCCCAATTGTTGAATCCTGCTTTTGTTGCTTGTGCTTTGGGAGTCATGTTAAGGAAATCTGGTCCTAGGCCAACATGATGAAGATTTGGACCTATTTTCTCTTCTATTAGGTGCAGAGTCTCTGGTCTGATTTCTAGGTCCTTGATCCATTTTGAGTTGAGTTTTGTACAGGGTGAGAGATATGGGTTTATTTTCATTTTGCTGCATATAGATTTCCAGTTATCCCAGCACCATTTGTTGAAGAGGCTATCTTTTCTCCATTGTATGTTTTTGGCTCCTTTGTGATGTATGAGATACCTGTATTTATGTGGGTTTGTCTCTGTGTCTTCTATTCTGTACCACTGATCTACCTGTCTATTTTGGTGCCAGTATCATGCTGTTTTTGTTACTATTGCTCTGTAATACAGTTGAAGTTCTGGTATTGTGATACCCCCTGCTTTGCTCTTCTTACTAAGAATTGCTTTAGCTATTCTGGGTCTCTTACTCCTCCAAATGAATTTCATGATTGGTTGCTCTATTTCTATGAGGTCTGTCATTGGGATTTTAATTGGAATTGCATTGAATTTGTATAGTGCTTTTGGTAGTATGACCATTTTGACTATATTAATTCTGCCTATCCAGGAACATGGGAGATCGTTCCATCTTCTCAGAATTTCTTTAATTTCTTTCTTTAGTGTTCTGCACTTCTCATTGTAGAGGTCTTTCACTTGTTTTGTTAGATTGATTCCCAAGTGTTTTATTTATCTTGAGGCTATTGTGAATGGTATAGTTTTCCTAATTTCTCTTTCAGAGGATGCATCACTTATAAATAAAAATGCGTTAGATTTATGAGCATTAATTCTATATCCTACTACGTTACTGAATTCATTTATGAGTTCCAGAAGTTTTCTGGTGGAATTTTTAGGGTCTTCTAAATAGAGAGAATCATATGATCAGCAAATAGGGATACTTTGAGCTCTTCTTTTCCTATTCATATTCCTCTAATTTCTTTGGTCTGTCTAATTGCTCTGACTAGAGATTCAAGGACAATGTTGAATAGAAGTGGAGAAAGAGGGCATCCCTGCCTTTTCCAGTTTTCAGAGGGAATGCTTTCAGTTTTTCTCCATTTAGAATGATGTTAGCTGTGGGCTTAGCATAGATAGCCTTTACAATGTTAAGGAACTTTCCTACTATCCCTATATTTTCTAGTGTTTTGAGCATGAAGGGGTGCTGTATTTTTTCAAATGCTTTCTCTGCATCTATTGAAATAATCATGTGGTTCTTGACTTCAGTCTGCTGATGTGGTGAATTACACTTATTGATTTCCAGATGTTGAACCACCCTTGCATCCCTGGGATGAAACCCACTTGGTCATGGTGCACTATCTTTTTAATATGCTTTTGTATACAATTTGCTAAAATTTTGTTAAGAATTTTTGCATCTATGTTCATTAGGGATATTGGTCTGAAATTTTCTTTCCTCGATGTGTCCTTCTCTGGTTTTGGTATCAGGGTGATATTAGCTTCATAGAATGAGTTTGGAAGGGTTCCCTCCTTCTCTATTTCATGAAATACTTTGAGGAGTATTGGAATGAGCTCTTCTTTGAAGGTCTTGTAGAACTCAGCTGTGAATCCATCTGGTCCTGGCTTTTTCTTTGTTGGTAGGTTTTTGATGACTTCTTCTATTTCATTGCTTGGAATTGATCTATTTCATTATGTCCTCCAGATTCAGTTTGGGTGGCTCATATGCCTTTAGGTACCTGTTGATGTCTCCCAGGTTTTCTATTTTGTTGGAGTATAAATTTTCAAAATAGCTTCTAATTATGTTTTGTATTTCCATTGTGTCTGTTGTAATATTTCCATTTCCATCATGAATTTTGTTAATTTGGATTTTATCTCTCCTTCTCTTCATTAGTATAGCTAAGGGTTTATCAATTATGTTTATTTTTCAAAGAACCAACTTTTTGTTTTGTCAATTTTTTGAATTGTTTCTTCCTTTCAATTTCATTGATTTCCACTTGATTTTAATTATTTAATCACCTTTGGTGATGATCTGTTCCTCTTTTTCTAGGGCTTTAAACTGTAACGTGAGGTCATTGATTTGTTTATTTTTCATTCTTTTATTGAATGCACTCCATGCAATGAATTTTCCTCTTAGTACTGCTTTCGTAGTATCCCAGAGATTTTGATATGTTGTATGTTTGTTCTCATTGACCTCTAAGAATTTTTTTATTTCCCCCCTAATGTCTTCTGTTATCCATGCATCATTCAATAGCATATTATTTAATCTCCAGTTGTTTGAGTAATTTCTGTTTTTAACTTTATCGTTAATTTCTAATTTCATTCCATTATGATCTGATAGAATACAAGGTAGTATCTCTATGTTTTTGTATTTGCCAATAGTAGCTTTGTGGCATAACATATGGTCTGTTTTACAGAAGGATCCATGAGCTGCTGAGAAGAAAATGTATTTGCTTTTTGATGAATGGAATATTCTATATATGTCCGTTAAGTCTAAATTAGTGATTGTGTCATTGGGTTCTATGGTTTCTTCGTTCAATTTTTGCTTGGAAGATATCTGTCCAATGGTGAGAGAGGAGTGTTAAAGTCCCCCAGTATTATTGTGTTTTGGTCTATTTGGTTCCTGGAATTGAGAAGGATATGATTGATGTACAGGGATGTGCCATTGTTTGGTGCATGAATATTTATGATTGTTATGTCTTGCTGATTTATGCTTCCCTTAAGCAGTATGAAATGTCCTTCTTTATCCCTTCTGACTCATTTTGGCCTGATGTCTGCTTTATCTGAAATGAGGATGGTAATGCCTGCTTTTTTACTAAGACCGTTTGTATGGTATGTTTTTTCCCAACCTTTCATCTTTAGTCTGTGGACATGTTTTTCTATGAGTTGAGTCTCTTGAAGGCAGCATATTGTTGGGTCTTTCTTTTTAATCCAATCTGCCAGTCTATGTCTTTTGATTGCTGAGTTTAGGCCATTTACATTTAGGGTTATTATTGAGATATGACTTGTATTCCTGGTCATTTTGACTTTTTTTGGATTTTAATCTTACTTGGTTTTTCCTTTAGTTGGCTGTTCCTTTAGGTTAATTCCTCCCTTTGCTGACTTACGTTGTTGTTTCTCATTTCTGCCTCTTGGAATATTTTGCTGAGCATTTTCTGTAGGACTGGCTTTCTATTTGTGAATTCTTTTACCTTGTGTTTATCATGGAAGGATTTTATTTCATCTTCAAATCTGAAGGTAAGTTTTGCTGGGTATAAGATTCTTGGTTGGCATCCATTTTCTTTCAGTGCTAGGAATATGTTGTTCCAGGCCCTTCTTGCGTTTAGGGTCTGGGCTGAGAAATCTGCTGATATTCATATTGGTTTCCCCCTATATGTAATCTGATGTTTTTCTCTTGCAGCCTTTAAAATTCTATCTTTGATTTGTATGTTATATATTTTCATTATAATGTGACTGGGTGTGGATCTGTTGTGATTTTGTGCATTTGGTGTCCTATAAGCCTCTTGAATTTGATTCTCCATTTCATTCATCATATTTGGGAAATTTTCTGATATTATTTC
>JAJEJO010000456.1:408697-499268 GCA_020662805.1 Glaucomys volans | reverse complement strand
CTGGGAAACATATCAAAAGAAGCCCAACACGAAAGGTCACATACTGGGTAATACCACTTATATCAACAGTCTATGTGGGGACACACCTTAAGATGGCGACCGCATTAACAACACCCTCGGGGCAAAAGCCTCCCCCACTCGTGGTACCACCAAGGTGGCGGCCCAGGATTGGCTCATTCAACTTCCATGAACCTGAGCAGCTTTACGTCTTAGCAGGCCTCTGCCCTGCAGGCCTTGCTGTATACTGCATGTGCTGTTGACCTTTAAGATGATTGGCCCCCGCCTGTATCTCCTCCCCTCGTCCCTTTTCATATACCTGTTTCACCCCTCCATTAAACTGAGATCCTGCTCGACAGACTCCCGGCTGGGGTGCGTTTTTCAGCCGTCGACACTCACCATCCTGTTTGACCCCCGTGCTCCCCTCGCTGGTCCAAGGGTGGGCACCCAACCTTTGTTGTTCGGTGCGGAACAACAAGTCTAGAATAAGCAAATCCATTAACAGAAAGCTAATCAGTCAATGCCAGGGGGTGGTAGCAGGAAATTGGGACTACAAGGTTACTTTTGGGAATGGTGAAAATGTTATGGAATTAGTGGTGATATATGTACATCATTGTGAACATAGTCATGTCACTAAAAGGTACACTTAAAAAAAGAGTGAATTTTATGTGAATGCTATCTCAATTTTAAAATGTAAAAAAATGAAATACAGACATTTCAGACATATAAAAGCTAAAATAATTCATTACTGGCAGGCCCCTGCCAAAAAAAAAAAAAACAAGATGTTAAAAGTCCTTCAGGAAGACCAGGCCTGATGGCCTGTAAATTCAACTGTTCAGGAGGCTGAGGCAAAAAGATCAAAAGTTTAACACCAGATTGGGAAATTTAGTGAGACATGCACATATAACATTTACCAAGAGACAACATTCTGGGCCATAAATCCAATCTGTATAAATTAAAATAATTGAAATAATACAGTTGTATTACATTATAAATCAGTAACAAAAAAAATCTTCAGAAATGCCCCAAATTCATAGAAACTAAGTAATGTATTTCCAAATAACCCATCAATCAAAAAAGAAATCAGAAGGGAAAATTAGAAAATAAATTGAACTGAATGAAAGCATAAACAAAATGTCAAAATTTGTGAGAGAACAATGAAGCAGTACTTAGGAGGAGACTTAAAGCACCAAATACCAATATGATTAAAGTAGAAATGTCTCATACCAATGATCTTAGCTTCTCCAGAACAGTGAAATGGAACTGACCAAATTATGGTATGTACATATATGAATATTCCACAGTGAATTTCACCTTTACGTATATCTATAAAGCACTAATTTAAAAACTATAGATAAATAGAAGGAAGACAAGTAGAGTAGAGAAAGGAAAATAGGGAGAGGGCAGGGGGAAAAGGGAAGTATTAGGGACTGAAGTGAAGCACATTATATTGTTTGTATGATTATGACAAAATGAAGCCCAATATTATGTATAACTATAATGTACTCATAAATGTATACAAAAGAGAATTAGAGTCGGGCATGGTGGCGCACGCCTATGATCCAAGTGACTTGGGAGGCTGAGTCAGGAGGATCGCGAGTTCAAAGCCAGCCTCAGCAAAAGCAAGGCACTAAGCAACTCAGTGAGACCCTGTCTCTAAATAAAACACAAAACAGGCCTGGAGATGTGGCTCAGTGATTGAGTGCTCCTGGATTCAATCCCTAGAACACCCCCCCCTGCCCTCCACAAAATATAATACAATATGAACAAGTAAGGTCTGTCTCAGGAATGTTGGTTTAACATTTAAAAATCTATTTAATGAACTAAAACAAGTAAATTCATATTTCAACAAGCAGAGAAAGCATTTTACAAAATCAAATATCCATTTTATAAAACTATGAGCAAACTAGGATTAGAGGGAACTTCTTTACTATGATAAAATCTACAGTTAACACTGTATTTAATGGTAAAAGACTAAATACTTCCCTTAACATCAGATGCCATATTAAAATGTCTCCTCTCATAATTTCTATTTAACATTATACTAAAGGTCCCAGCCAGTGCAGTAGGGCAATAAATAAATAAAGAAAAAAGCAACCAGATTAGAAAGGAAGAAGTCAAATTATCTTTATTTACAGACATGATTTTCTATGTAGAAAACCTCAGAGAACAAAAAAGATAACTAATAATAATAGTGAGTTTATTTATTAAGTTAATAAACTAAAACAACCAATAAATGAAGTGAATAAGACTGCAGGATGTAAGATCACTACCAAAAAAAATTTCTATATACTAGAACTAACAAGTGGGAATTGAAACCAAACAATCCCATTTAGGACAGCAGCATAAATATGAAAAAACATATTAATAATAATTATTCAGAAACACATATTTAGGGAATAAATCTGACAAAAGATGTGAAAAACCTATATATACAAAACTACAAAGCATTCATATAAAATGCAAAGGTCCCAGAAATGCTTAAACACACACACACTTTTGAAAAAGAATAACAAAGTTAGATGGTTATGATTACCTGAATTCCAAGAATTATAAAGCTATAGTAACCAAACTAGCATGTCCCTGACCTAAAAATAGACATGAAAATCAATGGAAGAGAATACTCCAAAAATAAATTCACATGTATATTCCCATGTATGTCACCTTTTTGACAACGCTTCTTCAACTGGACATCAACATGTAAAATAAATAAATAAATGGAACAAACTTGGATCAATGCATTATACACCAAAAATTACACCTAGCTCAAAACTACTCATAGACCTAAATGTGACTCCTAAAAGCACAGAACCTCTAAATGAGAACAGAGAAGAATCTCTCTGTGGCCTTAGATTGGATCAAGATTTCTTAGATATGACATAACTATTGAAAAAATTCAAATTGGACTTCAACAAATTTTAATCTTCTGCTCTTCAAAAAGCAACTGTTAGAACAACAAAAAAGATAAACCAAAGCTTGGAAGAAAATCTCAGTGTCTCCCAAAAGCTCATGTGTGAGACAATACTAAAACATTCAGAGGTGAAATGGGTGAAATGACTGGGCTATGAAGACTTAACCTAATCGGTGTGTTAATCCACTGACAGGGATTAACTGGGTAGCACCTGTAGGCAGGTAGGATGTGGATGGAGGAGGTGGATCATTAGGGTTGTGCCTTTCGGGTATATTTTTGTCCCTGGTGAGCTAGTCTCTCTCTCTCTGCTTTCTGATGCATGTCCTGAACCGCTTTCCTTTGCCACACGCTTCTGCCATTATCTTCTGCCTCACCTTGGGCCCAGAGCAATGGAGTGGGCCATCTACAGACTGAGACCTCTGAAACCATGAGCCAAATAACTTTTCCTCCTCTAAAATTGTTCTTGTCTTGTATTTTGGTCACAGAGATGAAAAAGATGACTAAAACACTCAGCAAAACATGTATCTGATTAAAGATACAAATGAAGGGAACTCTCAAGAGTCAACAAAAAAACCCTTGTTTAAAAAAAAAATGGGTAAAAGATCTAAATAGACACTTCAATGAAGAATAGAGAAGTAGAGTGAAATAAAGCTCAAAAAGATACTAAATATCATTTGTCATTAGATAAATGCAAACTAAAACCACAATATCACCAAACAGCAGTTAGAATGACTAAAATTAAAGATAGCAAATGTTGAAAAAGATAGAAGAAAAAAACACTCTTCCATTCTTTTCCCCAACTACATCTTTTCTCCAACCAGCAGTAACACCATTCCAAATTTGGTGTAGATGATTTCTCTGCTTTTCATTATTCCTTTATTTGCATATGTGGTACTCTTTCTTTTGTTTATTTTTTATCTTTATTTAAATAGAATCACAATGTACATGTTCCTCTCAGATTTGTTTTTAAATTCACCACTGTTTCTACTTTATTCACATTACACATGAAGATATTATTTGTTTTCCTTTCTATAACCTAATCCATAGAATTACATTCTAATGTGACACATATATTTTCACATGCCATGATTTATTCATTCTATTATGTTCATTCAAGTTGTTTCCAGAATTTTGATATTATCAACAAGAATATCATGGACACCTCTCTAAGTCTCATCCATGCACTTCATTTTTTAGTTTTTGTTGTTATTTCTGTGCTGCTGGCAATTGAATCCAGAGCCACATCTGACACCCGTAGATTTTTGTTATCTTAACTTTTACGGTGCTGGGGGCTGAACCCAAGGCCTGGCCATGCTAGGCAAGTGCTCTACAATTGAACTATATTCCCAGGCCCTGTATTTCATTTTAAAACATATTTTACATAATAACTTTATTAATATGGAAACACTAGCATTTTTCAGGTTACTATTTGTCTGGTATTTATTTTTAAATTCTTTTACTTTCAACATTTTGGGATCTTTATATTTTAGAGTAGGACATTTATAAACAGCATTTGATATTGGTATATTAAAAACTAGTCTATTGGTCTTTCAATTAAGAGTTTTACCTGCTTTATATCATCAAGATTGATGATATATTCATGTATATCACCATATTTTGTGGTGTCTAATTGTTCTCCTTTCACTGCCTCCTTTATGTATTAACTTGAATAAATGGAAAAGATGGAGTACTTTTATAATTTTTCTCTACCATTTGAAAGTTATATAACTATTTCTAATTTGAAAAGATTACTCTGAAAATTTAAATGATCATATTTAACAAAATAAAATCTAAAGCCAATCACATCTGTACAGTTCTCATGAACTTAAGCACTCTCATTTTGAGTAACTGTACCTTGACTTACATTATTATTGTTACCAGGATTTTAATTCTCTCTTGATTTTTTCAAATCTTCTTAAATGTCTAAATCAGACATTGTTTTATTTAGTGAATGTTTATTTAGACTTATCAAGAAATGTGACATTTTATAAACCATTCCATTATTAGTGCTCTCATAAGAGACAGAAGAGAGATGATTTCTCTCATATCTATTATGTGAGGACCAACCAAAAAAACAGGTATGTGCAAACCAAAAAGTGTCCTCACCACTAAAGGAGCCAGTAGACTTTGCACATGTCCCTAAGACTGATCCCTGAGGATAGGAACAAGGTCAGTTTTGACCAAGGTGGTCTTAAATACCTGGCAGGAGAGTAGAGCCTAAAAGCACAGTTCTACATGGACATTTAAAAGAAAAAAACAATGGTTTTTTAAAAGTAACTTGAGATGTACATTTGTCAACCCTACCAAAAGTAAGTAAAGGAGGAGGCTATAAAGGAAGAGTTCTTGTGCGAGAGTGCCTAATAATAATGATAACGAGAGTTGCAAGTTTGTCCTGAGTTAATCTGAATCTGATCTCATAGACCTACAAATCTTCCTAACCTCCTACATTGATGAACTTGATCTGTTTTTCACTGATAAGATTATGAGTAACTGTCCTCATGGTTTTCAGAGACTGGCTGAAATACTTACTGTTGGTTTTGTTTTTTTGCTTTGTTTTGTTTTTGCTGATTATGTATAAAAGAGTATGTTCTGATGTCTTTATTGTTGTCTTAGCATGATCCCTGCCCTACGTACGCCTTTTCCAGTCACCTGCCATCTGCCATTGTGGACCTCTGGACTGCTCTGATGCTGACTGCCCTTAACTGCCCATGTCCCACCCCACAGAGAACAAGAACTTTGGGTTACTTCCCCCAACTTTGACCCCTTTCAGCAGGAAGCAGTTTGGAGATGTCATCACCCATTTTTCCATAGAAATGGAATTCAGAAATTGACAGTGGGGAAATGTAACAGTGGTCCACTTTATGCTTTGAATATAACCCTTGCTGCTGGGGCATTGCAACTTATTTTTTAAATGTACATGTTTCTTTCTCTTCCTCTCTCCCTGCTCCTCCCTAATTTCTCTCAGGGGAAACAGGATAACCTTTCTTCCCCATCCTACTCAGAGTTATCTGTCCCTGAGTACACACCCACCACAGGAATGAAGTAATCCAGAGTTTGGGGATGGCACCAGAATATCTCAAAAATGATTATCTCCCAAATTAACAAGTGACTACAATAGAGAACACATGCAACGTAGCCTTTGAATCACCTCTTTAAAAGTCCACATTCCTGCTGATGGGTAGAATCACACACAGCTTTGGGGACAAGAGTCCCCTCTGTTTTTCCTTTGCTAGCAGAGCATTAAACCTTCTTTTTCCTTTTTCTCAAAAGAGTGCCCTCACCAGATGCTGGATCTGCTGGTTCCCTGAACTTGTATTTCCAGCCTCTACAACTCTCAGAAATAAATTCCTGTTGTTTAAGGTACCCAGTTTATTGTATTGTTATACCAGCCAGAACTTTTTAGGAGATAACAAGAAAGGAAATTAAAAGATGTTTAGCATCATTAGCAAAGTGCAAATTAAAACTACAGTAAAATAGTGCCAATGTCTATTTGAATGATAAAAAAAGAAACAAAAACAACTCAGAAGACAAGTACTGATGAGGATGCAGAGCTACCAGAACTTTCACACTGTCAGATGTCGCTTAACAACAGGGATGCATTCTGTGAGACTCGTCGCCGGGCAATTTCATAAAGTGTACTTAAATTAAGACAGCTGTGACACTGCTAGGTGATGAGACCCACTGTTGTTAACCGAAACCTTACGGGCATAGGACTGTATATTATACATACAAAGTGGTAGAGACACTCTGGAAAACAGCTTGGCAGTTTCTTATGAAATAAAATATACATTTATTACATAACTCAGCAATTCCATTCCTAAGAATTTACCCAAATGAAAGGAAAACCTATGCTCCCATAGAAATCTATAAAACCCATGCTCCCATAAAAACATGAAGGCTCATAAGGCTTTATTTATAATTGTCAAAACCTGAAAACTACACAAATGTCCCTCAGGTTGGGAATGAGGAACTACTGATACCATACACTGGACCATTACTTGGCCATAAACAGGATAATTTTGATACATGTAACAATATGCAGAAATCTCAAACAAGGGAAATAAGGGAAATAAAGCAGATTAAAAGACATTTTTTATTATTTCATTTATATGAAATTCTTGTAAGGCAAAATACAGGCATAGAAACAGGACAGTGGTTGCCAGGAGTTGTGTACAAAGGAAGGGTTGACCACAAAAGGGCACAGGAGAATTTTGGTGGGTAATAGAATTGTTCTGTATGGGTTTTTGTTTGTTTGCTTGGTTTTTGGTTTTTGGTTTTTTGAGATAGAGTCTGTGTTGCCCAGAAGGTCTTGAGTTCATGGACTCAAGCTATCCTCCCACTTCAGCCTCCTGCCGTGAGGTCCCAGCCTGTACTGTGTGCATGTACTAAGCACTGGTGGTGCTTACATGGCAGGAAATGTTTGCCAGTACTGGCAGAACTATCCACTTGTTAAGGGTTGAATTGTGTCCCCTGAAAATTCATAGGTTAAATTCCTAATCACTAGACCCTGAGTATGTGACCTTAGTCAAAGGCAGATGCAATCAAGTTCAAATGAATTAAGGAAAGCCCTAATCTAAAATGATACGTCCTTATAAAAAGGGAAATTTGAAGACAAAAATATGGAGATGGTGGGAGGAGATGTGGGTAGTGCATGAGGAGATGGTGTGATCAGTTAATGAATGAGAAAGACTGACAGCCAACCACCAGAAGCTAAACGAAGGGCACAGAAGGATTCTAATAACCTACAAAAGGAACCAATACTAAGGAACCCACACTAAAGACTTGGGTTTCTAGCCTCCATAACTGTAAGACAATAAATTTCTGTGGCTTAGGCTATCCAATTTGTGGTACTTTGATATGGCAACCAGAGTAAACAAATCTGTACCTTTTATCATATGCAAATTATTAAAAAAACTAATTAAAACATGTTCAGTGTTACTAGTTGGAATATTAAGAGTGTGTATAAACTACAAAAAGTGATCAAGTTATTTAATATTATATGTTGCCATGGTTACAGAGCCCCCAAATGATAATGATTATTTAAATAAAATAAAATTTTTGCCAAAAAAGAATTTAGTGAAAATGAAATTCAACTTTAAGTTTTTGAGAGGAATTTTAAAACAAATGATTATAAGCTGAGATTCTCAATTTCAGCTCCAACACCATAAAGGGCTTGTAAAGAGCCAATCCTATACCAAAAAAAATAGGTGAATGAACTGACACCAACAAATTTTCTTGGAGCCATCACAGAAATAAGATATTAAGGCAAACTACTACCTTAAAATCTGCAGAGATATGTAGAGACTCACAGCCAAAAGCTACTTACCTGAAGCAGAAGCCTCTGAAGTCATGGACTGGAAGGAACACTCAAATGGTAATTTTGATGACTGGTAGATAATAAGTAAGTGCTAGTAGGAGACTGAGAAATTCCTGAGGACCACAATCTTAGGGAGATTTCCATATTTTCATGAATTTTATCTTTACAGAACTCTACCAGGTTCTCAATGTGAAGAGCCAAGGAAAATTCCCTTGTAGCTTAGACACAGGCAGGGGAAAAATAAACACTGTAAAACAACCAGAACACTATCCATAACAAAGCTATTACCTTTACTGGAGACCAGGCCCTTCAAGCCTTCCTATGGGATCGGGTAGTAGAAGGAAGGGAGATGCTAACATGCATTTTGAAGGCTGTAGCCCAGGGACTTAGACTCACTAAAAGACTGATATTTAATAATAAAATTACAGACTATTTCCCCTCCCCAAAACCTTACCACCAAACTACCAAGGTACCAGAAAACGAACTGCAGATTGCCATGGAGAGGTCTGCCAACACACAGACTCTAAGGAGTTCTTAAGAAGCCCAAAGACAACAGAGGAGACAAAGTATAAAACTAGAGGAATCTGAAGCCTCTGGCACATTCAACTACAGCAAACATCAAACAATCCAAGGCCACAAAACACACAGTAACAAATTCAAAAGAATAGAATTGTCTCAGATCACAATAGAGTTAAACTAGAAATCAGTACAAAAGACAGCTGGAAAAAAACAAAGTGTCTAGAATTGAAATAATACATTTTGAAATAATACATGGGTCAAGGAATAAGTGTCAAGAAAAAAATTAAAATATTTTAACTAAAGGAAAATGAAAATACAACTTATTAAAATTTGTGGGATGCAGCAAAAGCAATGCCTAGGAAGAAATTATAGCATTACATGTATGTATTAAAAGAAATGATCTAACACCAGATCTCCTCAGAAAACATAGGGTAAGATGAGTGATTTAAACCTCAAGTAAGCAGAAATAAATTAATGAACTAATACTAAGAAAAGCTACAGATTATGCACAAAGGCAGGCCAAACGCAGACATGAATAAAAAGCTACAATAGAGATGAAAGTTGTCTTTGAAAAGACCAATAAAATAGAAAAACTCCTGGTAAGATTGTCAAAGAGAGAGAGAAGTCACAAATCTAGAATAAAAAAGCACCACAGCAACACACACAGCAGAAAGTTGACACCAGGATCCTTGATCTCACAAAGATGAAAAATTTTTATCCCGCTGATCCTTCTATAACTCTAGATTTAAACTGGTCAAAGGAAGACCCTAATTATGACTTTTGTATTATAAGCAATATCCAACTAGCTCCACTGACAAAGATCCATTTAGTGTTATATGGAACAATTTAATTCCTACATATATTTTAACAACTATAAATGTTGATATCACTTATTTCAGAAATGTGCAAAGTTCAAAGAAAAAGACTAATTTTAACACAAAGTAACGTGTGGCACTTTTTACAAACCACAAAAAGAGATATTATACCTTATCCAATATCCCTGCTCTACTAAAGGAACTTCAACTATATGTAAATGAGAGCCAAAGCTCTTCTCAGAAAATCTCCATACTAGGGGGAAGACAAGGATTCACAAAGCAGTTTAAAAAGGTGAGCAAAAAGCAAGGTCACTAAAAGGGAACACAATTATTATTTTCCATTAAAATTAACTAGGATAGTTAAGACAAAATTTACATGTCATTTAAACGCAGTAAAAACTATTTTAAAATATGATTTCACACCATTTACATGATGATGGAGATCTGCTTCAAAGGAATTTGGGGGGAAGTGAACAAGGTGGAGAGAAAACAGGAATGGAAAGGAAGTAGGTTCATGAGTTGGAAATTGTTGAAGATAAGTAAGGAGCATACTGGGGTTCATAATACTATTCTTTCTAACATATGTTTGACATTTTCTCCATTAAAAAACTTTAAAAATTTTTATACTTTCCTGATGAGCAAATTTAATCCTCATATCCTAAAAATATAGAAAGACTGGTACCTTCCAATCTTTGAATTTTTGCTTTCACAGAAATAACAGCTTCAAAGGGTGAAACTCTCAGCTCAAAACAAGTTCCAGTCAAGGTTTCAATGAAGAGTTCCATGGTATCACAGAAAGAAAGTTTGTAGTAATAGGGTCCCACGTTATCTTCATTGAAGAATGGAGGCTCTTTCCTGTTGTCCATCACTTTGACTTTTCTGATTCCTCCAGAATATGTCGTAAACAACTGTATCGCAGTTCTAGCCAAATCGACTTTGAACATTGGTAATAAGTACTGTTGTTCATGTTTTGAGTTTTGCACCTAAAAAAAAATAGAATAATTTTTAAACAAGTCTGAAGTCATTCTTCCATATTTTCTTAATAACTCTGGCCCATATGAATCTTCCAGAGAGACCAGAATTCATGCTTTATGACTAATCCTGAATTTTCCACACCTGCCACTGAAGCCAAATCTTCAAAGTAGACTGTAAGATTATTAAGATAGGCATACATAGATATAGATAGACGTTTTTGTGTGTGCATACGTCTGTCTCACTGGGACTGAACCCAGGGGGTAACTACCACTGACAATATCCCTAGTCCCTTTTTATTTTTTTATTTTGAGGCTGGATCTCACTAAATTGCGCAGGCTGGCCCTAAACTTGTGATCCTCCTTACTAAGCCTCCTGAGTTGCTCAGATTACATGTATCACTGAATCAGGCAGAATAGGTATGTTTTTGATACTTTTATGTATCTTACTAGAGCTTAAAACAATTCCTAACATATAGTATATGGTAAATAATCATTTTAAGGTTGATATTTAAACTCAACATATCAACTTAGTTTTATAAGATTTTGAAAAATATATGTGTATCCTTTTCCAAAAATATGTAAATATGTCATCTAAATCTATAAAGCACAACTTTGCAGCCATTGCATATTTGAATCACACTGTATAAAAGGAACCACAAGAATCTTAATAGGTTGTTTAAAAACAGGAACAACTAAATAACCAACAAGCATTTGGATTTGCAGGGATTATCTATCATTATAACATTAAAAGGTGGTTAGTACTGGTAAAGGATGTTAGATAATCTCTACTTAAAACATACAGTGAGAGCTAGGGTTGTGGCTCCGTGTAGAGTGCTCACCTAGCACATATGAGGCTCTGGGTTCAATCCTCAGCACCACATTAAAATATAAAATAAAATGAAATCAAATGAAATGAAATAAAATAAAATAAAATAAATAAAGGTGTTGTATCCATCTAAAACTGAAAAACATCTTTTAAAAAAACTATACAATGGCTAATAAGTAGGAGAGGCAAGGACACCAAACAGAAGTAGAAGATAAATTACAGTATGGGCCAACCACAGTGGCACATGCCTGTAATATAGCGATTTGGAGGTTGAGGAAGGAGGATCTCAAGTTCAAGGTCACTCTCAGCAACTTAGTAAGACCCTTCAGCAACTTAGGGAGACCCTTTCTCTAAATAAAAAATAAGAAGGACGGGAATGTATCTCATTGGTAAAGCGCCCCTGGGTTTAAAATAACACCCCCCCAAAAAAAAATTACAAGTGTGGAATCAGGAACACAGGAATAATCAAATTGATAAAATGATATTAATCAATGAACTCTTGGGTAAAGGGGGAAGCCTTTGAACTTAAACTTCCTGAATGGGTAGGGAACTTTTTTGTAAAACAGCTTTATCGAGATATCATTTATGAATCATAAAATTCATTGTTTAAAAAGTAAAATTAATTGGTTTTTAGCATATCGAGAGTTGTGCAAACATCACCACGACAACTTTTGTGTATGTGTGTGGGGATAAGGGATTGAATCCAGAGCCTTGCACATCTCCAAGTGAGGAACACCCCAGTTCCTCACGATCACTTTTAGCAAATTTTTATCACTCTGAAAAGGAACCTCATACTCTGTAGCCATATCTCCCAAATTTCCCCATTTTGCCCCTCAGCCCAAGGCAACCACTAATCTACTTTTTTCTCTCCATAATTGGCCCATTCTGGACAGTTTACACAAGCAAAATTACATAATATACAGTCTTTTGTGAAGTGCTTCTTTTATTTAGCATGTTTTCAAAGTCCTTTTAGTTCTAGGGTACATAATATTCCCTTGTATGGATATACATCATGTTTTTCCAGTCATCAGTTGCTGGGCTTTGGGTTGTTTCCCGTCTTTGGCTATTATGAATAACACTAATCAATTACGAGCTCTTTTGTAGACATAGTTTACTTTCTGTGTGTGTGTGTGTGTGTGTGTCTAGGAGTAGGTTTGCTGAGTTTTGCAGTAACTCTACGTCTAGCAGTTTACAGAACGTTTTTCCAAGCTGGTCTGAAGCATTTTGCAGTCCCACCAACAATGACATTCTTGTCAATGCTTCTGGTCTTTTTGATTAAGGCAATCCTGTGATGTATAGCAGTATGTTGTGGCTGTAATTTGCATTTCTTTAATGACTAACAATTTTGAACATCTTTTTATGTGATTATTATCCATTGGCATATCTTCTACAGAGAAATGTCTATTTGGATCCTTTGCCCATTCTTTAATTTTTTTATCGAGTTGTAAGAGTTTAAATACCCTGGATACAAGCCCTTTGCCCTATATATTAGCAAATATTTTCTCTCATTTTGTGAGTTGTCTTTTTCTATCTTGATATTATCATTTCAATTTCAGAAGTCATCGATTTTAATAAAGTCCAATTTGGCCATTTTTTCTTTTGTTGTCATATTTTAAAACTTTAACCAAGGTAACAGATTCACTCATGTACACTTTCTTAAGAAATATATAGCTTTACCTTTTAATTTATAGTTAGTAGTCACTCTGAATTTATTTTTGCATATGGTGTGAGGTAGGATTCTAACTTGATTCTTTTGCATGTGTTTATCCAGTTGTTTCAGTATGATTTATTGGATTGGCTCTCCTATCCCCATTGTCTTGTATCCCTTGTAGAAAAGTAACTGACCATTTTTTCATATATCTGTTGATCCTTGTAGATCATTTTTTCATATATCTGTTGGTCCTTGTTGATCCTTGTAGATCCTTTTCTGTGTAGTGTCTGCTCATTTCCTTAGCCCATTTATTGATTGGGTTATTTGCATTCTTGGTGTAAAGTTTTCTGAGTTCTTTATAGATTCTGGAGATTAGTGCTCTACCAGAAGTTTGTATGGCAAAGATTTTCTCCCACTCTGGAGACACTCTCTTCACATTCTAGATCGTTTCCTTTGCTGAGAAAAAGCTTTTAAGTTTGAATCTATCCCAATCATTGATTCCTGCCTTTATTTCTTGTGCTCTGGGGGTCATGTTAAGGACTGGTTTTAAGCCGATGTGATGAAGATTTGGACCTACTTTTTCTTCTCTTAGGTGCAGGGTCTCTAGTCTAATTCCTACGTCCTTGATCCGTTTTGAGTTTTGTGCAAGGTGAGAGATAGGGGTTTAGGTTTCATTTTGCTGCATATGGATTTCCGTTTTCCCAGCACCATTTGTTGAAGAGGCTGTCTTTTCTCCATTGTATGTTTTTGGCTCCTTTGTCAAGTATGAGATACCTGTATTTATGTGGGTTTGTCTCTGTGTCCTCTATTCTGTACCATTGGTCTACCTGCCTATTCTGATGCCAATACCATGCTGTTTTTGTTACTATTGCTCTGTAGTATAGTTGAAGGTCTGGTATTGTAATACCACCTGCTTCGCTCTTCTTGCTAAGGATTGCTTTAGCTATTCTGGGTCTCTTATTCTTCCAAATGAATTTCATGATTGCTTGCTCTATTTCTATGAGGTCCATCATTGGGATTATAATTGGAATTGCATTGAATTTGTATAGTGCTTTTGGTAGTATGGCCATTTTGACAATATTAATTCTGCCTATCCAAGAACATGGGAGATCTTTGCATCTTCTACGGTTTTCTTTATTTCTTTAGTGTTCTGTAGTTCTCATTGTAGAGGTCTTTCACCTCTTTGTTAAATTGATTCCCAAGTTTTGTTTGTTTCTTTGTTGAGGCTATTGTGAATGGGGTGGTTTTCCTAATTTCTCTTTCAGAGGATTCATCACTTATGAATAAAAATGCATTAGATTTATGAGCACTGATTTTATACCCTGCTACATTACTGAATTCATTTATGAGTCTAGAAGTTTTCAGATGGAATTTTTCAGCTCCTCTAAATATAGAATCATGTCATCAACAAATAGTAATAGTTTGAGCTCTTCTTTTCCTTTTCTTATCCCTTTAATTTCTTTGGTCTGTCTAATTGCTCTGGCTAGAATTTCAAGGACAATGTTGAAGAGAAGAGGTGAAAGAGGGTATCCCTGCCTTGTTCCAGTTTTTAGGGGGAATGCGTTCAGTTTTTCTCCATTTAGAATGATGCTGGCCATAGGCTTAGCATAGATAGCCTTTATAATGTTGAGGTATGTTCCTACTATCCCTACTTTTTCTAGTGCTTTGAGAAGAAGTGGTGCTGCATTTTATCAAATGCTTTTTCTCCATCTATTGAAATAATCATGTGATTCATAATGTTAAGCCTGTTGATGTGAATTACATTTACAGACTTCTGGATGTTGAACCAACCATGCATCCCTGGGATGAAACCCACTAGATCATGGTGCACCATCTTTTTAATGTGTTTTTGTATGCGATTTGCTAAAATTTTGTTAAGAATTTTTACATCTATGTTCATTAGAGATATTTGTCTGATGTTTTCTTTTCTTGATATGTCTTTGTCTGGTTTTGGCATTAGCTTCATAGAATGAGTTTGGAAGGGTTCCCTCCTCCTCTATTTCATGATACTTTGAGGAGTATTGGAATGAGTTCTTCTTTGGAGGTCTTGTAGAACTCAGCTGAGAATCCATCTGGTCCTGGACTTTTCTTGATTGGTAGGCTTTTGATGACTTCTATTGTGCTTCAGATTCAGTTTGGGTGGATCATATATGTCTCTAGAAACCTGTTGATGTCTTCGAGATTTTCGATTTTGTTGGAGTATAGATTTTCAAAGTAGTTTCTGTTTTGTATTTCAATAGTGTCTGTTGTGATACTTCCTTTTTCATCATGAATTTTAGTAATTTGAGTTTTTTCTCTCCTCTTCATTAGTGTGGCTAAGGGTTTATCAATTTTGTTTATTTTTTCAAAGAACCAACTTTTTGTTTTGTCAATTTATTGTATTGCTTCTTTTATTTCAATTTCATTGATTTCAGCTCTTATTTTAATTATTTTCCATCTTCTACTACTTTGGTGTTGATCTGTTCTTCTTTTTCTAGGACTTTGAGTTGTAACGTTAGATCATTTCATTGTTGACTTTTTCTTCTTTTATTTAATTCTCTCCATGGAATGAATTGTCCTCTTAGTACTGCCTTCATAGTGTCTCAGAGATTTTGATAAGTTGTATTGATCTCGTTTACCTCTAAGAATTTTTTTTATCTCCCCCCATGTCTTCTGTTATCCATGCATCATTCAATAGTGTATTAATTAGTCTCCAGGTGTTGGAGTAGTTTCTGTTTTTTATTTTATCACATTCTAATTTCATTCCATTATGATTTGATAGAATGCAAGGTAGTATTCTCTATCTTTTTGTATTTGCTAAAAGTAGCTTTGTGGCATAACGTATGGTCTATTTTAGAGCTCTAGTAATAAGAGAAATGCAAATCAAAACTACCCTACAATTCATCTCACCCCAATTAGAATGTCTATTATCAAAAATACAAGTAACAATAGGTGTTGGTGAGGGTGTGGGGGAAAAAGGTACACTCATACATTGCTGGTGGGGTTGCAAATTGGTGCAGCCACTCTGGAAAGCAATATGGAGATTCCTTAGAAAACTTAGAATGGACCCACCATTTGACCCAGCTATCCCACTCCTTGGCCTATACCCAAAGGACTTAAAATCTGCATACTACAGTGACACAGCCACACCACTGTTTACAGCAGCTCAATTCACAATAGCTAGATTGTGGAAACAACCTAGATGCCCTTCAATAGATGAATGGATAAAGAAATTGTGATATATACACAATGGAATATTACTCAGCCATAAAGAAGAATTATGACATCTGCAGGTAAATGGATAGAGTTGGAGAATATCATGTTAAGTGAAATAAGTCAATCCCAAAAAACCAAAGGCCAAATCATGTCTCTGATAACTGGTTGATGATATATAACGGGGGCGGTGGGAAGGTAACGGAAGAATGGAAGAAGGATGGATTGTGTAGACAGAAATGAGGGGTGGGGAGTGGGCAGGGGTAGGAAAGATAATAGAATGAGACAAACATCACCTTATGTACATGTATGAATATGCAAATGGTGTGACTCTACTTCATGTACAAGCAGAGAAATGATAGTTGTACTCCATTTCTGTACAATGAATCAAAATGAAAAACAGGGAACATTTGTTTCTCTTCCTAATACTCTCGGTACTATGACAACAGGATCTGTGGTTTTTGTTTGTTTGTTTGTTTGTTTGTTTAGAACCAGGGATTGAACTCAGGGCACTCGGCCACTGAGCCACATCCCCAGCCCTGTTTTGTATTTTATTTAGAGACAGGGTCTCACTGAGTTGCTTAGGGCCTCGCTAGGTTGCTGAGGCTGGCTTTGAACTCGAGATCCTCCTGACTCAGCCTCCCAAGTCGCTTGGATTACAGGCGTGTGCCACCACGCCCGGCTACAGGATCTGTTTTGACTCATCATTGTATTTCATTCAGCCGCAAATAAATATTTTTTGGATGAAAAAAAATTTTTTTTAAAGAAAATCAACTTACTATAAATGTGTTTAATTTCAATTTCAGACTTTTAATTCTATTCCATTGTTTTATATTCATATACATATATATATACACACATACATATACATATATATATCCTTATTTCAGTAATATACTGTCTTGATTATTGTAGCTTTAAGTTCTGAGATCAGGAAATGATGAGTCCTCCAATTTGTTCTTCTCTTTCCAGACTACTATTCTAAAACCCCTGAAATTTCCATATGAATTTCAGGATGAATATACCTATTTTACAAAAATGTCAGCTGAGATTTTGATAGGAATTATATTGAGTCTGTAGATCCAAATTCTTGGAGAGTATTGCCATATTAACAACATTGTCTTCCCATCCATGAATATGCAATGTCTTTCAGTCTATGTATTCTTTAATTTCTTTCAAGTATTTTTTTAGATTATAAATTGTATAGTTTACTCCTAAGTATTTTATTCTTTTTGGTACTATTATAAATGGAATTATCCTATTTTTTTAGATTCTACATTGTAGTGTACAAGAATAAAATTTATTTTAACATACTAATCTTATACCCTGCAACTTGTGTAACTGTTTCTGTAAATATAGTTTTACTTCTTCCTTTCCAACTAGATCTCCTTTATTTCCTTTTCTTGGTTATAGTAAATCCTTTTAACCTACAGTATAAAGTTGACTAGCAATGGTTTGACTAGACGTCTTTGTATTATTCCTGATGTAGGAGGAAAGCATTAAGTTTTGCTAATAGATATGCTGTTAACTGAGGTTTTCACAGATAACCTTTCTCAGGTTAAAGAGTTTCCCTTCTATTCCTGCTTGTTTAGCATCTGGGGTTTTTGTTTGTTTTAAACCATGAAGGGGGTACAGATTTTGTCAAATTTTTTTTTCCTGTATCCACCTAAACAATCATGGTTTTTATTAATTAGTTATTACTTTCATTATTACTAATGATTTAATATATTACACCTTCTGTCTTGAATCAACCCTGCATTCCCAGATTAAATTGTATTTGTATACATAATCCTTCATATATGTTGCTGGACTTGGTTTGGTAGAATTTACTGAGTATTTGAGTCTATAATCATGAGATAATAATTTGTAGTTTTGCATTTTTCTGATTTTGTAATCAGGGTAATACTGGCTTCATAGAATCAATTGGGAAATGTTCCCTAAAGATAGGTAAATTTCTGAATATATTTCAGGATGGGTAAAGCCTTGGAGTAAAAGGATATCTGTAAGCAAGCCAAGGTGAACATTAAGAATTTTAAGAATAAAAAATGTGTTAGACATAATTTTTTTCTACCAAAAGGATATGAGCTATCACTGAAGTCATAATTTTAGTACAAATGTATTTAAAGTTATCTAACAATTGTGGTTTGGATAATAATCAATAATCACCACTCTAAAAGCATGACAGGCATCTGAACTCTGGATACTACAAAGATACCTGAAATCCAACATTATCCAAAAATAATTACCTTTCCCACAAACCTTCCTTCTGTTCTGCAGTCCTCACCTTGTTGAACAGTACCACCATTCATTCAATCATTCAAGCCAGAAATTTAGGAATCATTTTGGGTTTTTCCCCTAACCCCATGACATCTGAAAGTGACCATAATGACAGTTTGACTTCTTAATATTTCTGTATGCTGTTACCCTCTCCATTCACACTGGTTAGGACTTAGTTTCAACTTAGTTTCAGGAGTGCATTAGCTCTCAATTGAGCCATTTTCAAGGCCTAGCTATTATCTTTTACTCCTGTGCTTTATTCTTCCAATACACCAATTTTCTTTAAAAACTTTTGGAAATAAAGTTTATGAAAAATGGATTATGGTGTCATTTTATCACACTATTCAGTAATTACTATACTCTCTATTATCTGTGTTTAAGCAGGGGAAGAGGTCAAAGTTCTAAAATGTTTATTCTTGACTTTAGAATGCACTGAAGTGAAATCTCACCATGAGGGAAATGAGTCTAAGTTATGGACACAATTTTTTCTCCTTTTAAATACTTTATTTTTTTAAAGAGTAGATGCAGGTACACAGCAAAATTGAGCAAAAAGTACAGAAGAGATCACCCGTCCTCCCCCCTCCCTCCTCCCTAGCTACACCCTGTGCCAGCATAGTACATTTGTTATAACTGATGAACCTACACATCATTATCACCCCAAATCCACTGTTCACATTATGGTTCACTACTGATTTATAAACTATAGGTTTGGACAAACGTATAAAGGCATATATTTGTAATGATAGCATTAGAGTAGTTACACTGCCCCCCAAAATCCTGTGGTCTGCCTATTGAAACCTCCTTTCCCTCAACTCCTAGCAACTCCTCATCTTTTAAATGCATCCATAGCTTATCTTTTCCAGAATATCATACAGTTGTAATCATACAATGTGCACCCTTTTCAGATTGGCTTCTTTCACTTAGTAGTATGCAGTTAAGGTTCTTCCACATCATTTCATTACTTGATGGCTTCTTTTTTTTTCAACAAAGTCACTCTTATTTATTTAGCTATAAGAAATTAATCTTTTTAATTAAATCACCAGGAATTTTTAGCACAAAATTTGACACCTTAATGAACACCACATCCTGGGCTCCAGGACTTGCTCTGCCTCTCCCAATCCTCAGCAGGTTTTAGAGGGAAAGACATCATTAACAGAGACCAAGTTCAGATGGTTGCACATCCTCCTTTCCCAGCCACTGGACAAGCTGGCTTATTTCTTTTTAATATTAAATAATATTCTATTTTCTAGATGTACCACAGTCTATTTATCCATTCACCTACTGATAGATATCTTAGATACTTCCAATTTTTGGCAATTATGAACAAAAGTTACTCAATATTTTCCTAAGGATATGTTTTCAACACATTTAGGCAAATCCCAAGAAATGCAACTGCTGGATTGTCTGATAAGAGTATGTTTAATTTTTTTTAGAAGACACTAAATAATATTCCCAAGTGTCTATACCATTTTGGCATTCCCACCAGAATGAATGGGAATTTCTGCTGCTCCACATCCTCATCTCATTTTCTATACTGTCAGTGTTCTGGATTTTGGTCATCCTAAGCAGTCATGTAGTAGTGTCTTGTTTTAATTTATGTTTCCCTAACAAAATATAGTGAGGAATACAGTTTCTTTTGAAAACATGGAACTAATCCTGTTAATTCTTAGCTCAGGGTTCTATAATGGCAACCACTCTATAGACGAGCATTCAGGCTGGAATGTGGTGGCACACAACTGTATCCCCTACCACTCAGAAGACTGAGGTAGGAGGATCTCAAGTTCTAGGCTAGCCTTGGCAATGTGGCCAGACCCTGTCTCAAAATTGGGTTAGGTGGGTATGGGATAACATTCAGACTCCCTAGAAAGTCTCCTAAGGCCTCACCTTCTGGCCCCTTTTAACTTATCTGCAAATTTCACCCCAACCCCCTGGTAGTTTATCCTCTAACCATTTCCACTTCCAGCTCTGGAACATACCAGCTTCTGTATCTTTCTCCTGTTCAGCTCTATTCACTTCATACCATCCATGACTACGTAATAAGGAACTAGTCACCTCCGAAGGCTCAACTCAGGGGGCTGGGGACATATCTCAAAGACTACACAAGAGGTCTGGGTTTAATCCCCAGAACTACCCAAAATAAATAAATTAAACTTAGCTCTAACATAAACTATCCCATAAAACCTTTTATATCTAATCTTTTTTTTTTTTTTTTTTCTGGTACTGGGGATTGAACTCTGGGGTGCCACAACCCCCAGTGCTTTTCTTTTTTCAAGACAGGGTCTCACTAAACTGTTTAGGGCTTTCCTTTTTGCTGAGACTGTCCTCAAACTTGGAATCTTCCTGCCTCAGCCTCCTGAGTCGCTGGGATTACAGGTGAATGACAGCAAGCCCAGCTCTCTCTGTTGCGCCACCACCTACATCACATAACAACTAATTTTACTGTTTACATGGCTTTCCTGCCCTTCTAAACCATAAGCTATTTAAGGGAGGAAAGACCTTTGACTTACTTCTCTATCATTTAGCAGTGTTTTTCACATATTGGTACTCACTGAAAGTTTGTTGGATTAAAGAATAAGAAAAACACTTCCTCAATTGATCCTTAGGAAAAAACTGTGATATACGTAAGGTATTCTTTTATCTTAGAGATATGCTCCAAGTCAGTTTGAAGGGACATTGGTTTCCCATAGAAATGATATACCAATTCCACCAAAATGTACCCAGTTCATGACAGACATGCACATATATGTAATTTGATGGAGTGTGAGCTTTCATAATACTAATAGGAAATAAATTTCATTTACTAAGGAAACTGAGTTATATTGTGCAAATTGCTAATGCTCCTAAAGAAACGGCATCACAGGAAAAAAGCTGTTGCTGACAGCAGTTGATCTGAGTGCTGTTATGCTACTGCTGGCAATGCTGGCAAAAGGCCATTACTGCTAAAGAGAAGCTTTAAATAATGAACTGTGCTGCTCAGGTTTATTATATTTTTATGTCTTTTTTATATTTTAACTTATGTTTCCCTAATAAAATATAGTGAGGAATACAGTTTCTTTTGAAAACAAAAGATATTTTTCTATCTTTTTCAGTGAAATGCTTCAGTGAAATGTTGGCTAGAGATGTAGCTCAGTGGTAGAGCACTTGCCTAGTATGTGTGAGGTCCAGAGTTCAATTCCCACTCCACCTAAAAGAAAAAGGGGGGTATGGAATCCCATGAAAACAGAAGGGAGATCAGTAAAGCAGAAGGGGATTAAAAGGGAAGGGGAAATGGGGCAGGAGGAGGGATGGGAAAAGAGAAAAATGGTGGAATGAAATCAATGAAACTATGCTATGTACATGTATGAATATACCATAATGAATTTCTACTTTATGTATATTTATAAGCACTAGTTTAAAAAGAGGAAAGTACTGAGGACTCTGGCTGAAGTGGAGGAAAGTACATTTCATGTTTGTATGACTATGTCAAAACAAGCTACAATATTATCTATAATTAAAGTGCATCAATTTAAAAAAAGGGAAAAGGTAGTGAAATGTCTATAGGAAAAATGCCTATATGGAGCTCTAGAACCCCAATCCCTTTTTGTTCCCTCATTGAAACAATTACTTTTAAAATATCATTTTGGGGCTGGGGATATAGCTCAGTTGGTAGAGTGCTTGCCTTACAAGCACAAGGCCCTGGGTTCAATCCCCAGCACCGCCAAAAAATAAAAAATAAATAAAAAAATAAAACCTGCAAAAAAATAAATAAATAAAATAAAATATCATTTTGGTTAACATGTTGATTCTTAAAAACATACTTAGCAGGGTGTGATGGCACATGCCTGTAATCCAAGTGACTTGGGAGGCTGAGGCAAGAGAATTGTAAGTTCAAAGCCAGCCTCAGCAACCTAGTGAGGTCCAAGCAACCTAGCAAGACCCTGTCTCAAAATAAAATACAAAGTGGGCTGGGGATGTGGCTCAGTGGTGGAGTGTCCCTGAGTTCAATCCACAGTACCAAAAAAAGCCCCCCAAAAACCTAAAAAAAAAAATACTTATCATGATACATCCAGTAGGAGTGTACTACAGAATGACCAGTGTCTGTTAACCCGAGGACGACAACACCCCCACCTACAAAGGAGCAGCTGTGGCAGCAGAACTCAGGTATGCTGAAACCAACATCCCAGAAAGACAGACTGGGTGAGCAGTGCCCACCCAGGGGTCTAGACACAGAGACTCCAAAAGGAGCAAGTCTTTCAGCACAGCGCTCCTGCACAGCAGTACCCTGAAAACGACACACAATCTGTGGGGAGGGTAGAAGGGAACAGATTTGGAAATCCTTCATCTAAAACAAGAATACATACTATAGATTAGAAGAAAAATAGCAATAAAGCACCACCTTAATTATGCTGGAATTTGCATGGTAAGTTTAGACCCAGTCAATAGAATTATTTGTAATATACAAAAAGAACCAAGAATAGTAACCACAACTGAAAATGCTTCCTCTTGAAAATAGTCATACTTTCATTAGAAGAAACATAATGAAATCATGTAATCTGGTTAAACCAGACCAGAGGACTAAAAGAGCAAGTAGAAGATCTAGTGGGCCACAGACCTGGCCAGTGCTAACAGCTGAGTGCACAGAGGGCTTCTCCCTGTGGTCATGACTGGCTACTCATATTGGGGGCCACGTGATGTTGGGAAAGGAGTGGTGCAACAAAGACTCAAAGACGGAAAATGATGAAGCACAGCTTTAAAAACACAAAAGAAAGGAGGCAGGGGGAGAAAAAGGTGGTCCAGAATTTTTACAAATAATTCAAAAAATATACCTATCAAGAGTAATGACATAGAAGCCATTTCTAAATAAATTCCCAAAACATGTCCTCTTTTCTGAAAAAGCTCTGAGAACAGCCTCCAAACACGAAAGGGAAGTTAAAGACACGTAAGGAAATAATGGCACTGAATAAATAATGCTGGTAACCTGGAATCTGCTTCCCTCTCTGCTCTAAGAGGGTCATCAGATCTAAGAGCAGTTACCTTTTAAACTCTCCCCCGACTTGAAGGCATCAGCACGTGACGTGCACGAGTGGCAGACGCAGACCTCCGGGTACCGTGTGCACGAACACCCGCCGCACGGCACGCCCGGACCTCAAGCCCAGCCTGGAGCCGCCTGCGAGGGGGACGGGGGAAGAACCCGGGTCGCTACCCGCTCACAAGTCACCTGCGCAGCCCGTGCTCCTCGCGCTACCCCGACGTCCCGGCCTCAAGCTGGAGGGCGGCGGCCGCGCTGCCCGCGGGACGGCGACGCGGAGACGAGCAGCGCTCAGGGCAGGGGCGGGGCTGCCCGCGGCGGCCAGCGGAGGGCGGCCCGCGAGCGCGGGTCCTGCGCGAAGGCGGCCCGCCGCGCCAGAGCCAGGGCGGCGGCCGGAGTCGGGCGGCGCGGCGGGGACTGCGGGCGGGCGCGGCCCTGCTGCCCGGCTGCCCGGCTGCCCTGCGCGCCGCTCCACCCCGCTCGGCGGCCCGCGGCCCAGGGCCCTCCCCCTCCGGCGCGCTCGCCCTCGCCCTGCCCTCACCGGCTGTCGGTCCGTCCGCTCGCTCGCACACGGGCCGAAGACGCGGCTCCGCAGGCGTCGCCGCAGCAGGCGCAGGGCTGCAACGCTCCGCGGCCGCCGCGCCTCCGCCCTTTGTGACGCCGCCTGCCAATCGCCCGCGACGCTGACGCCGCCCTCCAATCAGCCGCGCGGGGCGGGGCCCGCCGCCCGGCGCGGCGGTTGCTCGGACGCTGGGGCCCGGCGTTCGGGGGTTCGTCGGTTAGGAGGCCCGGATGCAGCGCTTCCTCACTGACCAGTGAGCGCCTCCCGGGACCTCTGATGACCTCTGCAGTGGCTGGTTCCCGGGCAGGCCCGTCCAGTGCCGCGGCTTTCGCAGAGCCTGGGACACTGCCAGTACCTCCTGGTCGGCGAACAAGTCTCCCTCCTTCAACCTAAACCGCCCCTAACATTTCCGGCTTTAATTGCCTCGCCTGAAACGTGGACACGACCATGCCTGGCTGCAGGCAAAGGCCAAAGCGGATAACTTCCTGGAGGCCTCCTCAGGAAGGCTGCACACCAGGTGCAGCGCGGGCAGTGCGGATTCCAGGTCCCAGCCGCCCTGTTTCCCTGTTGCAGTTTCCAGGCTGCTGAGCCGGGCGTGAACAATAACCAGCTCCAAGACAACACCGATCTCCGAAACCAACATGAGCCCCACTGTTCCGTTCTCCACGTAGGTGGTTCCTAACAAAACTTACCACCTCGCGACCCATGTCACTAGGTGGACTGTTCACCTGGCAATGAAATCATCTTACTCCCACTGCTGGTTCATCATGCTCAGTTTAGTACTCGGGAACCAGCCTAGGATGAATCCAGCACCTAACCAGACTGACTATATTCTCTCTCTCTCAAACTGAGTCCCTACCCACTAACCTCCACAACCCACCAAACTCCAGACAATGCACTGGGTCGTGTATGGGAAGGCGCTTCACTTCATTTGTCATTCTCTCTTACCATGGGTCGATTTCTAGACTCTACACTTGCAGAACAGGTTGAAACTTCTTGAAGACAGAGACATGATAGTGATAATCTTCATGTACAGAACTAAGTACTAGTGCCTGTGACAGAGACTTAGTTTAATAAGTAAAAAACTTTCTCAACCCTAAACCCCAATTCAGAGAACCGACAGCATAGGCTTTGGAGTCAGGCAGAAGACTTAAGTCTTGGTCTCTAATACGGATGCTCCACAGATCGGACCAAGTCTTTCATTCTGAGTCATGTACTGTTTTTGAGTGTGATGTAGTAATAAGGGTCTTTACATATTTTCTCCCCAATCATAATCCTGAAAAGTTGGTATAAAGCTAAGGAAGGAAACACAATTTCCTACAATTAAACAGCTCTAAATGTGAAAACCGAATTTGAATCTCGGACAACAAAATGCAACCTTGTTCCATTATTCCACTTTTTCTCCCAGATTTTTAGTCTTATCTATGAAATTAGGACATTACTGATCTGGTAATAGAGACTAAATTAAATAGCATGAAAAGTGCCTGCCATAGAATTTTTTTTTTTTTTTTTGCCATAGACTCCCTTTTTCAAACTTCTCAATACAATAGTTTGCATGTTTCTAACTCCAATTTTATGAATCCCTACAATCAATCCTGACTGGTGAATAGATTTGGTGACAAATCTTGCTGAGTCAGATCCTACACTGGGCTTGAACTCAGAGCAGGAAAGCTGAAGGAACACAAGGCAAATGAATAAAAGGGATAGGAAGAGAAAGCAACTGATTAAGTGCCCTTTTCTGCCATCAAGTCACTCTCACAGCAGGGCAGGGCACACTTGCTGACCTGTGGGAGCCACACAGAATCTTTGGCTGTGGGTATGAGGAACTCCCAGTCTAAGGTCCTGATAGGTTGCCAAGGCTGACCTTGAACTTGTGATCCTCCTGCCTCAGTGTCCCAAGTAGCTGGGATTATAAGTATGCGACACTGTGCCCAGCTCCCCAGTCCAATCTTAACGTATCCAAGGAAATTGCTAATGGCTTTAGGACCTGTGAGACCTGGCTAGCCTACAAGATCATACCAGATACAACACAGCACAGTAAAACAGAGCTAGGAGCTAGGGAGGTGAGCCATTCATGTGACAAGTAGCTACCACACTGGCCAATGAAGACACAGAACATATCCATCAGTGCAGAATTCTACAGTACCCTGCTGCTCTGGAGGCTGAGATTTCCATTTTAAGTATGTCTCCCTGCTAATATAACCTGAGTTCACCCTGCTGACTCCACAAGAGAATGCAAAGCTCCAGCGATGGAAATGGATGACTTAAAGCAAAGGTCAGCAAACTGTTTCTGTAAAGGGGCAAATAGAAAGCACTTTGGGCTCCGTGGATCATCCAGTCTCTGCCGCAGCGACTCAAGGTTGGCGTTGTAAGTAGGTGGAATGTAACCACAGACAACATGTAAACAAACAGGTTTGGCTGTTTTCCAGTGAAACTTTACAAAACCAGATGGTTGAGGGTCATAGTTTGCCAAATGTTTCCTTAAAGCACCTGCAGAGGAATCTTTGGAATTCAGTGGAAATCTTGAAGCTAAGACTCATGAAGTATAATCTCTCATCTCCTTTCTCTTTCTTTTGCCAAGGCCTTTCCTAAGCTAGGACTTCCTGCCATGAAATAAACACTTGAGGTCATCTGTCCAGCATTTGCTACTTTCAGATTCCCTACAGACCTATGAAAGCCACAAATAGACTTCTTCTCTAACATGCTCTAATCTTATGACCCTACTAAGGCTAATTAAATAAAAACACGCCAATTACCATGAAACATTTATTTGTGTTTTACAGTTTTAAGCATGGTTAAAATCTGGGCAGAGGGCTGGGGATATAGCTCAGGTGGTAGAGTGCCTGCTTCACAAGCACAAGGCCCTGGGCTCAATTCCCAGCACTGCAAAAAAAAAAAAAAAAAAAAAAAAAAATTCAGGGCAGAAAATACTAAGTACATTGGGTAAAAGGTGAGCTAGCTGTTTCAGTGTTTGCTTTGTGTAATCAGGTTAAAACAATAAACATCAAGACAGCATTGTTTACTGAAGAATGCAGCTGAAGGGTGAGACATGGATACTCTGAATGCTTTACTGGCCTCCAAAGGCATTCAGGGGATCATCAAATATGTTAGACCCCTTGTGTTCACATCTTGGTTCAGGTGCTGCCTGTGCAGATCGGCTTTTTGGTTTGGTTGTCTTAGCCTGGAGACCAGAGGAGAAGATATCATCTAAAAAAAAAAAAAAAGAAAAGAAAAAGAAAGAAAGAAAAAAATTTGCTGAACAAGCAAGAAAATGGGTGCTTCTAAGACATTCCCACAAACCACTGAAGAACCATTTCTAGTAATAGTACAGGGTATCAAGAAACAGAAATAAAGAAGTCAAGCCTCTTATAATTAAATATAAATCACAGGTTGCTTTGAGCACAGGTATCTTAGCTATAAAATGTGTATGTGAATGAAAATAAAAAAGGATCTCTAACCCAGAGTAGAAACTTGGACACTGGTTTTCTACATTCTTTTCACTTTGGATTTTAAAAGAAAAGAATGACTAAGAATATGCAAGAGTCCAATATAGGATTCACTCTCTTTCAGAATAAACATATGAATTCAAGGCATCTTGGGAAGACTGCAGTCTTTGTGACTACTATATCCATGTTCATCTTAATTATGCTGCTTACCCAGTAATATTACTGCTTGGATTTCATCACACCAAGATTCCAACATGTGGATATAAAGAGAGGTTCACACAAATGATAAAGACCACAGCCGTTATTGGCAATAGAAAAAACTCAGAAACAACTGAGACCATCACTAAAAGGCTAATGGCTAAATACAAAGCAGCATTACACAACCACTAAAATCAAGGAAGGATCTCCATGTGCTAACAAGGTAAGACATTTACAAAGTGGCTGGAAGGGCTCTGGGAATGTGGTTCAGTGGGAGAGTATGTGTGAGTATGTGCCTAGTATGTGTGAGGCCCTGGGTGTGATTCCCAGCACCACCAGGGTTAAAAAAAAAAGAAAAGAAAAAGGTGACTAGAAGGAATAGCAGAACAGTAAAAAAATGTGTACACATTTATATGTATGCAAATGTATATTAATATCACCATGTCTGAAAGGACACAAACCAAACTACTAATATTGGTTACATCTGAGGCTTTTTTGTTTTTTGATTTTTACATTTTCTAAATTATAAGACTATTACCATAAGCATGTATTACACTTTTGGTAACAAATGATGTCTCCTGCACTCCGCAGGGTGAGAGATCGCACACAGCTTGCTAGGGCTGTATGCCCAGTGTGGCTCTGCAACAGCAACTGTCTCCCGGGACTAGATTTGGGAAGGAAGGAGGGGAAAGAATAAGAAGCATATATTTGGCCTTAACCCCCAGGTCTCAGACATAGGACACATAGGAAGCCCAACGTTTATAGCCACCAGGCATCTGGCTTGCCCATTAACCAAACAGAAGTTGCAGCATGTTCACAAGCGAGATGCCAAGTCTGCTGTATGTTCTACTTCCCTGCCATCCTACTCTCCTCATATGCTGCCCAAGTCTTTGAAATGCTGACCCTTACTCTATAGCTGGAACTCTGACTCAACCAACCGCATGGTACCCAAGGTAGCTACCTCAGCCGACATTAGTAGGTGGGGCAGTTCCTGATTTTGTAACATCACAGTGTTTGTCAGATGGTTGGGAGGGGCACGCTAAGATAAAAGTTAGTTATACATAAAGGTTAAATTCTGGGTACTTTCATATTCCTTGATGTCTACCTTGCCAAAAAGCTGTTTCACTGAAATATGACTATCGATTAGTTGTACACACTCAGCCTAATTCAGGTTTATATAGCAAACTGAAATCCACTGGGAAGAGTTTCTAGGAAAACCAAGAAAAGGAAAGGAACAGAACAAGCACCTGAATAGGAACAGTTCTCTAAATCAAACACAGAAAAGCAAACTTACCCATATCATCATCAAATATAGACTTAGCTTCTACTTTCTTTTTGGACTTTTCTTTGGGTTTTATAGTTAGGTCAGCAAAGATGTCGATGTTATCATCAAATAAGTTGGATTCCAAAGTTTTCTCCTTCTCTCTTTTTTTATGTGAGGGTTTAATTGCTTCTGTAGCAAATATATCGTCCTTGTTAAAGCAAAACAAACAACAAGCAAAACAATTTTAAATTAAAATTTCTTAATAAAAATACTTCAACAAGTTATAGAAACACAAACTGCTAAGGGTGTTTGGGAACAGACTGTCCCTTTGCTTGGAATGAACTCCTCCACTTAGCCTGGGTCTCTCACTTATTCTACCACATTCACATTCACCACCAGCCGTATGGGGAGGCCTCTCTACCTGTCCTACCCCTGCTCACCACTCTTCCCTTGGTAATCTTCTTCATGGCACTTTTTGCTATTTGAAAACACCTTAATTATCTCTTTGCCTGTTTATATCTGGTAGCCCTCCCTGAGAGCTGAGGGGCAGAGCTCTTGTGGCCCCAGTTCACCCTGCCTGTCGGACCCAGATTCTCAACAAACGCCTGCTGAGGGGGCTGGGCTGTGGCTCAGTGGTGGAGCACTTGCCAAGCGGGTATGAAGCACTGGGTTCAATTCTCAGCACCACATATAAATAAATGAATAATAATTAAAAAGAAAGGTTTATCAACATCTAAAAAAATATTAAAAAAAAAAAAACCTGCTGAGCAACAGTCACTGAAGGCTTTATTTCATGTGTCTTTGCTAAATTAGCAAGTCTAGCCAGGGCCTCTACCCTTAAAACCAGATGTTAAACATTCGAGCTACACCAAGAGACTTTATATGTCACACAGTGGCACGCCAAGGAAGCTGACTGCAATAAACATTCCATAAAACAAAAAAATCAAAACTATGAAGACCTGGGGCTGGGAGCATACCTCAGTGGTAGAATTCTTGCCTAGTATGTTAGAAGGTCTGTGTTTGATACCCAGTACCAGAAAATGAATGAAGAATGAAAAAAAGCAAGACTCTGATCAAGGATTATGATCAGGCAAGAACTACCCCTACATGCAACAACAAAACAACAAAAAGTCAAACATTTCTGTGTAAATTTCAGTTATTAATAGGGAATCCTAATTATAACCATTAAGTAAATATCAGGTATATACAAAACTACTGAAAGTAATCTATAGCACAAAAGAGTCAATCAGCTATTTTCCTTAACAGAGAAATAGGAATGAAATATTTTATTACCTCAAAAATATCTTGTGTTTTTGACATGACATCCTGCTGGCTATTAGATTTTGACTCATTCTTCTTGGCTTTCTGATCTGTAAAGAGATCATCCTCATCTTCCAGGAGGGGAAAGGGGTTTGTTTTCTTTGCTGGTCTTGGTTTAACAGACTGAAAGAGATCATCATCACTGCTGGCCTCACCGAGAGCAGGAAAGAGGGGGCACTTTTCTTTACCTCCCCCCGGTGGGTGGGCCAGGATTTCTGCTGTGTTCCCCTTGGTTTTTGATCTCTCCATGGACTGAGGTCCTGGGCGACTAAAAAATATATCCTTAGAATCAAACAGGTCAGCCTCGCCTCTAGAACGACCCAGGGACTCTGCAAAGGGGCTTCTGTCCATTGCAGGCACAGGACTGCTTTCCCAAGGTGGAGCAGCAGCAGCCACTGCCTCCTCCAAGACTTCTCCACTGGCTGCTCTGGGCTGAGGTTGCCAGCCATTTGGTGAAATGGCACCGTCTGCCAAGTGTGCAAGGGGTCCCCTGGGTAGACTCATGTCCTCAGCCTCACTGGACTCCTGGGCAGCCAGCCGCCTGGCTGCACGGGTCTGGGGTCTACGCTTCCCTCTCACTTTGACACGGCTCTGCAATTGCAAAAAAAAAAAAAAAAAAAAAAAAAGAAAGAAAGAAAAGAAAAAAATTACATGCTGATCTGATGATAAACCAAAAAGCATTAAAGGTCAGTATAGCAAAGAACCAGTAATACGAAGTACGTAAGGTTATCTGGTCTCTATCAATCATGATCTGAAATAGGAAAGAAGTTATTTCTTAAAAATTTCCAAAGGAGTATGCTAGTTCCTACTACTCTAAGACTAAGTAATTTTTAATCCTTTAGTGCTCTTGAGTCTTTTTTTTAAACATTTTTTTTAGTTGTCAATGGATCTTTTATTTATTTATTTATTTATATGTGGTGCTAAGTATTGAACCTAGGGCCTCACGCATGCCAGACAAGCACCCCACCATTGAGCCACAACTCCAGCCCCCATTTCTGAGTCTTTTGAGGGCAGTTTTGGTTCAGTTTCAGTGGTTGCTGGGACCCCAGGACATATGCAAATTGATGCTCTGTGACTCACAACCCTCTCAGGCATCTCTTCTTTTCTCAATTCAAATGTGGGCATCTTTCAAAATGAGCCAACTTTTATTAGGTGCTAATCTGAATTAGGCTTCAGGAGCGGGGAGGTATGACACAATAAGGAAAGAGAGGTAACCTGGGGTTGTTTTCTTTTTCTATTATTATTTTTATTTTTACAGACTTCATTTTGATTCATTGCATACATTCGGGGTATAAATTTTCATTTCTATGGTTGTGCTTGGGTTGTTTTCTTTAAGTCAACAAACACTAAATTCAAACATTAAATATTGTGTGTAAAAAACATGGTTCTGAAACCAGAGCCCTCAATATAGCATTGAACATTAGTCTCTCAATAGTTATGATTTAGTATTTAATGATATGTTCCAAAATATATAATCAAGTCAAATTCTAAAAAGTATAACCTATTTTAGGCAAAGTACTTTATCTGCCTACTTCAAGGAAATTTCACAAATAATTTTAGGAAGTAGCTAATTTAAACTTACCCCCCACCAAAAAAAAGTTACTAAAAACTACAACAAAATGATACTTTATTTTGTACAGAAAACAGGTCTGCAAACACTTAAAATGATGTATTTGCTAAGGTTAAATCCTTCTAGGTCTCATCACTTTAGAGATCAGTTAAGACTTTCAAGAGAAGGGAGACTGGAGAGAAAAAAGAAATCCCGTTAAAAAAGAAGGAAAAGCTCCAAGAGTTCAGAGTCTATCAGGGATTCTGTGAAACAGTTTGACAGGATTTTTTTACTTGAGGAGGAATTGCCATGGGACCAAAAGGAGCCCAGGACATGGGGACAGAAGGGAAATGCCAGAGAAGTGAGAGGTCTGAGTGGAGCTACAGGTGGAAAAAAACATTCCAGATGAGGAGGCAGCACGACTGGCAGGCAGCGGCAGGACACAGTGCGTGTACTCAGGGAATGGTTCAGGCTGCAGTGGGGGGCGACTGGTGGAAAGCTGGAGGCATGACTTGGCATCACCTGTAAAGGGGCTTTCACACCAGACCAGAAGCTAGAATGTTCTCCTCGGGACAGTGAGAAGTCCCAGGTGGCAGAGGCTAAAATGAGATGGGGGTTGGTGGGAGACTTCACTGTGGCTACCATGCAATGTAAACGGAACAAAAGCCAAAAGCATATGATGGAAAAGCAGAAGCAGAATTAGGGAGGGGGAGAAAAGCAGGAGGGGCTAAAGGAAGGTGAGGTGTCTCCTTCAGTGCGGAATTGAAGATGCATTTCTATTGATGAACTAGAAAGTAGCCGCCACATTATCCTGGCTAACAGCAAGCAGGCAGGCAAAGATGTTTTCATCACCTTGTTGGCACTGTGCAAGGGGTCTGCCTGGGCTGGAAGGTCGAAACTCACACCGGCCTCCGCACTGCCAGGGAGAGAGGGCAGACTTTCCAGACCGTGGCTCCCTCCAGGTTCGGATGCAGGAAAAACCAATTCTGATGAAACAGGCTTTGCTCCCAAGATCTGGGGGACCGCTGAAGGCAGCAAGGCTGCTGGGTTAATCGCTAAATTTGCCTGAAGAAGAAAAATGAAACTCAGTATTTGTTTTTTAATAGACAGTCTCTTACTATTTCAGTGACATGATGAGATTCAGTGTACACAACGTAGAATACAAGAGGAGAAGAATAATGTAGGAAAATCACCTGATCTAGTCTCAGAATTAGAACAGAGGGTCATACACCTGAGCCCACCACTGTGATCAAAGAAAAGACACTAAAGACACAGCACACAAGAAGCAACGACTAGGTGGAGAGGGGTGTGGGTGGAGTTGGGGGAAGGATGAGGAAATGTTTGGCAGCAGCTGAAAAAAGTGAAAATTCAAAAAAGGTTTATAGATGCCACAAGGCAGGCAATGAAGATCTAGACGCATTATAATTACTTGTATTTTCCCGATCCGAGTGGATGGTTCTTTGGTTTTAAATGGAGCGAGACCTGATGAATCCTGTGTGAAATTACATTCAGTTAAAAATCCATTGGGGAAAGAGGGAGCAAAGTGTCTCTGGGTTGTATTCATGCCTGTACATATATCTGTGACAGAGCAAAGATGTCACTCTGTCAGGCATTCAAATCCCTCCCGGGCCCTCAAACATCTTCACTAGCCTCATTTCACCTGTGCCCCCTCCCCTGGCATGAGGTGGAAAGACTCAGATTACACATGAAGAAGAGGGAGACAGAGATAAGGAATAATACTTGTAAGAGCTGTAGTCTATCCGAACAGCAAAGCCTGACCAGCTGGCAAAATGGACCTGGTGGCTGTCCATCACAGTGGCACACAGGAGCACACAGGACCTCTCCCCAGCCTGACACCACTGCTAACACTAGAGAGGTGGAGTTTGGGGGTGAATGAGTGGAGACGTGCTAGTCCAAGCGACTCCTTAGGACACAGAGGCCTCAGTGAGACAGACACCCAGGAAGACATTCCAGCCAGACTTCTGGCCTGTTCTTAGAAGGAGCTCCACAGAATTCTGAGAGAACTGCAACCGCCATCTCAGAATAACTGACACTCAGGAGAAACGAAGAAATCACATGTGATTTATGTGAACTCAAATGTCATTCTACTCCAAGAGATCCCAAAGGAGAAATGGGGTCTCTAGTGGGAAAACGGTTCTTCATCCTAACTTAACTCCACCTTGGAACTAAATTTGGAATACAGTTAAAAAATAATAATGATTAAGTACAGAATTACAAGACTCTGGAGTGTGAAAGGAGAAGAGAGATGAGAGGGGGTAAAAGACCATAGGAGAAAAAAACTTGTTTTTTCAACTAAAAGTACTCTGAATAACTCTGGATCTGAATGATGGAATTAGTCTGTACTGGGATGCAAATAAGAGTTGGAGGTCCTTACAGAGATCATTTCTAACCTGTGGTGTTTCTGGTTTCCATATGCTTTTTTCTTTGCTACCTTGAGAGGACTCTGGATGTTTTTGGTTCTTGAGAGAGGAAATAGAGTGGTCTTTTTTCATTACCCTCTTTTTCTCTGGTACCTTCAAAAGAAAAAGAATACCAAAGTCTGTCATATATCAAAAATTTTAAAGAAAAATCATAATGCAAAAAAGGAACCTGGCTTCTGGGTTTTACAAGTCCCTTCTCAAATGAGGGTTGAACTGGCTAAAAATAAAATAGTATTCTAAAGATTTTCTAGGGCTGGGGATGTAGCTCAGTGGTATAGTGCATGCCTAGCATGGGCAAGGCCCTGTGTTCAATTCCTAGCTTCAGAAAAAAAAAAAAAAAAAAAAAAGAAAACTTTTTTTTAAGGGGTCCCTCTAAGAAAAAAAAAAAATGGTATAATAAAAAAAAAAAAATGAGTAGGGCAGTGGGAAAAAATGACACACAGGGGCTAAAACTCAGGTTTAAAATTTTCTATCTAAAAGAAAAGGCACAAAATGTAGTCACCATATTGCATGCAATGACCTTTCAACAAACCATTTAAAAAAGAAATCAAAGTAGTTTTTAATACAGTCAGAGGGCCTGGGTTAGTTAATGTTGTAATATTAGTTAGGGAACAATATGATTTTCCTTTATCCTATAAGTGGATATTAGTTTCCTTCCCCACACCACCCAATACTGAGAACAAAAGGTTGGTACCACAGGCTGGGACTTAGCAGAGCTGAACAGATCATCATCTTCATCATCACCAAACAGGCTTCTAGTGCTCGGCTCTGACAACTGCAGTAGACAACATTTAGGTTCAATATCCAAAAGAAAAAAAGCAATTTACAAACAGAACTAGGTGAGCCACTGAAAGAATATCTAACACAATAACAAACACGTAAGGTAGGAATCCACTGGAAACTGACCCTGGTTTTTTTGGTGCCAGCAAAAAGGTCAACATCTGGGTCATTGTCCTTTTGGGGCTTATGACTAAAAAGGAGCTCTTCATCCTGGAACACACCTGTGCTCCTGGGATGGGCATCAGGATCTTGACCCTGGGCGAAAGAGAGAAGATCATGAGTGATTTAGATTTCTAAGGATTTCTTCAGCCACAAGTGCAAAGAGGGAGAAAACAAAGATGTCCCCTACAGCTCTACTTATACTGGCAAAAGGCTGAACCATTTAATTCACACAAAAGAATGCTATGGAGCTATCAAAAATAGGGGAAAGTACATTTATGAATACAGAAAACATATCTGGAAAGATTATTTTCCAACTTTGTATAGTAACTGAACTTTTTTTTTTTTTTAAATCCATGAGTCCCATGAGAAACATTTTGGAATACAAACAATATTAAATAAATTCAATCTCATTCCTAAAAGGAACAGGAGACATCAGTGACTTAATCCCAAAAACCAGAGTGGATCAAGCATGTATCCCTACTCCAAAGAACTGGCAGAGGTATGACCAGCAAGCCATCTCCTATGCCTGTTCGCTTCCACCCCACTGCCTTTGGACTCTGTAAAAATTATTTTTTGTTCGCTAGGATAACACATTTAAAAATTACTGTTCACATTATTTGGTTTGAAGATATCATGCTTCAGATCTGACATTGAAGAATTCATCACTAATTCTTTGACAACTTAAACAAAAAATTCAAACAAAATACCACTGCTCATAAAGTAAATCACATGCATTAATGAATTATTATTATTAATATATAAGAACCAGTTTAACACAGAAAATAAAGTTAAAAGTTTCAACTCATGAAAAGCAGTACCAAAATCACACGCTGTATGAGACTAAGAGAAAATACAGTAAATCATTCATATTCTCTGTGTGCAGCTCCCAGGGGCAAATAGAGTTGTTCTGCTGTTATAGCAAGGAATGAAACTTTGCAGAAATCAATGTGGACTATTCAGTTCAATATAAAACAGGCCTGGCAATCTATGAGGTGCCAAACACGTTGTTTTTCCCCAAATGTCTCTATTGAGATGAAATTCACAGGACATGTGTGCAAGCAGCATCATCACAATCTGAACTCAGGCCACTCCATCACCCTGAGTACCCCAAACCATCACAGGTTACTTTCCATTCCTGCCCACCCTGGGGTACCATGCGATAACTGGATACCTGTGTACAATGTGCAATGATGAAAAGAGGGTAATTAGCATTTCCATTTCCTTAAACATTTATCTTTCTGCGTCCGAAAACTTCAAACCCTTCCTAAAGTTCTTTTTAAAATATATAATGAATTATTGTGAACTACAGTCACCCTATTGTGCCATAGAGCAGTAGAACTCTTTCCTCCTATTTACTTCATACTTCTTGTTGCCAAATAAACCAGCAGCCTTCCTCTATCTGTGGGGAATACACACCAGGACCCCCCAGGAGATGCCTCAGAAACCTCAGAGTAGGGAAGTCTGTATCTAATGCTCTTTCCATCTTACATAAGCACTTATCACCCACGGTGGCCGTAACTCCTACAGTTTAAGATGTAGAACAAAATTTCACCCACTGTGGCCATAACTCCTACAGTTTAAGATGTAGAACAAAATTTCTTTCTCCTTAACAATTTGACAGAAAATTCCTTCTTACCATAGATCTTTGCAACCTCCGCACATGATTTTTTTCCCTCTCCTTAAGTGTAATACTTTCACCTTCCTTAAAAGGAAGTACTCTTACTACTTTTTTTTGGCATATTCAAATTGTCAGTATCACTACTCTTGTGTTTTAGGGCCATTATTAAGTAAAATAAGGGTTCCTTAAATACAAACACTGCAAGAAGATAAGAGCTGACCTCTTAACCAAGATGGCTGCTAAGGGACTACTGGGCAGGTAGCATCCTACACAGTGTGGATAAGCTGAACAAAAGGACAAACCACATCAAGGGTGGATGGAGCATCGCAAGGGTGGTGGGGCTTCATCATGATATGGGGCACAACTTAGAACTTACAGATTTCTAAAATTTCCCATTTAAGATTTTCAGGGTATAACTGACTGTGGGTAACTAAGACTAGGGTAAGAAAAATCCTGGATCAGGAGGGACTGTTGTAATCCACTGTATGGGTAGGCAACGTTGTGTGTGCCCAGTGGATATACGTTCAGGATAGTTCCATCTTTTGGTCCTATGAACAGTGCTGCTGGGAATACTCACATTCACATTTTGGTGTGAACATGCTTCATTTGTCTTGGATAGATGCCTACAAGTGGAACAGATGCTCATGTGGAAACTCCATGTTTTAACAAGTTGAGGAACCACCAAATGGTTTTTCAGACTGGTTGAACCATTTCACATTCTCAGAAGCAATAAATGAGGGTTTCAGTTTCTTCACAACCTCATCACCACCTGTGACTTTCCCTTTTTACTTGTAGCCTTCCTGACGGGCATCTCATTGGTTTTTTTGTTCTGTTTTGTTTTGCAGTGCTGGGGATTAAACCCAGGGCCTTACACTTGCAAGGCGAGCACTCTACCCCCTGAGCCACATCCCCGCCCTCATTGTGGTTTTGGTTATACTACCCTCACGACTGACGATGCAGAGGATCTTCTCATGTGTTTCAACAATGTGTGAATTTTCTTTACAGAAACGTCTATTCGCATCCTTTGTCTTTTTAAAAATTGGGTCCGTCATCTTTTTATTGAGTTGTAATTGTTTCATTCATTCTAGATGTTTTTATTACTGAGTTTTAATTCTTTCACATACTCTAAATCTAATCCCTTAGCAAGTACTCGAAAGTATTTTCTCCCATTCTGTGGGTCATCCTTTTACTTTCTTAATAGTGTTTTTCTTTTTGCAGGGGAGTGGGATCAGGGATTGAACTCAGGGGCACTCAAATCACTGAGCCACATCCCCAGCCCTATTTTGTATTTTAGTTAGAGCCAGGGTCTCACTGAGTTTCTTAGTACCTTGCTGTCGCTGAGGCTGGCTTTGAGCTTGAGATCCTCCTGCCTCAGCCTCCCAAGCCACTGGGATTATAGGCGTGTGCCACCACACCTGGCTTTGATGGTGTTTTTTTGAAGCACAGCTATTTCTAATTTTAATGAAGTCCAATTTGGCTCTTTATTTTTTGTCACTTATACTTTTGATGTCATATCCAAGAAAGCTTTACCTAATCCATGGTCATGATCATTTACTCATATGTTACTGTTTTGGTTCTTACATTTGTATATATGAACCATTCTGAGTTTATTTTTGTGTGTAGCATAAAACAATCCAACTTTTTCATGTGGTTTATCATGTCTCAGCACTATTTGTTTAATAAATATTCTCCACTGAATTATCCTGCATCCTTATCAAAAACAACTATTAAAGTGTTTATTTCTGAATTCTCAATTCTTTTCCACTGGTCTATATATTTTGACCTTATGTCAGTATACTGTGATGAAATTGGTTTTGAAATCAGTGTGTGTAACTCTAACCTTGTTCTTTTCTAAGATTGCTGGCTACTCTGGGTTCTTTGCAATTCCATAAAAATTTTAGGATCAAGCATGTCCATTTCTGTAAAAAGCAATGTGGAAAGCTGACAGGGACTACACTCAATCTGTAGATCAATTTGGGGACTACTGTAATCTTAACAATATTAAGGCTTCCATAAACATGAGATGTCTTTGCATCTATTTTAGGTCTCTAATTTCTCTCAATGCTATGTTATAGTTCTTAATATACAAGTCTTATAATTCTTCTGTTAAATTTAATCCTAACTATTTTTTGTTCATATTGTTAATAGAACTGATTTCTTAATTTCATTTTCAGACTTTCTGGCATATAAAATTATAATTGGTTTTCAAATATTGATCTTATATTCTATAATCTTGCTGAATTTAATCTGAATACTTTATAGATTCTTTAGGACATGCTACACATAAGGTTGTGCCATATACAGAGACAGTTTAACTCTTCCTTTCCAATCTGGATGCATTTTAATTCTTAGTGTCTTGTCTAACTGCCCCGCCTAGAACTTCCAGCACAAAGTTGATTGGAATTGTTAAGAGTGAATACTCTTATCTACTCGTGATCTTAAAGCAAAATCTTTCAATCTTTCACCATTAAGTGTAAAGTCAGTTATGGGTTTTCACAGATGTCCTTTACCAAGTTGAGGAAGTTTAATTTATTGAGGGTTTTTATCATGAATAGGTTTTTATTTTATCAAGTACATTTTCTGCCTTTACTGGGATGACCATGTGCTTTTTATCCTATATTTTACTGATATAATATATCACATCAGATGATTTTCAAATGGTCCAACGAACCTTAAATTTTGGGGAGAAATCTCACTTGTTATGCTGTGTGATCCTTTTCATATTTTTATATACTGGGTTTACTATAGCATTTTATTGAGGACTTTAGCAACTATACTCATTAAAGATATTTGTCTGTAATTTCCTTGTGATGTCTCAATCTAGTTTTAATATCTAGATACTAATAAGTCTCACAGAATGACTGTCACTTACTTTGAAAAAAATTTACTGGAACATAATCATGTCCAATCATGTTTGTATTTTTAGGGCTGCTTTCACACTACCAATGGCAGAGCTGAGCAACAATGAGAGAAACCATATGATCTGCAACAGCTGAAAGTCACTACATAGCCCTTTACAAAAAGAAAGTATGCTGACACTTGTTAAAAAGGAAAGGTCCATCTACAACATATATATCTAAAACTGAATGCCACACGTATGTAAGTGTTCCCTTTCCTATTGCTCATATCCTGTAACTGGCCAAGGGGCAAAGGTTTGCTAAGGGAAACAAGGTCTATAAATCCCAAGAGAGGCAGATGAAATTCTAATCTCCTACCCAACAATGCTACCTGAGAGTCACTGATTTGGATTCCTGAATATCTAAATGACTTGAGAGTCATTTACATTCTCTACTGAAAGCTAAGGTTGCTTCAGTAACTCACACAACAGAACAAACACCATGAAATGGGATTCTTTTATCTTGTCTAAGATGTGAAACTATCATTTTTTGCTCACCTTTCCTAGTTCTTTCTGTGGAGCATGGATGTTGTTTTGATCTTCTATTTTCTCCTCTTCATCATCAAACAAGCTAAGAACGGTTTTGGTTCTACCCTTGATCCCTTTGTCCAATAGAGAGGATGAAGAAAAAAACTCAGAATGCCTGGCTAAGTTGTCAGCAGATGCAGTCAAAAGTCCTTCCTGAAAATGGAAAATAAAAATTTTTAAAAAAAAGCAATAACTGTGAATAAATATCCTACTTTGAGCCTCACAAGGTCCTCATTGAATCAATAACTGCCATATTCACATGAATCAGGGAACAGAGCTAATTATATCTACTTCTATGTGACACAACACTGAGTGAGGTCAGTTTTTGATTGACTTCTCAAATTAAGTCTTATACAGATAGTCTATAGTCAAAGGTAGTTTTTCCAATCACTTTAAGACCATACATCCTGCCCCTCTGTTAGTAGATATACAGTTTAAACCCTGATGCACACTGGCTGCTCATGAGTAGAAAAGAACTTCTAAGTCATAGAAGCAACAAATGCCAATCACTGGGAGCAGATCATGTATTTCCTAGTATTTATTATGCCAGTCCCAAGGGGTAAGGTATTGAGCAAAACCAGACACACAAATTTTATAAGGAATACATTGTATATGCAATTAGGTCAATCTCTAAAATAATCATAAAATGCAACATTATTTGTTGAATAGTATCATAATTCAGGCAAGATACCACCGATCATAAGAACCACTATTATGGGCTGGGGACGTTGTAGCTCAGTGGTAGAGAGCTTGCCCAGCACACGTGAGGCTCAGGGTTTGATCCTGAGCACCACATGAAAATAAATAAATAAATAAATAAAATAAAGATACTGTATCCATCTACAACTAAAAGAATTTTTTAAAGGACTTTTTAAAAAAAGTACCACTATTATCCTATCATTTATGTACCACCAAGAAAGAAAAACAACTCCCAATTAAACATGCCATTGACTGTGAGGTGCATTCTAATTTCAGAGTGGCTGAACTGTGGAAAAACATGCTTCTTTGAAGAAATATGTAGTTTATAGAACAGCACCTACCATGTGTAAGGTAACATGTTGAGTGCTATCAACATACTCAAGTGAGGAAGAGGAGAGTATAATAAGAATCAAGTGTGGAATGGATCAGGACCAGGTAATTCAGGTCTAAACGCAGCCACTGGGAAGAGAAGGTCACGGTGACGCAGGTGCAAATGCACACTTGCACTACTGTAGCCTCCGTGACTAAAGTAAACGCAATGCTCTTCACACGGACCCTGGGAGAGACGCTAAACCTGAACGCTTGGACACAAAAAGTTTAGGAAGAATTAGAAAAATGGTGAGATAAACAGAAACCAAAGGCAAATGCTGGTACTGGGTTCTCAGATGTGGCCACATGCCACAAGGCCTCTAGCAAGAGATGGCAAAAGCTTTTTAAGAAAAAGTACACATTTGACTCTATTCTGTAATTCACAGCCAACATTAATCAGATTAAAAGAATAAACTAAAATCTTCTGGCATCTTAATTCAAGTACAGGTAGAGACTAGGCGAAAACCAGTGGAAATAGGAACGGCACACAGGAGAAGCCAGAAACAGCAAACATGCAAAGAGAAAGGCAAAATGAAAAACAAGAAAGATGTGGAAGAGCCCTCTTGAGAAATAGACAATGACGTGACACGTCAATAACAACACAGAGCAGGAAGCCTGCCCGCCACTGTGTGAACACGTGCATCTAAAACAGGACACAAGTGCCCTAGGGATGGGCACAGACTGTCTTCTTCAAACTTTCATTGTTTTCAAGTTTTCTTACAAATGAGTCATTTATTTCCTACGGTGGAAAGGTAAGGTTGTGTGTGTTACAACAACGTAAGAGTCACAAACACACTAGAAAACAGAAGAACGAAGGCCACCTTTCCGGCTGTCTCAGCCACATCAGTTTTCCCCACGTCTGAAGACACTCCAGCACTCTCGACATTCTTATCTGCGGGTATTTCTCCACCTTGTGTCTCCTTCTCATCTTCATCGCTGAACAGCAAAGGTGGCACTTCAGAGACAGCCTCTTTTTTCTGTCAAGAGAAGAGTAAAATTTGCAACAACAGCACCAAAAAAAAATTATGCCCAACTAGCATGGCAGTGTGCAAAAAGACTGGAAACGGGCCTCTCAGAACACAAGTGAAACGTGGAAGGAGAGAGAACAGAACAGTGGGAGTGGCGCCAACAGGGAGACACAACAAACACGACTCCCTCGCGCTTTGGCCACCACACTTCAGTTTCTGCTGTGACAAACATTTGTTTTGTCTCCTTTTGTCTGACAACCCCACCATGTGCTTCCTTAAAAAAAAGACCTTGCCACTGACGCCTGGAAAATTCCTCCTGTATGTCTCCCTCCTCTTACATTTCAACTCTGAAGTATCACCCAGAGCCGTCCTGCTAAGATGGAAATCCCCGGCAGATTGCTTCATCTTCCAGCCCCAAACTAAACTTCTGCATTAAGCAAATGACAATCAAGAGACACCCTAGTCTATATCCCTCTCCTCACCTGTGCCTCCCATTCCTCGGCATTCCTCAAGTTCACCGAACACTTCCACACTTCCACACTTCCACACTTCCACGCTTCCACGCCACCCTCCCCTCCTGGCCTTCAGAAACAAACCCTCATATTTCAGCAGGGTCCAGCTCACACGTCGTGCATGAAATTTTCCTGTTCTTTAGTAGATCAGTTGCTTCATTGAATAAACATATTATTTCTCTACGTGGCACTTACTTTACTTTCTAACTGCTAATTTACATTTATTCATCTGTTCATTTGAAAGAACCATACACCATATTTCTAATTATGACATTTTAAATCAGGTAGGTGCTCAAGCTTGCAAGCCCTCTGGTTTATCTCTCATCTCTTCCTTCTCTGGGAAGCAGGGATTTTTATAAATTAGGAACTCACCTAGAGTTATCAACACCCTTTGGGTAAGTCAATTATGAGCAGATTTTTAAGGAAAAAACCTAAAACTCTATTATACTAACTAGATTAGATGCTATGAGGAAGTGAGCTTTGTAGCAAGGAATGCAGATATGGAAAACTAATGAAGGACACTACTAACCACATCAGAAAAAAAGTCACAAATAAAGAACTAAGAAAGGGGTGATTTTTAGTTACTGTTAGGACAGAGCTTAAAATGCAAAATGATCTCAACTTGAAATAAAAGAAGACTGGAAGTTCACAAAAAACTTCAGAAAAGATAAGGTAATACCGAAGGGATTAAAGGAAAGAAGTGTTATGAAACAACACATAAATTTCTGCTGCAAGTTGATTGGGAAGAAAGAAGAGACTTAAGTATGGCAAAACATTGTCCCTTCACATAACTCGGGTTTTTAAACTGAGGAACATGCCACCCAAGGTTCTGGTTTTAAAAGCTTCTTGCAGATGAGCTCACTCTTAATCCTCATGATGAAATTTCTTGTCCTTTCTTTTGAGATGTTGGGAATTGAACCCAGGGCCTCACAAATGGTAGACGAGTCCTCTGAGCCAACATCCCAGTTGAAATTTATTTTCTTGATAGGCTTACAAACAAGTCACATTTAATTTACTTTAAGATATCTTCTTTAGGGGAGGGACACCTATTTGCCTTTTCCCCCATATGTACCCTAAGATCTCTAAACAGAAATCAAAGAAACAAAAAATACATACATATCTTACCTACTATTGTCTAAAGATGATTATATTTCAAATACTAGAAAAACAGTGTGTAGGCTACGTAGGCTACTCAGCTTCTCAACATTTATGTTTCAAGCTTCTCTTTTTTGTTTGTTTTTCATGGTATGCATGTGTATGATGCTGGTGATCGAACCCAGGGCTTTGCTCATGCTAGGCAAGCTCTCCATCACTGAGCTACATCTCCTGCCCTGTTATTTATTTTGAGGGAAGGTCTCAGTTTCCCAGGCCAGCCTTGAACTTGTGCTCTTCCTGCATGAGCCCTTCAGGTAGCCAAGATTACAAGTGTGTGCCACTATACCCAGTTTAACCTTCTGCTTTATTTAACCATCATAATTACCATAGGTTGGAAGAGCTTTCAAAATTCACTGAATCATTGTTCATTCATCCTCTAGCACAGGTAGAAAAACTTCCCAGATCTCCTGGCTCTTTTAACCACGTAAGCATGCATGATGCAAGCAAAGAAATAATTACAAGTTCCTCAGACGCCCAGGGGTCAAGGCAGACACTGTGGTTCTCCAGGGCTAGAAGCTGATAGCGTAACTGGGCAACCCTACTTGACAGGATGGTGCTGAAGACAAGAGTAATTAAGTTATTAATTGATACACAGCTGCCCTGAGCACCTTTCACAGGACAGGTTAACATTCACACTGCATCTGCAAGAATTTTCCAGACAAAAGAGGCAACAACGACATCTGGATTATTCTGAGACAGATTGGGTTACCTAGAGTACATGTAGGTACAGAGCAATGTGACTGAGGCTGGAAAAGAAGAGTCCAATGTAACAAGATGACACAGACGGCATCACAGGTTAAGCTAAGACGTATGAACAAGGGGATGGCAGGACTAGATCTGTCCTCAAAAAGAGAAGTATGGACAAATAAAGAATAAATTTTAAAAAAAGAAGAGAACTATGGTAATGACAAGGAGTTAGGCAAAAGGCAAGAACATTCAGAAAGGCCAGATAAGAAATTGTCTTCACAATCACATTATACATGACAAAGTAGTAAGGAAGGCAAGAAACAGCCCTAACATAAGAGGAAACAGTGACCAACTGATTACACCATCAATGGAGAAATGGTCACACAGGTCTTAGTAGTTATATTGTGGAATATTATAAAGCAGTGAAAAAGAACAGGTGACGTTCATGGATGAAAATATGCTCAGGATGAAGAAAGATGCCTAAGAATATATAATGTAATCTCATTTAAATAAAAAATACAAGTGGATGCCTAGAAACAGGAATGAAAGTATCGACAACAACACATTGCTACCAAAATTACATGTGGAAAGGGGATGGAATGGGAACTTCATAGTGTCAATGCATCTTTTAAAAGATATGCATTTCTTTGGAATTTAAATTTTGAACAAAAATATCTAGGAGGTATGGAAAAAGAGCCAAATGTCTACCCTTAGAATCCAGGAAGCCCCAGGCTCTTGTATTACTCTACCCTTTCTCACCTGCAACCCAAGAAGAAGCAATGTCCCTAGCGTAATGCAGCGAGGGATTTGGGCACCTCTAACTAGGGTGGTAACAAACATCAAACACTGGAGTGGAGGGACAGACGCTTCCACTCTGGAACCTGGCGACTCCTACATGGAAGGCTGTAAGCTCTCCCTCCTGCCCTGTTGTGTATGTTTTTCTACTTCCAATACATGCCACACCAGAGTATGCTGGGGCTAAGGCTGAGGCTCTGAGTCCAGTGACTCTTGATCTTTCAGGCCACTACACTCAGGCTAGGGGGTCTCCATAAGGCCTAGTCTAAGACGCTCCAGGGTTTCCTTTGGGGTTGTTGATCAGAAGCTGATATAAGACAGGGCTTGTCCTCAGTTTTTCCTGTGTGCAAATATGGATACCCACAGAGAGAATGTGCTGGGCGAGGGTAAGCAGTGGCCCAGTGGCAGGCCTCCAGCATGCCTTGGTTCCCTGGACAAATACATCCTAACAGCACCTTCCCCTCTTTTTTTAATAGTCCTTTTTGATATAATTAATATCAAAGATGGCTAAATTCTTTAGCTTACGTGATCATGGGAGCAATACCATTCAGAGGTAATCACTGGGAGGGCAGTTAGACCAGATAGTCACTGACGGCTCTTCTCCCCCATTATCACATAAAAAGCTATATAGTGACAAAAAACACATACACTTTATCATCTTCCAGTTTGAAGTGCATAGTTCAGTAGATTTTAAGTGTATCCACACTGTTGTACAACCAATCTCCAGAGTTTTTTCATCATGCAAAACTGAAACTCAATACCATTAAACAACTCCCCATTTCCCTCTCCCTTTAGTTCCTGACAACTATCACTATACTTTCTGTATCTTTGAATCTGACTACTTCAGCTATCCCATATAAGTAGAATCATACAGTACCTTTTCTTTTGTGATTAGTTTATTACATTGAGCATAATGTCCTTGAGGTTCGCCCATGTTGTATATAGCACGAGAGAATTTCCTTGCTTTTTACTGATTGGCTATTAATATAAACACAACCAAAGGGTAGTTAGTACTTGAAACATGCTCCCTTGCTATAGTTTGGATCTGGAAAGTTCCTTGAAGGTCCATGTGTTAAAGGTTTAGATTCTCACATGTGACATTCTTGGGAGGTGGTGGAGCCTTTAAGGAGAGGACCTAGTGGAAGGAAGGTAGGTCACCAGGATGTGTCCTTGGAGGGGACAGTGGGACTCCAGTCTTCCTCTCTCTCTGCTTCCAGGCTGCCACGAGGTGAGCAGCTTCCTCTGCCCTGTGCTCCCGCCATCGTGAACTGTGCTACCTACCACAGGTCCAGATGCAAACCGGGCCCATTGGTCACGCACTGAAACCATAAAGCCAGAGAAACCCCTTCCCTCCGGTGAGTCCATTATCGCAGATGTTTTTGTCACAGTGAAGGAAACTTGACTAACACACGCCTTAACTGGCCTAGTCTAATGTCTGCAGAATCCCATGCCACTGGACTCTGTTTCCCCTGGCAGTTTCTTATCCCCACTCTTGACCAAATGGGCTGCATGACATGGAAGGACCCTTTTCTTTAGGCTTTGCACGTGTGCTTCATCTGGAGAACACCACTGGCCAAAAGAGCTCTTGCTAGACTAGGCAAACAAACTCTTCCCCTAAGACTCAACTTCCAAAGTCAGAATTTCAGCCCTGACTCAGGGTGGTATCTTTATTTATGTAACTTTGATGCTATTTCCTGGGTCTACAAGATTAACAATACCTGTGTGACCGCAGGAGGAGCACATGCAGGAGGAGAGCCAAACAGAGAGCTTCCACTATCAGCGTCGTCTTCAAAGAGGAGTGATGCCCTCTGGGTCTTCTTCTGACTATACAAACAAACAGAAAGTCAAACTCAGGGCAAATGTGATTTAAAAACAAAAACAAAATTGCTTCTAAATCCACACCTAAAGCAACCCACCTACCATCTTCTGTTGATCTTATACAGTTGAAAGCAAATACGAAAAACTTTTAAATAGGAGAAACTTGTCTCTAGCTAGTCACCTATGAAAAAGTCACTTAAGTTAGTAAGTCCAGGGCCCTCATCACCTTGACCCTGGTCAGTCACTCTCAGTCAGTGTAGGTGCACTAGCTGTTAGCTCTGCAAGGCACCCAACACTCTTGGCATTCACCACCTCCTACAGCAAAGGAAGACCAGGGAGTAGATATGCCTACTTCCAAGGACAGGGAGACGGATCTGCTTAGACAGATCACAGGGCCAGAGTCAGCTTTGGGAAGTGGTCTGTGGTCTGCTTTCTACTTCTTTTTTCCTAGTAGCTTTAGGGAGACATAATTTACATGCCATAAAATTACCTCTCAAAGTATACACACATCAATGGATTTCCGTATTTTCACTGTGCAACTTCACTTGAATCTCTGTGCACATTTTCATCACTCAAAGAAAAGCCCATGCCCTTCAGCAGTCACTCACCAGTCCCTTCTCCCCACACACCCTGGCAGCCACCATTCTATATTCTGTCTCTCTGGAGGTATCTACTCTGGACATTTCATATAAATAGAATCATAGAATCTCAGGTCTTATATGTCTGGTTTCTTTCAGTTAACATAACATTTTCTAGTTTATCCATGTTCTAGCAAATATCACTACTTTATTCATTTTTATTCCTGTATGGTTATGCAACGTTTTGTTTATCCATTCATCTGCTGATGAATATCTGGGTTGTTTTTACTTTTGAGCTACTGTGAATAATGCTACAATGAACATTCACATCAAAGTTTCTCTATGAATATACATTTTCACTTCTCTTAAGTATATACATGGGAGCCGGGCGTGGTGGCGCACGCCTGTAATCCAAGCGACTCGGGAGGCTGAGGCAGGAGGATCACGAGTTCAAAGCCAGCCTCAGCAACTTAGCGAGGCCCTAAGCAACTCAGTGAGACCCTGTCTCTAAATAAAATACAAAATAGGGCTGGGGATGTGGCTCAGTGGCCGAGTGTCCCTGAGTTCAATGCCCAGTTCCAAAAAAAAAGTATATAATGGGAATGAATTTATTGGGTCACATGGTTAACTCTAACATTTTAGGGGGTGTGTGTTTTTTTTATAATTTTTTTTAGTTGTAGATTGGCACAGTACCTTTATTTATTTATTTATTTTTATGTGGTGCTGAGGATTGAACCCTGAGCCTCACACGTGCTAGGCAAATGCTCTACCACTGAGCTACAACCCCAGCCCTGTTTAACATTTTGAGAAAGTGCTAAACTGTTTTCCAAACTGGTTGTACCATTTGACATTCCCACAGCAGCATGAGGTTTATAACTCTTCCACATCCTCACCTACACTTACTGTCTGTAAAACTTCGCCCTGACATCTGATGAAAGCTATGTATTACTTCCCACATATAAAATTTTACAGACAACTTCAGGAACAACTGAAGATGGAATGAGTGTAGGGCAGAGAAAGCATTAATGAAAACCAGATAATGTACGTGGCTGGCACCAGAATCTATCAATGAGATAGATGCTCAGTTTATAACTATGATCAGATCATGACTATGAACGTGTCAGGGGCGAGCTGATACACAGGTAACCTCTCCAAAGTACACAGGACACTCAGCCGCAGGGGGGTCATGGCCAGACACACAAAGGTGGAGCTGAGTCTGCTCTGCACTCTCCACCCAATTTCCTCTCCTTCTTATCTGTTCAGGTCAGGGAAGGCTTCTTAAAATAGAGGACTTACACTGAAAGTGTGCACGAGCCTATATTCTGAAGGATAAAAAGGAAGCACAGTGTTCCGAGAGAGAGCATCAAACAGAAAGGAGTGAAACAACCCCCTGCATTTACCATGATGCAAGACAGCATCCAAGTGTTGGCCACATAGAGCTATTGTGCTCAGCATTTCACATTTGGGTTCATTTAATCATCTCAACAACTCTATAAGAAATGAGGAAACCGAGGCACAAAGAAATTAGGTAAACTTGCCCAAGGTGATTCCAACAGGAGATGGCAAGGCCAGAATTTGTCATCAGGTACTGGGATTCTAGAGCCTATATTCTGAACCAGAAGCCAAAGAAGTCAAGACATGGGAGCCTAGAGCAGAACTGGTGAAATCCTGAGAGAGGACAATATTTGGAGATACAAATCGAAGGGACTTTTTATTATTTTTTTTTAATTTTTAGTTGCAGCTAGATACAATACCTTTATTTTATTTATTTATTTTTATTGGTGCTGAAGATCAAACCCAGTGCCTCACACGTGCTAGGTGAGTGCTCTACCGCTGAGCCTGAGGTGCTTTTAAATCTACCTAAAGAAGCATAATCACATAAGGTACAGGATTGACAGTTCCAATCAACTGCCTCTTTATGCTACTAACAGGTTAATATCAAATTAATCATTTAAAGTTTTCAAGAGAAAAAAGTATTATCGGCAGGAGTTTTGTTCTGAATCCATGACTAATCAGGCAGCACGTTACATCACACAGCCCATGTTCTTTCCAGGGTTCCTACCAGCTTCTGTCCAAGCGTCAGTGTGGAGAGTCACACACCCAGTGAAGGTTCCTGATATCTGGCAGGACACCAGAGCTCTGCAGAGGGCTACCCCTTCAACAGGGTGCTTTCAGTGCTAAGTGATTTCTATGGACATGACAAACTTTTAAGTAACCTTGACCAAACTATGCAATATTTAGGGTAGTCCATAGAAAAAAAATAAAACAAACACAAAAAAGACACTTAAACCCCTGACAAACTAAGAAAAAGAATATTTCAAGGTTAAAAAAAAATGACGGACAAAATCAAGTAAGGATCCAAGACAAACATTTCTCAGTATTTCTCACAGGCAAGGACATCTGCACTTGCACTTGTATTGGGACTAGGAGATGCCAACCATTAGCAAGGGAGCACCAACCATCTTGAGTACTGAAAGTCTTTCCTTAGTGCTACAAACACTAAGTGAATGACTTCTCACAATGACCACCTCACCTGTCCTTGGCAATAGCAAACAGATCATCTTCATCGTCCTCTTCAAAGAGACTGGTCTTTTTCACTGCCTTGGCCTCCTGGCCCTGGTTGGTCCCGGAGTCCCTGAAGTCTCCTTTGGACTTGCTATCAGACGCTGACTTCGTCTGTGAATCAGTGATATTCCACTGGTCCTTGAAACATAAAACACATATTAAAATCCAGGGAGGATGAGGCAGACCTCAACAGTAGAGTGCTTGCGTATCCTAGAGAAAACTCTGAACGAACATATCTTGCTAAACTCTCCCCAGCTTATAATCACTGTATGATACCTCTTTTGTCCAATCATGCTTCTCCACAACTATGCATGTCTTCCTCAGACTTAGCAGGTTTTCCTGTTTCTCTGAGCCTTCATTTCTGATGGCTTGTAAAGATAATTAAAACCTACCTTAAATCAATTGTATGCTTTTCCCTTGTTGATTTTTCTTTTGGTACAGGGCCTCAGATTTGAGCCTTATGATGGATGAGAAATCTTTACTTCTCTATGTGGCCTAACTCATCTGAATTAGCATGTATTATAATTTAGGGGCCACACTTATTCTAACTATTTTAAACAGAGTAATTTTAAATGCTGCATTAGACACATTACATACCTTTATTTTTTTAAAAAATATATTTTTACCTGCAGAAGAACAAATACATTTATTTTTATGTGGTGCTGTGGATCAAACCTAATGTCATACACATGAGAGGCAAGCACTCCACTGAGCTACAACTCCAGCTCCTAAATATCTTTCTCCAAGAAAAGACACAATCAGCTGGGTGTAGTGGCGCACACCTGTGATCCCAGTGTCTCAGGAGGCTGAGGCAGGAGGATCACGGGTTCAAAGCCAGCCTCAGCATGGGCAAAGTGCTAAGCAACTCAGTGAGACCCTGTCTCTAAATAAAATACAAAATAGGGCTGAGGATGTGGCTCTGGCTGAGTGCCCCTGGGTTCAATCCCCGGTTTCCAAAAACAAGAAAAGATACAATCTTATAAACATCATTTTTTGGTAAATGAACCTCACTAGATATGAAATAGGCAGGTAAAACAACCACAATGTTCAGATTAGCTATAACTCATAACTCCCATCAGACGCTATGTTCCTCCTCTTCAGGGAAAATCGTAACCCACCTCTTCATCACTGCTGAACAGCAGAGCAGACACCTTCCTTTCAGACTGCGCCCAGGGCTTCGCTTCCTCCTGACTCTGAGTTTGCAGAGATGACGTCGGCTTTGTACCAGCTGGAGCCCCAAAAAGGCCATCCTAGAAATACAAACGGGGGGGGAAGTATGAGAGCTTCAGCAGCTGGAGCCCCAAAAAGGCCATCCTAGAAATACAAACGGGGGGGAAGTATGAGAGCTTCATACCCCTAAAACAGGAAACGTGATTTGTTCTCCCATGTCTAAGGGAGCTGAGTCTCCATCGAGAACAGAAAACAACAGATCTGGGGGAAAAGCCACTGACTGCAGGAGATCCTACTCCATGAAAGCCTTTCTAACTACATTCTCTACCTCTGGACAGGAAGCAGATTACCACTGAACTTGAAGACTGAATACTGGGAAGGAGCAGGGGAAGGACAACTTGAGGACAAGGTGGGAGGAGGGGGAACAGAGGACCCTTCAGTGCCCCCACCTGGTGCTCCTACGGGCACGAGCCCCAGTAACAGTCAGACAACAACTCACACCTCTTTGTGTGAATTAGAAACTGGAGCAAAGGATAAAAAGAGAGAACAGGGGGGTTTCACCATTCTTTTAGAGATAAGACAGACACACAAATCTAGGACAGAGGGAAGGAATGACATGTGTTTCAGGTCATATTAAAAAAAAACAATACAAAGTTAAGAAATAATCCTGCGATCATAAGGGCTGACAACTAGGGTTCAATGCCATTTGTAAATTATTGTGTAGTCAAGCATCCAAAAGTATCTCTTGTTAAGCCAATGGAACAAAACTGTCAGCGGGTCTGAGACTGGGTTAGATTGGAAAAACCCTTAGCAATATGGTACATCTGAAGAATCATCCGGAACCATAAAAATCAATGAAGAGAGCACTTAAGGAGAGTTTGGTGAGGTAGGAAAAGTCATGAGAATCGTGTTCTGGCATCCAAAGGGAGAACGAATGACAAAAGTGAACATTCAGAGTATTGACTCTGTGCTGGGAACTGTGCAAGGGTTCTACATTAGGGTTTTAGCTCTCACAACAACCCCATTTACCTTTAAGCCACATGAGAGTGCAGAAAGTTAAGTTACTTGTTGAGGTCCCTTGCCTCCAATGATGGGAGCTAGGTCTCAGGCAACAACGCATGAGCTTAGCCACCGCGTGATACTGCGCAAGGGTTAAGGTTTGGTTTATTTCCCTTTTCATTTTTCTCTGCGATTCTGCTCTCCCCATTCAGACAGGAGAGAAAGGCAAACTGGGGAGATGGTCTTTCTCTTTCCACGTTGTCCCAGACGTCCTTGCACACCACTGAGTGTGACACAGATTCACTCTCTATAAAGTATTTCTCAAAGGCAGAGAAAATGAAATCTCCCGAGTTTTCTTTAAGAATTAGGCTGGGGTTGAGGATGTAGCTCAGGGGCAGAGTGCTTCCCTAGCACACACAAAGGCCCTGGGTTCAATCCCTAGCACCAAAAAATAACCAACCAAACAAACAAACAAAAACCATCCGGTTCAGAAGCCTTAACATCTCCTCAATGTATAACTGGAAAGCGTAAAGAGTTTCCCCAGACATACTTTTGTTTATGAGTTACAGGGAGCACGACTGCTTCCCCATCACCTTTTCTACTGTATGAGTCTCTATAAAGTCACATCAACAACTTTCCACAGATCTAAAAGTTAATTATCTGGTGCTGTAATAACGTTTACCTCTTCATCTTCATCATCAAAAAGGGAGACTGACGTGGGGAGTTTGCTGGGCAGGAGAGATGCACCTCTGGACTTACTTGCATTTTGAGAAGAAAACAAATCCTGTTGGATGAAGGTTGAAGTTGCTGGTTAGCTGGGTATGCCAGTTCGATATAAAACACTAAAGACTAGAACATGAGGCTACCATGCACCTAGGTTGAAAGGGAGAGGGAAGATGGCTGCAACAATCTTGAAAGGCCTCAGAGTTCACCCTGGGTGTGAAGGCACAAACGCCTGAAGTTTTAAGAGGAGAGCCACAGGACTCAGGGGACTTCCAAGTTCCCATCTAAATGATGGAAGGCAGGAGGATATTTTCTAATCAATGTTCTATCAAGACTGAAAAAAAAAAAGCCTTTTTTGTCTGAAGAATCAGAGAAAAATCACACAAATTCAATAATGGAAACAGTGGCTAGATTCCCAAATTACTGAATCTATGATTGTTACATTATTAATACCTATCCTCCTAAGATCATAATGTTATTTCATTTCAGTAAATACAAACTAAGGTTCTATTTAAAAATGCTTGCTATTCTACTTGAGCTATAGCTAGGCACTGCCGCAAACCAGGAGAAGACCTGCAAGATCTGAAGAAACCATCAGACAGTTATAATATGGTGGCTTGGATTGCAAAGAGAGCTCTGAACTGAGCTACATGAAATTAGAAACATAAAATAGAACAACTAGCTCTTGGGGCAGAGAAACTTCAATATATAAGAGCCAGACAATTAGGATGAGAACATATTTTCTAAGACCTCTTTGAATAACTCTTTTTAATTATTAAATCAGCAATTAGTCCTCAAATATAGACCTAATGAGTTATTTGAGAAGAGTTGTTCTCAGTACAGTGGTTTTCACCTGGATTCCAGAGTCCCATGTCCCTCCCACCTTTATATTCAGGTTAAAGAAAGGGCTCTGCTACTTTCAGAAAATGAAAGCAACCCAAACCAGAGTAAAGATCAATCTTTACATCACAATTTTGGTCTTTTTTTGATGTTAGAAAAAGAAAAGATATTTCTATTACCTCAAATATGTCCCCCAAAATGACTTCTCAGGACAAGCTTCAGATCCACACTTGAGATACAAAAGAATCATTCCTTCTGTTTCAATGCTTTATTTCCTAAACTGTCTTGTTTTACTTTTCCTTGCCTAAGAATCCCAACAATATCCAATAAAATCATTCATTATGTGATGATGCACATAGGCCAAAGCCTTTGACAGCAATTTTTTAAAAAAATTCTAGTTCACTGATACTCTCATCATCAAGAAATAGGGCATATGCCCCTGTCATTTGTTCTGAGTGGGACTTTCTGACTGTCTCAACCAACAAACAGATGTAGTGTAAGAAACACTTGACTTCCAAGGCTGGGTTACAAAAGGCAAAACAGCCTCTTCCCAGCTCCCTCTCAAGAATCTCACTTGGAACCACGTAAGAGACCCGGCTTCTTTGAAGTTGCCATGCTAGGTGACCACAAAGGGATAGAGAGGGGACCCCAGGAGCTCCAGTAGCTTGAGTCTTTCCCATCTAGGCACCAGGCACATGAGTGGGATGATTCTCTGTCCTTCCTCTCTCAGTTATAAGACCCTTAGTGACAACTGCCTAGCTGAGCTCAGTCAACCTCTAGTTCCATAAGGGACAACAAAATTTGAAGTTTTAAAGCACAAAATGGTGATTTGTTTCATAGCAATAATAACCAGAACACTTGGTAAGTCACTGAAATTACATTTGCTTCTTCCATGCACTTAACCATTACTGAATAACTAACACCAAGCATTAGTGTAAGAGGTAGCATGTCAGGTATACATGAGCAGGGAACAAAATGTTGTGGAGCTTAAACTAGTTTGGGGTAGAGACAATGAACAGGTAAATAAACATGGTCCCTGGCAACACATGCTATGAATAACAGAAGAGAAGAAGGGAGACAGAGCGTAGTGTGGTGCCTGCTGACAGCCTCATCCCAGTAGGGCCATCAGGGAGGCCTCAGGAAGAACTGGAAGAGTGAGGAAGTGAACCAATGAACTTCTGAGGAGAGCCTTCCAGAAGGGCAGGAGTCAGTACAAAGACCCTAACATGTGAGTACGCTGCGTGGTAAGACCAGCACAGCCCCAAAGGGTGACAAACAAGCAGCATGGGGTAACTCAGAGCGTGGGCCTGACTGCATGGTGCCTTGATGGTCAGAAATCTGGCTTACCGGGACTCTGGCTAATTTCTATCCCTGTACATAAGCCTCCAGTGAAATTCAAACCTCAAAGGTGTTATTTATTTCAAGTCCACATCTAAAGAGTTATGTGTTCATCTTGGCTTTGAGTGCAAAATCTAACCTTGGGAGCTGAACCTAGAGTCCACAATTTCTTGAAATTACATGTAAATATCTGCTATGTCCATATATTTTTCTGTGAGAGTAGGTTACTCCTTTCCTTTCTATTCTTGTATGGGTCTCCCATCCCAAGAGGTCAGCCTGGGACCTCTGAATAGTTCTGAAAGGATTAGGTGTGAGGGAGTCAGAAAGACCAGTGAAGCCTCTGACAGCCTACAGGGACCAAGACTACCTACAGTCTGTGACTGGACATAACGAGACAAAATATATGTTTCTATAGAATCAAGCCCAGACTGGGGGTGTGGCTCAGTGGTAGAGCACTTGCCTAGAATCAAGCCCATTATTTAGTTACCAAAAAAGAAAGCAACAGGATGCTTTCCATTCTGGTATGAATGCCTCATGGTGTATACCCAAAACAGTCTAAAATATGAGCATCCTAAAGAGAGTACTTTCCTCCCAGAAGATGGAATGGATTCAGTATGAAAATAAGAAGTATTGCAAACATATTGTTTTCTGAAGACCATGTTTTTTCAAGAGATCACTTTTAAAAAAAGAACTACACTATTTAATAAAAAGTCCTACGCCTCAGAACCTGAACAGAAGAGGAAATATTATCAGTCAACAAATATATGAAAAAATGTTCAACATCACTAGCAATGAGAGAAATGCAAATTAAAACTATACTGAGATTTCATTCATTCCAGTCAGAATGACAAGTGTCAAGAATACAAGTAACAATAAATGTTGGCGAGGATGCGGAGAAGAAGGTACATTTGTACACTGCTGGTGGAACTGAAAATTGGTGCAACCACTCTGGAAAGCAGTACAGAGATTCCTCAGAAAACTTGGAACAGAACCACCATTTGACACAGTTATCCCAAGTCTCGGTGTATACCCAAAAGGACTTAATACCAGCATACTATAATGACACCGCCACATCAACATTTATAGCAGCTCGATTCACAACAGCTAAGTTATGGAACCAACCTAGATGCCCTTCAACAGATAAATGGATGAAGAAAATGTGGTATATATTCACAATGGAATATTACTCAGCCTTAAAGAGAATGAAATTAGGAATTTGCCAGTAAGGAGATGGAACTAGAGGCTATCATGCTAAGTAAAATAAGCCAATCCCCAAAACACAAAGGCCTAATGTTCTCTCTGAAATGTGGATGCTTACTTGCAATAGGTGGGGTGAGGCGGGGAGAGAAAGGGAGGTTCACCAGACAGATTGGACAGGAGGTAGTGGGGGAAGGGAAGGGAGTTGTGAAGACAGTCGGATGAATTGGCATAACTTTCCTATTTTTATATATGAATACATGACCAGTGTAACTTCACATTATGTATAACCACAAAAATGGGGAGTTATACTCCTTGTATGTATGATATGTCAAAATACATTCTACTGTTACATATAAATGAAAAGAACAAATTTAAAAAAAAAAAAAAAGTCCTATGCCTCTACTGAGAAGACTGATTTGGAAATAGTCTTTAATGTCACATTCATAGATGAACATCCAGGAACAAGAAAGAGAATTCCATACCTCAGAGTCCTCCTCATCCGAAAATAGACCTTTCTGAGTCGTTGTTTCTGACAAGAACTTGAGATTTTTGCTAGAAGGTAGTGTAACCTTTGTGGGGGAAAAAAGAAAAATGGAGGATTAGTAAGTTACATGCCTGAAAATAAGTTTACTATTCATTCAGAAAACATATTCAGTCTCTTCTATGAGAAGGCACCAAGTCATGAACTTGGGGAATAAAGATGCTGTGGACTTTGGGCATGTACAAAATCACACAAATAATTAATACAAAGGGAGACTTATCAAGCAAAATAATTTAAAAATTAGTTTAAGTTAAGAGAGAGGGAAGAAACAGTTCCTTGAGAAAGTAAATTTCCCAGGATGGACAAGGCCCAGGCATAGTAAGATGGTATAAGCAAGAGCATTCCAGAGGAAACTGAGAAAAGCAAGACAGAGCAAAAGGCACATCTGGTACCAGGTAGCAGGACAGACTGCCTATGCCATGCAGTACACAGAGGGGACATGTGCAATCAGAGGTGCATAGAAAGGCAGGCTGCTCAAGGGGCCACCGTGTTCTGAATGCTGGGACTTTGGTGGCAAGAAGAGAAGTCAGGTTTCATAGAAAGGTCATGAAACAATGAGATAAGCTTTGGAAACATGGGAGGAGCAAGCTGTGCGTGACAGCAGGAGAAGGAAGCAGCCAAAGGAGTTCACAACTCATGATGATGCAGACCACTGGCCAAACAGGTTAATCTGAGTATCAAAATGATGAAGAACAAGTGGGTTATAACATGTTGAGTAAAGTATACATAATCCCAAAAGAACACTAAAAATGGGGGGAAGGATGAGGAGAAAATTTCTATTCTGAAGAATGTCAGCTAGTAAGGGTAGATGAAATATAGAACTAGACATTCTTTCATACCCCTCACAGGATAAACGGTTCAGGAAAAGATCAACAGTGGATATTAAATTAAAAGCACTGAATGCAAGGCTGGTAGAGAACAGGAGACCTTAGTGCTGAAACATCACTTAGACGTTAGTTTATGAACGACAGAAGAAAGGATGGCACCTATCCAGTGGAGCAGTATGGTTAACATCATTTTTTTTTGGGGGGGGGGTACTGGGGCTTGAACCCAGGGGCACTTAACCACTGAGCCACAACCCCAGTCCTTTATTTTATATTTTCTTTAGAGACAGGGTCTCACTGAGTTGCTTAGGGCCTCGCTAAGTTGCTGAGGCTGCCTTTGAACTTGCCATCCTCCTGCCTCAGCCTTCCAAGTTGCTTGGATTACAAACACTACTTCAACCAAATGACAAAACAGAATGTCACCAAGATCCTAGTAGGCTCAGGGTGTCCTGGGAGATGAGGCAGTGGACACTCTGCCTGACTACATTTTTGCCAAAAATGCTAATCTATACCTAAATCTAACTGAAGGAAAGCAATCAGGGAAGTTGGCGCTGTTGGACATTCTACAAGACAACCGGCTGGCCGGAAAAAAGAAAACCACAGGAGGAGGCGCTGCTTTAGTGTGGTTTTTAAAAAGGTGCTTTTTACAAAAGACATTTTTGAGACCAGAAAAAGAATTAGAACATGGACTGCACATGAGATAATTTCATGTCAGTCATTATTTTTTTGCTGGGTGTGATTTTACAAGGACATATTGGGGCAAATGGGAGAAATTAGAATATGGATTAGATATTATATTCTACTATAGCATTTATGTTAATCTCCTGGCTGTTGATAATGGCTTTTGGTTACACAGAAGTCCCATAAAGAGATAATTAGGCATTAAGTGTCATAAATGACATACTTACAAGCAGTTCAGGAAAAAAAATCGCATAGAAAGATTCAGATACATATAATATTGGGCAAAATCCCTACAATTGTTGAATCTCGATTAGGAGTGAGTGTTCTTCAATACAAACACAAAAGGGAACAATCCTTCCCTCTGGGCTCCAGATGAATTAGCAAGCTGCCCCAGACCAACAATCCTTATTTTCCCTCCTGCTCACCATTTTTTCTGCTCTTTCTTTCTTTTCATCTGTCTGATTCACAGTAGCTTCTGGCAAAGCTGCTGATTTTTCTTTGAACAGATCTCCTTCCTCATCATCGAAGATACTGGCAGTGGATTTGACTTTTTCTTTAAAAAGATACCACAGCACAAATCACACTAGCATCAAAATCCTATCACAATATTCACAATTTTAAAAAAAGTCTCTGTCCAAAGGATAAAAGACATCCTATTTCTTGTGTCATTATAAAGAAATAGTAAGTGGAACCACACTCTTGCCTTGGTGATTTTCTTCATTTTCTTCTCCTCTCTCTCTCTTTATTTTTTGGCTACGGAAGGCTCCGCCACTGAGCTACCACCCCAGACCCAATGCCTCGGTCTTTCTCAAAGAGCTCACAGTAGCTCAAATGAAACCCAAGACAGTTAGGTTAGCCATGTAAAAGACAGCCCTGAAGAAAGAAAGGTCATTTAAATAGGTCACCAAGTCCACCATTCTAAGAAATCTACTTTTTAAAACTACAACCACACAGAAACAGATAAAAGCAAAAACTGAAATGTGCTAGAACTCTACCTGCCCACCTTTAAACAAGAGAGACATGAGAAATAGTTTGGAATATGTGCTGCTAAATCCCCAAAAGTTAATAGATTAACTTTAGGTATTAACAAGACTATAATTATAAGACAATCTGACAATGTGCCCTACATCTGCGTTTGCCACTGAATATACCTAGAAAATCTTCCCGAGTCAGTATGTGCAAACGTCCTTCTCTGAACTCCACCGAATGGAACAACGACAGCTCACACTACTGAGGGATCTCTGCCTGGTGTCCAGCCTTCACGCCCAGGAGCACTGCCGCACTGAGTGAGGCACGGGTCACTGAAGTGAGCGTGCTGTGCTAGTCATACCACCTCAGATGCACCTGACCGCATCTGACACGAGTGCCCTGACAGGTATCTGCACGGAACATGGCACCGACTTCTTCTGTGATGCCAAACCAGTTCTCTATGATGTCCACTCAGTGAGGGACCTCGGGCTACTGTCATTTCATTCACTGTCATTTCAGGCTGGGGGTCTGAGTGCACTATGCACCTGCCTGCACTCTTTCTAAAAGGGTTAGACTATCATTTCCCCTTCATGTTTCTGCTTCTATTCCTACGTCTACACCTAGCACTGGAAAAGAAGTTAGTCCAGATGGTCTCCTTCAAAACAGATTCTGATCTCATCTATTTCTTATACCACCCTTTCTTTTTTCAAATTGCTAAAAAGTATGTACACCTTAGTCATCTACCTTTCTTTTCTGAAAACGCACCCAATGAATCCTGCTCCTCCAAGTGTGACCTGCAGAGTGGTGGACTCTGCCCACCAGGGAACTTGTTGGAAATGCAGACTCTCTCAGGCCCCACTTCAAGACACATTCAATACACACACACCAAAAAAAAAAAAAAAAAAAAAGGGCTTGGGGCTGGGGATATAGCTCAGTTGGTAGAGTGCTTGCCTCACAAGCACAAGGCCCTGGGTTCAATCCCCAGCACCGCCAAAAGAAAAAAAAAGACACATTCATTCAAAAATCTTCATTTTGACAAAAGTCCCTGGGATATTAATCTGTACATTAAAGAATAAATGACTTAAGAGGAAAGACTTCATGAATACCGTGATTTAAATCTGGGAAAGGAAAAGGAGCACCACAGCAGACAAAGAGCTAAAGTCCTGTTATTCTTTGATACCTGAGTTTTTGGCAAAGAAGAGAAACTGGGACTAAATGACTAGCATACAATACTCTACTCATATGATTTACTAAAGGCTGCTGGAAGAACATGTCATTAAAACTTAGCAATTCCAAAGGTCAGAATTATCATTTTTAAGCACAAATTATAGGGAAAAAGATTTCAGCTCTGAATAAGGACAGTAATTAGTTTCTGGAGCAGAAAAGACCAGTCCATAAAAGAGACCTCCAAGTTTGCAAAACTTTTTTTAAGTGTAGATGAGATAATCACAAGAATACTTGAGAAGAGATTCTGGAACTGAGGAGAGACATAGAACTAGGAAGCTCTGTCCTTGTTAGGTCTATAGAATCAGAGACTGAAACAGGCACCTGTCTTGGAAGGTTTGCTACAGGATGCTGCAAAAAAATCATCATCATCATCATCATCATCGAAGAGGCCAGCAGGAGCTGGGAGGTATGAGATCTTCCCTGGAGTAGGCTGCTCAGGCTTCTGGGGCTCCTTCAGTGATGGAGCAGAGGAGGCCCCAAAGATATCAGTGTCCCCTGTGGACGGAGAGACAAGACAGCACAACTGTGAGCCAGGGTGGGCCTCCTGAAAAAAATAGTAGTATCTACCAGGAAGTATTAGCTTCAGTTCATATACCAAACATAAACAAAGCCAAATAACCTCTATTTCTTACTGCCTGAGATCACTCCACAATGCAAAATGACCTGGGCAAACACACAAAAAAGTCCAAGTCCACAGATTTTGGTTTTTTTCTTTTTTGTTTTTTAGTGTGGTGCTCGGGATCATGGACATGCTATGCAACTATTCAACTACCAAGCTATACCCTCAACCCCCAGATGACTGATCCTATAAACTATTCAATACCCTCTGAAGCTTACAGGTACCTCCGATTCTCCAGCCATGCCTTAGAAAAATCACAACTTAAAACAATGGCAAAACAGTATTCGTACACTTGTTTAAAAAACAAATACCAGGTTACCTAAAAATACAGACACAGCTCCTGCTGGGATTTTCTTTCCAGGTTTGGAGGATGACAACTCTACAATGAGAAAGAAAAGGGCAATTACTTCATAAAGAAAACAACTTTCCTAACTGTTAAACTCACCTTCCCTGAATTATGTGCAACATGATACAGTTAATAGGAAACCTCTTAAAACTAATTTTTCCTAAATAACATTTAAAAATTCCAGAGTATTTTTCTTCTCTAACAATGCCAAGAATCTTCCCTTGGGATTAATACAGTCCAGCTGTAATTTCCAGGGAAGGTCATGTGACTACAAATAGCAGTAGTGGAGATGGCTGGGGGAGGCAGGGACAGAACAACCAGGCCCCTCAAAATAATTCTAACTCTCTCTTCTAGTTTGATGAGATGATCAAGTAAAAAGGAATAGTACAAAATGTGAGACATCGAATGAAAAAATGTGAAGACAATAACAGCAAAGAAGAAAATGAGATAAGTCAGTCACCAGGAGCCAAAAGGTGGAACATAGAAACTAAAGGACAGAAAGCTGATGTCCCAATAATTATGAGCACAACTCCAACCCTGAGGATATGTGGCCTGGAAGATCAAGTTGCTTAAAATAACTAATTCCCAAGAACTATCTCAAATTTAATGGAATAAAACTGCAGGTTTGGAAGAAAAATTATGGACTTCTCAAAAACTTGAAAGATGGGTTGTGGATATTAGCTCAGTGGTAGAGCACTTGCCTATTACATTGAGACACTGGGTTCAATCTCCAGTAAAAAAAAGAAAAGGAAAAAGAAAGGAAAAAAACCCACCCTCCACAGATGATTCTGATGCACATGAGCTGGGGAATTATTGCTGACCAACTTATATGCAGAATATTAAAATGTCTCTTTGAACTTAACTTCATTTAGTTAAAGACATCATCAACACTACTATGGAGTACTTTTCCTTTTTGTAAATTCTCTCCCAAGAAAGAGGCAAAACTGCATTGTAGGTTTACAGATGTAGTGTTTTTTCCAAGACATGAATGTGTGAAATCCAACTGTTACTAACTGGGCAAAGGAAAGAAACAACAGCTTTGAACTCAACAAAGAAACAACTTTGTACACTCCATCTCCAAATACGAAAGAAACAGTTGTGATACCCCACAAGGAAAATACGAAGTAGGTCCCAACCCCAGCTTACCTTCATTAACAGGAGCTTGAGCTTGCTGATCCCGGGGGGCTTCCCTGAAGAGGTCACTCTGGTTGTAGTAGGTATGTGACAAAGAATTTTAAAATGTAAAGGTAAATGTAGCTGTATTTGAAGATTTCTAAGTAAAAGTACCCTATAATTCAAACCTATGCATTTACTGTTTTGCCAGAAAATCAGTCACCCAGTGAAGACTATGGCAAAACAGAGCTTTCAGTAATTCGGGCCTGCTCAGGAATTAAATATAAAGATCAAGTAAGGTAAGAAAAATCACTAGCTAACCAAGTAAATCCTTCATTAGTTACACTCACTCTCACATCCTCCTCTCCTCACCTACCAAAGGACAGCAGGAAACAGTATTTCTCACTCTATGATTCTGAGTTCAACATGTCCCAAAATATGAAAATAGAAGCAACTTCCAAATGAAACGCTATTTTTCTCCTTCTAAAAGAACACAATGTATTTCTTCCTTGTGGACCCACGACAAACGGCTACAGGGAGCATTCTGCAGACCACTGACTCACCTCCTCATCCTCGTCATCAAAAAGTCCTTGTCCTCCACTGAACAAGCCGCCTCTAGAGCCAAATGGTGAGAAGTCTTCATCGGTCAACTTGGGGGGTGCAAATAAGTTATCATCTTCGTCTAGTAAGGAGAAAGATTGTGTAGAGAGAGGTAAAGATGTGTATGGAACCCAAATTCCTGGGGCTGCCTCTACAACATCCACAACATTGACATGGAATTTAACTGTATCTAACAAGGAGTATCTGAAGGCAGATTAGGGATTTCATGCAAAAACCCATTAACAGTCCTCTGAGTCCCTCAAAAGGATCTCTGGGCTCTCATTCTCAAGTTGGTGTATGTCCAGAGCAGACAGAGTAAATTTTTCAGGCAATCTTTCTAGACATATTTATTTTGAAGTAAGAACACAGCTCAATTGCCAAATTCAAGACCCATTTCCCAAAGAATCTAGGGAAAAGGCAGACTGAAGAAAGAGATCTACAGATGAACACAGCAACTTAAAGGAATTCATATAATGGACAATACTATAAAATATAAAAGGGCCTGCTATAGTCTTTACTAAAAATGCTAGCAAACAGGTAATGGCCACGATAAAGTCAAATAATTCAAAGGTTTACAGGCATTTTTGCTCCACACCCACCCCTCACCCCAGGACCCCAAAACATGATCTTTGATGTTTTCAAAAAGTAAATGGAGCCGGGCGCGGTGGAGCACACCTGTAATCCCAGCACTAGGAAGGGATTCTCCTGCTGAGGCATGAGGATCGCAAGTTCAAAGCCAGCCTCAGCAACTTAGCGAGGCCCTAAGCAACTCAGTGAGACCCTGTCTCTAAATAAAATACAAAATAGGGAGGGGATGTGGCTCAGTGGTGGAGTGCCCCTGGGTTCAATCTCTGGTACCAAAAAAAAAAAAAAAAAAGTAAATGGAGAAAGAGCTCACTTATCAGCATCTAAAGCAACACTTTATAAGTAATATAAACAACATTACTTAGTCAAAAGTCTCCTTAAATAATCAAACGGAGGGAATAGGCCTACCATCTGAAGGTGTTCTCCTTTCCTTCTTCTCTTTCAATGTCTTCCGGAGCTTTGCTTCTCCTGTGGATAAGATTTGAATATTTTCATTTTAATAATAATACACAGTCCATCTTCAGTGTCTGTGTTATATTTTCTCTCTACATACATATACTATATGGTACACACACACTCGCTCTCATTGATTATCTACATCTCTGTCATCCTCACGACTCAGGCTAAAGATAGACATTCAACTCCATATCTTACCTCCAATGGAGCACTTAACCCAATGTCTTACACACAGAGGCACTCAGAGAGTCATCTTTGTATGGCAAAAGGTTGGTGCTTAAATGCCAGGGTCATTTTCCATAGCAGGACTATACTTTTTGAAGAAATTATTCTGATATCTATCCTTTTAAATAACTAAAATATACTATATAGTGTATTTTCTTATTTATTCAATATATTTGAGTAAATATTCAGTGAGGAACTCAATCTGGTGCTCACAGTTCTCTGGAGCACCCTTGAATTCCCTAGAATTTCATGTAAAATTTTAAATACAAGTGCACATGTTCATTTTTCTTGGGTTCACAGTGTTCCATTATCAAAAGAAGTCTATGAATCAAGAACAGAAAAAGAACTACAATATAATTAGAAAGGGAACTCCACCCTCAGTGAAGTCAACAGAGATTCCCAAATGTCATTTACCCCCCCAACTAACTACCCTCTGAGGCTCACCTGTTTGTTCCTCTTCTCGTCGGTTCGAGACATCCCCTTTGATCCGAGCTGCCAGCTCATCGGCAAATGACGTAGGTCTTTTCTATGAACAGAAAAGAACAAAAGAATCACTTTTATAACAGGCAGCTAACTTTTGGTTACCTAACAAAATTACATATGTCGACACAAGCAAATAAACTGAATCAAAGAAAGAAGTTTAACTAGATGAATTTAAACATGCACAATATGGACATCGCCCAAAGAACATAATGTCTATCAAAGGGACACATATGCTCTTTATTTCCTTATTTTCTATTTTAACTAGTACACTTTAGTGCCTGAAAATCTAGACAAGAAAACTATCATAGGGTGCTTGGCAGAAGAGGGAAGAGTTTTAAGTCTTAAAACGATGGAACTGAATATATTCTGAACAATCTGAGCTGTAAAATCGTAATACTAGAAGAAGAAAATGACAATTGTATGGGAAGTGGAGATGCTCACCATTGTTTTCACCAAAGTGTAAATTAAATTACAAATATGACACAAAAGATGCCTACAAGGGGCTAGGGATATAGCTCAGTTGGGAGAGTGCTTGCCCCACAAGCACAAGGCCCTGGGTTCAATCCCCAGCACCGCAAAAAAAAAAAAAAAAAGGTGACTACAAATGTAAGTGGCAAGGACTGAGTCATGGGCACTATTTCTAAAATCTTGCCAAGTTGACAGTAGCTACAGTCTTCCTTACTAGTCTAGTATTTTCTTCAATATCTTCAATATCTTCCTCGTCCTTCTCAGAGTCAGCAAAAAGGTCACCATCCTCCTCCTCCTCTTCATCACTCATTTGTGCAGTGGGCTGTGTATAAAACACCAAATTTCAACTATTAGATACAAGTCATCGAGTTAATAAAGAAATTCTGTCACTTAGTTTTGCAGTTCCCCAAAATATATTGATAATGATTATGATGGTAATGTCATAAGCAAGAAATGAAGCAGAAAGTGTATGTGGCAGAACAAATAATACACGAGATTTACTTAGAATACAAATAAAGAACTTACTTTTGGTAGTACTGGGGAGGGTACCCAGTGACATCTTACCGCTGAGATACATCCCCAGCATTTTGTTTTATTTAAAAACAGAGTCTCACTAAGTTACTCAGGCATGCCTTGAACTTGCTACTCTCCCGCCTGCTGAGTGTCTGGGATCACAGGTGTGTGTCACCATGACCGTCTGAACTTACTCTTTCAGTAAGAATGTAACAGCAAGAACATACAACTAAAATAAGAAATATTCAAAATGTTCATCATGAGAGAAATATAAATGAAACAAAGTCTTATTTTAGTAAAAACACTAGGAAATAGTAAAAAGAAATAAACAACTGGAGAGGCATCAAAGTAGACCAAGTAAACAAGTGCAGAATGACAAATTCAGCATGATACCCTGCCCCACTATACTGCATCATTTCGAAGAATTCAAATGTATTTACAGAATATATTTCATTGTAGAAACAATGGAAAAGACTTAGAAAGACACACTGCCAGATCATAATACCAGTTGCCTCTGAAGAGTATGAACAGACAAGGACAGGGATCTTCAATACGAACTTATTTGAATTCTAACTTTTAATTTTTCCAAAGGTACCAAAAAAAGCTTTTTTGTTTTACTATTTAAATCATTAAGAGCACTGCCAGCACTATGCCAAAAGGATTTTATTATCTACTTTAATCCTTAGAACCATGAGGTTAGCTATGGCACACAAGACCAATCTATCTCAATAAAATAGATGGGTAGTCAATGTTCTGAATTACTATACTGTACTCTTTGAAAAACTGTTTGTATTTATAAATCTTAAGAGCAACTTTCATAGACAAAAATATCTTCTGACATTAGACTGCCAATTAAATCTATAGTGACTAACCACATTTCTGAATATAACCTGGAAAGCTGAAGTACAATTAAAATTACAGAGACCAACCACAATTCTGAATACAACCAGGAACACAGAAGTACTACTCAAAAAGTACAAAATGCTTCGTTAGCTTTCCCTTATGTATCTAGAAACTACCACACTATCATATGTCAGCATGTTTAAAAACACAGAAGAGGGGCTGGGGTCGTGGCTCAGTGGAAGAGCACTTGCCCGGCCTGTGTGAGGCCCTGCGTTCAATCCTCAGCACCACATATAAATAAATAAAATAAAGGTCCACAGACAACCGAAGAACAAAAACTGTAAAAGAAATATACACCAGAGGCTGCAGGTACAGCTTAGCGGTGGAGTGCTTGACTGGCATGTGTGAAATGCTGGGTTCAATCCCCACTACTGGAAAACTCACTCACACACACACTCTCAGACACACACACACACACACACACACACACAGGAAAACAAACACGTAAGTTTACAAAGCAAAATGCAAAGATTTGCTTCAAATCAAAATGTCAAAGAAAACACAAAATGTCACGGAAAACACATTAACGTAATAAAGAGCAAAGAATAAAATATGCATGATCCAAGATGGTGGAGTAGAGGGAGGCTGCATTCCTTGTTGCTCGGTAACTCAGGATTCAAACAGAGGAGAATCTGTTTCTCCTTGAGGCAGTCTTTACTCCTCATTGATCCCCTGCTGTTTACCACATCTGTCTACCTGGATCACCCACAGTCTGCCAGCATAGTGACTGCATTTGAGTGCAGATTGCTCACTGACCGCCGCCTATCATCCATCACTTGCCTGTTTGCCTGCCCCTGACCTGCCCATCGCCTGCCTTTCACCTACCCATCACCCACCAACCGAGGTTCATCTGCAGATGGTCCACCAAGAGCCTGCGGAGCCTGCAGACCATCAGTGGATCGCCAGCTGCCTGCTGCAGCCTAGAAGGCCACTGTCACAGTACCTGCAGGTTTGGTTACACGCGGCTGCTGCCATTGTGGAGGAAAAAAAAACAGGAGCTGCAGGACCACTGGCCCGACTGACAGCACCCGACTCCAGCACCTCCAGCTTGACCGACAGCACACCACCTCCAGGGGCCCGACCTGACCCTCTGCACCTCACACAGACTCGGTGCCCATACCCTGCGCTGCATCTCCCCATTTGCCATCCCTTCTGGAAGCAAGTGCAGCCATCCTGGATTATCCGCAAAGAGGAAACTGTCATTAGGTGGGGCAAATCCCATCCTGAGACCCCTGCTGGAGACTGGAAGCTCACTGTCAGGTACCTCTCATGCCTCAGGCTACCAAAGACTGGGAGATTTGAATTGTATGTGACTGTTATAATGTAGATTTTTTTTCTCCTTTGTGAAAGCTTGTAAATTTTTATTTCTTTACTTTTCTTGCTCTCTACTTTCCTTTTGTTTACCTGTTTCCTCAAGGGCTTTTTCTCACTTTTCTCATGCTAACAACCAACTTCTTTTGACCACCCTTTCACTCTTCCTATGATCTAGAACTTCTTCATACTCTTTTCTTACACTTTTAACAGTTACATCCTACACCCCTCCCCATCCTCTTTGTCCTTCATTAGAAACTGCGGTCCTCATTGCAAACCTGTTTGTTATACTGTAGACAATAACTGAACTCATCCTCTCTGTTTATTATGGCAATACTGTAACAATATTGTAACAAAAAGACAACTGTAACAATAGTCTTCATACAGGCTATTTGGTTTACAGCTGCATACTGTCTGTACTGGGTGTTGCTAATATTGATTCCTCCCTTAAAGAAGAGGTTTTGGAAAACTTTAGGGTCACTATAACCCTATAGGGCAGAAACTATAATACCCTAGATCTGCATTGCTGGGGGAAGATACATGAACAACATGAAAAAACAAGGGAGGAAAGTGTTCCAAACAAACCAAGATTCTGCACTAATAGAATCCAATGACAGTGTGGTAGAAGAAATGCCAGAAGAGGAGTTCAGAATATACATGATTAAAATGTTCAGAGAAGCAAATGATGAGTTAAGAGAGCAAGTGCAGTTAATGATTAACCATTCCAATAAGCAGCCAAAACAGCAACTACAGGAAACAAAAGATCACCTCAACAAAGAGACAGAGATTCTGAATAAGAACCAAACAGAAATCTGTGAAATGAAGGAAACTGTTGTACCCAAAGCATATAAAATCATCCAAGCCGATCACGTAAAGCCAAAAGAAGCCTTTATTTTAGCTGGCCAGCGACGACCTCCCTTACTCCTAAAAGTGGGGTTCCGGGGAGCTGGGGATGTAGCTCAGTGGTAGAGCGCTTGCCTAGCATGTGTGAGGCCCTGGGTTCAAGCCTCAGCACCCATAAGAATAAAATAAAGGTATTATATCCATCTACAGCTAAAACAAAATATAAAAAAAAAAAGTGGGGTTCGGGGGATTGCGTGTTAATTGTGTCATTGCCAACTTTTATAGAGCTTGGGATGGGATTAGGGCAGGGCTATAGGGCCCGGGAGGGTTTAGGGTTGGGCTGTAGGGAAGGGGGATTAGGGTGGGGCTGATTCTCCTGGTGGCACTGGAGAATCTTTCTGGGAAGTGTAACAGAAACAATAAACCAAGTAAAAAACTCAATGGAAAGCATCATCAACAGACTAGATCACTTGGAAAACAGAAGCTCAGACAATGAAGACAAAATATTGCATCTTGAAAATAAAGTTGCCCAGAGAAGATGGTAAGAAATCATGAACAGAAACTACAAGAACTATGGAATATCGTGAAAAGGCCAAATTTAAGAATTATCAGGACTGAGGAAGGCACAGAGATACAAACCAAAGGAATGAACAACCTATTCAATGAAATAATATCAGAAAATTTCCCAAACCTGAAGAATGAAATGGAAATTCAACTACAGGAGGCTTACAGAACACCAAATGCACAAAACTACAGCAGATCCACACCAAGACAGATTGTAATGAAAATGCCTAATGTACAAAATAAAGATAGGACTTTAAAGGCTGTGAGGGAAAAAAAAAAACAGATACATATACATACATTACATTACATATAGGGGGAAACCAATACGGATATCAGCAGATTTCTCAGCCCAGACCCCAAAAGCTAGAAGGGCCTGGAACAATATATTTCAAGCTCTGAAAGAACATGGATGCCAACCAAGAATCCTAAATCCAGCAAAGCTAACCTTCAGATTTGAAGACAAAATAAAATCCTTCCATGACAAACAAAAGTTAAAGGAATTCACACATAGAAAGCCTGCGCTACAGAACATTCTCAGCAAGATATTCCACGAGGAAGACATGAAAAACAACAATGTCAGTCATCAAAGGGAGGAACTACCCTAAAAGAAAAGCCAACTAAAGGAGAAATCAAGTCAAGTAAAAACCAAATCTAAGCCAAAATGACTGGGAATACAAGTCATATCTCAATAATAACCCTGAATGTTAATGGTCTAAACTCATCAATCAAAAGACATAGACTGGCAGACTGGATTAAAAAGAAAGACCCAACAATATGCTGCCTTCAAGAGACTCATCTCATAGAAAAGGACATCCACAAACTAAAGGTGAAAGCATGGGAAAAAACCTATCACACACACAGATTCAGTAAAAAAACAAGGGTTTCCATCCTTATATCAGATAAAGTGGATTTCAAGCCAAAGTTAGTCAGAAGGGATAAAGAAGGACATTTCATACTGCTTAAGGGAAGCATAAATCAAGAAGACATAACGATCATAAATATTTATGCCCCAAACAATGGCCCATTCATGTATATCAAACAAATCCTTCTCATTTCCAGGAATCAAACGGACCACAACACAATAATTCTGGGTGACTTTAACACACCACTGTCACCACTGGACAGATCTACCAAACAAAAACCAAACAAAGAAACCACAGATCTCAATAACACAATCAATGACTTAGACTTAACAGACATATATAGGATATTTCATCCATCAACGAGCGAATACACTTTCTTCTCAGCAGCACATGGCTCCTTCTCTAAAATAGACCATATGTTATGCCACAAAGTAGCCCTTAGTAGGGCTGGGGATATAGCTCAGTTGGTAGAGTGCTTGCCTTGTAAGCACAAGGCCCTGGGTTCAATCCCCAGCACCACAAAAAAAAAAAAAAAGTAGCCCTTAGTAAATGCAAAAAAGTTGAGATACTATCTTGTATTCTATTGGATCATAATGGAGTGAAATTAGAAATCAATGACAAAAGAAAAAAAAGAAACTACTCCAACACCTGGAGACTAAATAACATGCTACTGAATGAAGCATGGATAACAGAAAACATCAGGGAGGAGATAAAAAAAGTTCTTAGAGGTAAATGAGAATGACAATGCAACATATCAAAATCTCTGGGACACTATGAAAGCAGTACTAAGAGGAAAATTCACTGCATTGAGCACATTCAAGGAAAGAATAAAAAGTCAGCAACTCAATGACCTAACATTACATCTCAAAGCCCTAGAAAAAGAACAAAACGACACCAAAAGTAGTAGAAGACAAGAAATAATTAAAATCAGAGCTGAAATCCATGAAACTGAAACAAAAGGAACAATTCAAAAAATTGACAAAACAAAAAGTTGGTTCTTTGAAAAAGTGAACAAAATAGATAAACCCTTAGCCTCACTAACAAAGAGGAGAGACAAAAATCAAATTACTAAAATTCGTGATGAAAAAGGAAATATCACAACAGACACCATTGAAACACAAAACATAATTAGAAGCAACTTTGAAAACCTATACTGCAATAAAATAGAAAATCTTGAAGACATCAGCATATTTCTAGAGACATATAATCCTCCCAAACTGAACCAGGACAACATACACAATTTAATTAGATCAATTTCAAGTAATAAAATAGAAGAAGCCATCAAAAGCCTACCAACCAAGAAAAGCCCGGGACCAGATGGATTCTCAGCAGAGTTCTACAAGACCTTCAAAGAGGAACTTACACCAATACTCCTCAAAGTATTTCATGAAACAGAAAAGGAGGGAACCCTTCCAAACTCATTCTGTGAAGCTAGCATCACTCTGATACCAAAACCAGACAAAGACACATCTAGAAAACTTTAGACCAACATCTCTGATGAATATAGATGCAAAAATCCTTAACAAAATTCTGGCAAATCACTTACAAAAACATATTAAGAAGATAGTGCACCCTGATCAAGTAGGTTTTATCCCAGGGATGCAAGGTTGGTTCAACATCCGGAAATCAATAAATGTAATTCATCACATCAATAGACAAGGTTAAGAATCATATGATTATTTCAATAGATGCTGAGAAAGCATGACAAAATACAACACCCCTTCATGCTCAAGACACTAGAAAAAATAGGGATGGTAGGAACATACCTCAATATTGTAAAAGCTATTTATGCTAAGCCCACTGCCAACATCCTTCTTAATGGAGAAAAACTGAAAGAGCATTCCCTTTAAAAACTGGAACAAGGCAGGGATGACCACTGTCACCACTTCTATTCAACATTGTGCTGGAAATGCTAGCCAGAGCAATCAGACAGACCACAGAAATTAAAGGTATACGAATAGGAAAAGAAGAAACTCAAGTTGTCACTATTTGCTGATGACATGATCCTATATTTAGAGGATCCAAAAAACTCCACCAGGAAACTTTTAGAACTAATTAATAAATTCAGCAAAATAGTATATAAAATAAACACACATAAATCAAATGCATTTATCTACATAAGCAATGAATCATCTGAAAGTGAAATGAAGAAAACAACTCCATTCACAATAGCTTCAAAAAAAAAAAAAACTTGGGAATCAATCTAACAAAAGAGGTGAAAGACCTCTATAATGAAATCTACAGAACATCAAAAAAAGAAATTGAGGAAGACCTTAGAAGATGGAAAGATCTCCATGTTCTTGGATAGGCAGAATTAATATAATCAAAATGGCCATATTTCCAAAGGTGCTATACAAATTTAATGCAATTCCAATAAAAATCTCAATGACATTCCTCATAGAAATGGAGAAGGCAATCATGAAATTCATCTGGAAGAATAAAAGACCCAGAATAGCCAAAGCAATCCTGGGCAGGAAGAATGGTACAGGAGGTATCACAATACCAGACCTTAAACTCTACTATAGAGCAATAATAACTAAAACGGCATGGTATTGGCACCAAAATAGGCAGGCAGATCAATGGTACAGCATAGAAGACACAAAGACAAACCCACATAAATACAGTTATCTCATACTAGATAAAAATATAAAATGGAGAAAAGACAGCCTCTTTAACAAATGGTGCTGGCAAAACTGGAAATCCTTATGCAATAAAGTGAAATTAAACCCATATCTCTCAGCCTGTATAAAATTTCAACTCAAAATGGATCAAGGACCTAGGAATTAGACCTGAGACCCTTCACCAAATAGAGGAAACAGTAGGCCCAAGTCTTCTTCATACTGGTTTAGGACCAGACTTTCTCAACATGATCCCCAGAGCACAAGAAATAAAAGGAAGAATCAATAAATGGGATGGATTCAGCCTAAAAAGCTTTTTCTGAGCAAAAGAAACAATCAATAATGTGAAAAGACAGCCTACAGAGTGGGGAAAAAAACTTTTCCACACACACTTCAGACACAGCACTGATCTCCAAAATTTATAAAGAACTTAAAACACTTTACCCCAAAACTACAAAGAACCCAATCAATAAATGGGCTAAGGAACTGGGCAACTTCACAGAAGATGATATACAGGTGATCAACAAATATAAAAAGTGTTCATCATCTCTAGTAATTAGAGAAATGCAAATTAAAACCACCCTAAGATTTCATCTAACTCCAATTAGAAAGGCTATTATCAGGAATACAAGCAATAATAAGTGTTGGTGTGGATGTGGGGAAAAAGGCACACTTGTACATTGCTGGTGGCATTGCAAATTGGTGCAGCCACTCTGGAAAGCAGTATGGAGATTCCTCAAAAAACCTGGAATGGACCCACATTGACCCAGCTATCCCACTCCTCAGTTTACAACCAAAGGTCTTAAAATCAGCAAAGTATAGGGAAGCAGCCACATCTATGTTCATAGTGCTTAATTCACAATAGCTAGATTGTGGAACCAACCTAGATGTCCTTCAATTGAAGAATGGATAAAGAAACTGTGGTATATAAACACAATGGAATATTACTCATCCATAAAGAAGAATAAAATTATGACATTTGCTGGTAAATGGGTGGAGCTGGAGATTATCATGCCAAGTGAAAGAAGCCAAGCCCAAAAAACCAAAGACCAAATGTTTTCTCTGATCAGTGGATACTGATACATAATGGGGGAGGGATTATGGGGGGGATAAGAAAAGAATGGAGGAAGCATGGATGGTGTAGAGGAAAATGGGACGGGAGGGGGTGGGGGAAGGAAAGAGAGTAGACTGAGACAGACAGTATTACCTTATGTATATGTAAGATTATATGAATCGTGTGACATTGTGAAAAAAAAACAAGATACATTCCCTGCTGGATAATTATATCAAAATGGGTTCTCCTGTCAGAATGATTAAAAAGAACCAATAAAAAAAAAGAATACAATATGCACGTTACAGGGCTGGGTTGTGGCTCAGTGGTGGAGCACTTGCCTAGTGTATGTGAGGCACTGGGTCAATTCTCGCACCACATGTAAATAATAAAATGGGGGTTCCTTGACAACTAAAAAATATTCTTAAAAAATAAGCATGTTACAGGGCTGGGGTTGTGGCTCAGTGGGAGAGCGCCTGCCTCGCACGAGTGAGGCACTGGGTTTGATCCTCAGCACCATGTGAAAATAAATAAATAAAATAAAGGTATTGTGTCCATCTACAACTAAAAATATTTTTAAAAAATAAGCATGTTACAAAAAGAACATGCCTTTTGATAGGTACACAAAAATTAAGATAACTGTTCTAAGACAGTAAGAAAGATGATGTTCGTCTTGTGATCATTCATGTCTCAGATTTTAAAATGAGGGTTCATGGTTCAGCTTGGATAATGGGGTATTCTTTTTTCAGCATCTTTCTCACAATGTCTTTTTTTTTTTTAAGGAAAATGAAATCATAAAACAAAACTGGAAAAAAATATATATAAAGGGAGTAGTTAGCATAAACACAATGGAAAATTAGTTGTAAAACAAGAAAAAAATCTTCACTTTGTCATAAATGAGTCAAAAGTAATTTTGGTATATATGTAATACTTCAATTAAAACCTAGAAGTAAATGTCATGTGGATGTATAAATATGTTACAATGAATCCCACCATTATGTATAATTATAATGCACCAACAAAAAATTATGAAAAAAAAACTTAGAAATAAGTCACCTCAAAACACGAGCCTTACCTGGTTTTGATCATTGTCACTATGATTGGCAAAATCATCATCCGACTCCTATAGGGGAAAAACAGCTTTGTTATTAACAAAGGTTTTACTAAGTAGCACAAAAATGATTTCAGGTCGAAGACTGGGGAAAGTTGATTCTATGTTTAGTAGAGGAAAAGTTCTGACACAGTCTCTTGGACTGACTACTGGTCACTTTAAATTAAGATGCAAAGAAGGTGGATAGTCAGGAATTATTATGAAAGGTGGTATCCGCTAAAGTAATTTTTGTGGTCCAGTGAAATACCTCTGAACATTTGTTCTTGGCATCTATACTTTCCATTCTAATCTTTTGATTCAAAGTAAGAGTTACACATTTAATTAACTAGATTTTCAAAAGTTGGTGTATTATTTTACATTTTGGACCCTACTTTCCCTCTAGATAGAATAACTAGTTCATTAGGAACAAGAAAGGAACATCAGCAATTTGATAAAGAACTGTATCAATAGGTAAAAAGCAAAGGATTCAGGGAATGACTCTTCTAGCAAGGCTGCTTAAAGAAAACCTACTTCTTACTGCTCGGTTTCTCTGTTTGGAAGGCTGAAGGAAGGAGGGCTGGGAGGGAGACTACAGAAGGAAGAATCGATGAGAAGACAGGAATGTGCACACAAAATGGTCTCTTTTTGTAAATCTGATACTCAAGGACCATCCTTCAAAGCATCTCTGCACTTTGCAATAATGAAAACTTCACCTAAAAACAACTCAAGACTCTAGGTCCCAGATCAGGGAGCAAGATTACGTGCTACAGATGTAAAAATGCCAGAGGTGACAGCAAAGCTAAAATGTAGTGCTTCAGAGCACCCTCTCTTCTAGAAGGTTCTACAGTTAAAACATGCTAACGTAGGAGTTTTTTCCCACTAGAATTATACACAGAAAATCAAAGACTTTATCATAAGCAGAGATTCTTCCAAAATATTTAAGCTGCCTCCTCAAAATAAATGGGGTGAAAAGAAACTGGGCAAGGTGGGAGGGAAGGTAAGGGTGAAAAGAAATCGAAGCAATGTTGTTTCTACACACAAGACGAAAAGCAAATCTAACACCGAGGATAAAACCTCAGAGTAGGGCTGGGCACGGTGGTTCACACCTGCAGTCCCAGCTACTTGGGAGGCTGAGGCAGGAAAACAATTTGAGCACGGGGGTTTGAGAACAGTGTGGGAAACGCAGTCAGACTGGTTTTAAAAAAAAAAAAAAAACACCAAAAACAAAACACACGTTACATACTTAGTTGGCTGAGCACACCCTAAGTTTCCTGCTTACCATGACCCAAACAGCACAATCCTTACCTCTTCTTTCTCTTCTTCACTGTCTACAATACTGCCACGATCACTGCCTACAGAACCTTCTGTTGAGAAGAGGATAAGGGTTAGAACCACATTTGTAAGAAAATGTCCTTAGTTCACAATCACAATCACAACCAACAGCATAAAAGCCATCTATACCCACCCACTTACTCTAATTAAAACTATTTTTATTACATGAAGAATAGAAAATATATATAGTCTCAAAGTATCCTCCCACAAGAAGAAAAATTTATAAACTGTCCCATACTCTTCAAAGATGGCAAGATCATGAAAAGCAAAGAAAGGCTGAGAAGTTGTATCAGACTACAAGATGACTATAGAGATCTGAAAACTAGATACTGTGGGGGATCGTGGATTGAGTCCTGGACCAAAAAAAGAAGAGAGCGAGATGGCAAAACTATTAATGGGACAAATGGCAAAATCTAATTATGACTGAAGATTAGTATTATGTCCAATGAAATTCCCTGGTTTTGCTCATTATACTGGGGCTATATAAAAGAATGACCTTGTACTCAGAAAACACAGGAGAAATATTTAGGAGTAATAGCTCAAATAGGTTCAGGAAAAAAATATGGATATATATATAGACAGAGACCAAGATGAAACATATGTGGTGAAATGTTAACTGACAAACCTGGGTAAAGGATATATGTGAGTTCTTTGTACTGTTCTTACAATGTTAATGTAAACTCTCAAATTATTTAAAAATGAAAAGTTAAGATACAAATGTTAAAAGTAATAAGACTACTTGGTGAAGAAAAGTACCTTCACTAGAAAGTTCTCCAAGTCCTACATCTTCCTGCTCCATGAACAGCTTTGACCCAATGAGATAGGGTAAAGGACGATCAATGTATAGATCCTACAAGAAATGAAAGGGAATAGCCATTAAAATCCTGTTCCATCTGATTAACCCAAATAAGCTACATAACAAAACTGGAAAATAAGAAACACAGCAGGATTTGGAAAAAAAAAAAAAAACAACACTGATTTTTAAAAATGTAAAATACTAGGTAAAAATGTCAAGTAAAGTTGAATCCTCCCCAAGTACCTCATTAACAAAATTGGCAAAACCCTACAAAAAAGTTTACCATCAGTAACCAAACAAGGAAAAGGACACAATCTCATAGTAAAGTATTAAAAAGGAGTACCAAGGAAAGAAGCTTCTGGGGAGCTTTGATGAGTCCTACCCCAGCCTTCCTCCTCTCATCAGTCAAAAAAATGTGCATTTGTGTATGTGAACCCCAATTCAAATCTCTGCATTTGGTTATTTCCTCAGTGCTTCTTTCCAAATTTAGGGCTATTATTTATGATTCTCAAGGTATGTGTTGTATGTATAAAAAGCAATACAAAGCAGTACTGGTGAGTCAAAAATAATTAAATATGTAGATGTATATTTTAATTTATAAGGTACTTAGTGCCACAAAGACTCTCTCTCAAAATCAATATTGCAACCTACTTTGTTTTACTATTGTGTGACTCCATTTGCCACATTACCTCCTTTAACAATCCAAGGGAAAGAAAGAGTAAGGCAATAAATCAGAGATTAAGAGGGAGCCTGTTCAGTAATGCTCACACTGGTTTTACATGTAAGAGCCCAAACCAGGAAACAATCCAAATGCTCTTTGAACACATCTACAGTCACTCATAGCACAAGCTACAGAATCTCTACTTCTAATGACCCTCCCAATCCTAATCCCAATTCAAACCTCATTTCTGCCCTAAAGATTAGAGGGAGAATGGATTGGGGAAAAGTTGATCCAAAGGTACAAAACTTCAGTAAGACCAGAGGAATGATATCCAGAGATCCATGGTGCAACATGGTTCCCTACAGTTAATAGCAATGCATTGTGTTTGAAAATCACCCAGTATATATTTTAGGTGTTCTTAGCACAAAAGGTTACTAGGTGAGGTATGCATAAATTAATTAGCTCAATTAAATCATTCCACAATGTATACATAGTTCAAAACACCACACTGTACAAGATAAATATATACAGAATTTTATCAATTAAAAATTAATAAAATTTCGTGAGTTAAAAAAAAAAGATACCCAAACTCAAATCTCATCTTCACCTTAACATTCCAGCTAGAAGTCAGTTCTCTCTCAGAGTGCTTATGATGGTTACTCATGTAAATACCTCCCCTCTCCCACCAGAAGGTAATGAGCACCTTGGAGGAGGAGCCACACCTTGCATGTTTGTGCCCCGACCCTGGCATGCAGCCTCGTACCTCTTAAGTGATCGATGCAGGGCTGGTAAGCAACACGCTCACTTTCTACAGAGTCCACGTCTTACTAATCCCAGGCCCAAGTAAAGACCCCAAATCACATCAGTAAATGTCGTATAACAGTAAGTACTTGAATCAAATGTCTTTACCTTAGGTTCAAGGATCAGTTCCACTCGCTCATTAGCATCATCTTCTTCAGAGTCTGAGTTGCCTGCTTTTATATCAAGTTGCTCAAATGCACTGTCCAATACTTGTAAGCCATAGTTCACAGCCTCCTGTACTTTAGGAATCAAATCTACTTCTTTCTGTTCCCTGGTCTTCTCCTACAAACAAAATACCATTCAGTGTGGATCCCTAATGTTTTTAATATCACTGCAAGAAAACACTGTAAATGTTCTCTGAAGTCTAGCCTCATGTGCAGGAAAAAAAAAAAAAACAACTTTGATTAAAAGTGTTAACAGATGTCAAAGTTCTGCCCAAAGCCTTGATACAAACTTTGGAATAAGAATGCAAGTTTTATAACGAGGGATGTTGAACATTTTTTCATAAATCTGTTGATTGCTTGCAGATCTTCCTCTATAAAGTGCCTGTTCATTTCCTTGGCCCATTTATTGATTGGGTTATTAGTGTTCTTGGTGTAACGATTTTTGAGTACTTGGTAGATTCTGGAGATTAGTGCTCTATCTGAAGTGTGTGTGGCAAAGATTTTCTCCCACTCTGAAGGCTCTCTCTTTACATTGCTGATTGTTTCCTTTGCTGAGAAAAAGCTTTTTAGTTTGACTCTATCCCAATCATTGATTCCTGCTTTTATTTCTTGCGCTTTGGGAGTCATGTTAAGGAAATCTGGTCCTAGGCCAACATGATGAAGATTTGGACCTATTTTCTCTTCTATTAGGTGCAGAGTCTCTGGTCTAATTCCTACGTCCTTGATCCATTTTGAGTTGAGTTTTGTACAGGGTGAAAGATATGGGTTTAGTTTCATTTTGCTGCATATGGATTTCCAGTTTTCCCAGCACCATTTGTTGAAGAGGATGTCTTTTCTCCATTGTATGTTTTTGGCTCCTTTGTCAAGTATGAGATGCCTGTATTTATGTGGGTTTGTCTCTGTGTCCTATTCAACATCCCTCATTATAAGAGAAATGCAAATCAAAACCACCTTAAGATTTCATCTTACCCCAATTAGAATGTCTTTTATTAAGAACACAGGCAACAACAGGTGTTGGTGAGGATGTGGGGAAAAGGGTACACTTATACATTGCTGGTGGGCGTGCAAGTTGGTGCAGCCACTCTGGAAAGCAGTGTGGAGATTCCTTAGAAAACTTGGAATGGATCCACCATTTGACCCAGCTATCCCACTCCTCGGCGTATACCCAAAGGACGTAAAATCAGATTGCCTCAGTGATGCAGCCACATCAATGTTCATAGCTGCTCAATTCACAATAGCCAGATTGTGGAACCAACCTACATGCCCTTCAATAGATGAATGGCTAAAGAAACTGTGGTATATATACACAATGGAATATTACTCAGCCATAAAGAAGAATAAAATTATGGCATTTGTAGGTAAATGGATGATGTTGGAGACTGTTATGCTAAGTGAGATTAGCCAATCCCAAAAATCCAAAGGCCGAATGATCTCTCTCTGATAAAGTGAATGATGATGCATAAAGCGGGGTGGAAGGATGACAAGAATGGAGGAAGGATAGAGAGCATAGAGGGAAGGGAAAGGTAGGGTCGAGGTGGGGGGGTAAGAATAATAACAGAATGTGTGACAGACATCATTGCCCTGTGTACATGTATGAATGCACAGATGGTGTGACTCTACTTTGTGTACAACCAGAGAAACAATAGCTGTACTCCATCTGTGTTCAATGAATCAAAATTAAACAAAAAATAAATTTAAAAAAAAAAAAGAATGCAAGTTTTAACCCTTAAGTTTGCAACTTTCTGGACATGCCCAGAGTTCCAGGCTTTTCATCTACAAATTCAAATATTGGGTGAAGGTTCAGTTACTAAGTTGTGTGGAAGTACCCTAACAATGAATGGTATGTCACTTCCCCACTGTTAGGGGAAAAAAGGGCCTAGATTTTTAGATTCACCATGAGTGTATATCTTAGTTAATGGTCCCTTAGCCAATTTTAGGAGCTAAAATACTCCAGACTGAGATGTCACTTTCCAATTACAGTTAAGAATTTTTTTTTAAATGAATTGCCATTGGTTTATAAATTTGTTTCACACCAAGGAAAGGTCAGTTTCACCTCTACTGGTTATCACACAGAATAATGCTCTCTCTCAAAACGAGTCTGTTCATATCACCAAGCTGCTGAAACTTCTCCATAGGTTTCTACCTCTTACAACAGCAGCTCTCAATGACAGACAGTCCCCTGTACACAAGCATCCATGTCATCAGTTGTGAGAAACACTGAAAAAATATTTAGTGTCATTTTCCCTTCTCAAAGTATTAGCTGTAGAAGGAACCAAACTATACAGTGCTGTTCTGAAGGTCAAAAGAGAAAACCCGCCGGGCGCAGTGGTGCACGGCTGTAATCCCAGCACTTGGGAGGCTGAGGCAGGAGGATCGCGAGTTCAAAGCCAGCCTCAGCAACTTAGCGAGGCCCTAAGCAACTCAGTGAGACCCTGTCTCTAAATAAAATACAAAATAGGGCTGGGGATGTGGCTCAGTGGTGGAGTGCCCCTGAGTTCAATCCCCAGTACCAAAAAAAAGAAAAGAGAGGGAGAGAGAAAAAACCCTATGAGTATTTTTAGTCTTTTACCTCAAGTATTTTTTCTAATTTAATTAATTTTGATTCATTGTACACAAATGGAGTACTGCTATTGTTTCTCTCGTTGTACACAAAGTAGGTACCTCAAGTATTGAAGTCTTTCTTAGAAATATTTAATGACACCTTTTTCTACTCTGGTAGGCTGGTTCTGAGTTCAACAGCTAATACAGTACCGAGCTCAGTCACATGCTCATGAAGCACATGACGACTTTCGCTTACTTACATTTGCAGTGCTGGGGATTGGACGCAGGGCTTCATGCATGCGAAGCTAGTGCTCTACCACTGAGCTACACCTCTTTCCCTGTGGCTTTCAGAAAATAGTTCACTACATCCCCATCATCTTCACATTTAATGTGACTCAGTGTAACCAAATAGTATTGCACTTAAATGGTTTAGCAAGTCCTTGAGTTCCATTAGAAATAAGATTCCTTTATTTTTCTAAAACTCCTGGCAATAGTCAGAACAGCAGCAAGTTTTTAAGATCTTCTTCCACTTGAACAGCTTCATCTAAGTAATAGTAACCGACAGAGCACTAATTTTTTCAAGTGATTTACACTTTCCGTGAGTAAGCTAGAGCTCACTGAAAGCTGCTCCCCTAATACATGTTCCGACACTCACACGCCACTGCGCCTTCCTGGGTGGGAGGTGAGAGGAAGCGACTCTGCCAGAGTACGAGCAAATCCGTGCAGCCCAGAACCTCTGATTGCCAGTAATGGCTGTATGAGACCACGAAGGAAGACCAAGAAGGTGCTTCTCCACCTGTCACTGTGCAGCCACGGGAAACAGGCAGGAGCCACTGCTCCGGGACCTGCCGGCCTGTTTCCTGAAGCCCTCCAGCACCAGCTGTCGCCTTGTCCTTCCTCTTGCTTGCTTGACTCCCAGTTCATTTATACGCATGAATGTCCAAGTGCAGAGGTGAGTTTACGTGGCTGTGAAATCAGGCTTCCACCTAACTGTGGCCTGAAACCTCAGACACACCCCAACTCTGCACTTCAGCTCACGCGTCCTCTTGCTGAAAAGGCCACACCCACCACCTCAAAACATGGCGCTCCTTCTTTGTCCAGCTGAAGTCTCATGCTTGTTATTTCTACCCACAGGTCTTCATCTTCTGGAGGAGACACTTAGCAGTCACACAACTTAGACACTCCAGGTCCTGTGGTCACAAGCAGGACTGTGACTCTTGAGAGAAGGTATCCTGAGTTAACGGCCACCTGCAGTGTCGCTAGTCAGTAACTTCTCACTGTTGTCATTCATGTTCTCTGTACCAACACCTCCTGTCGCAGTCAAGAAGCACTCACTGTGGGCAGAGACTAAACCAGTATCTACCTTATCACCATTTTAATCTGGTAGTGATAAACATCAAAGCCATCATGAGAGGACAGGGCGACTCAGCCTTCAAGTAACTCATCTGGGTAGTATTCTACTTTTTTTTTTTGCGGTGCTGGGGATTGAACCCAGGGCCCTGTGCTTACAAGGCAGGCACTCTACCATCTGAGCTATATCCCCAGCCCAGTATTCTACTTTAGAGGTGGCAAATATTGGGCTGTGGATATAGCTCAGTGGTGTAGCACTTGTCTGAGGCCCTGGGTTTGAAACCCAGCACCATTGGGGGGAAAAAAAATTGCAAACTCCCAACCCATGGCCTATTTTTGCAAAGGTAAGAATGAATTTGTACTACATTTTTTAAAAAAATATCTTTTAGCTGTTGACAAACCTTTATTTTCCTCATATATTTTTATGTGGTGCTGAGAATCCAACCCAGTGCCTCACACATGCTAGGCAAGTGCTCTACCACTGAATCACAACCCCAGTCCCTGAATTCTAATTTAAAGAGTTGGAAGAAGAGGAGGAAAGAAGAGGAGGAGGAGACAAAAAGGAGAGGAAGGAAAAGGGGATGAGGAGAGGAGGAGGGGGAAGAGAAGAGCGAGACAATTAAGTGGCTTACAAAACCTCCAGTATTTGCTGCCTGGTACATTTACAGAAAATGTTTGCTGATCTCTGCTCTATTTTTAGACTAGAATTCAGGAATTCAATCTACATATTACTTACTGTGCTCATTTTCAGAAACAAATTTTAAAAAGTTCAGTTGAGCTACCTGTCAAGTAATCTCTCCCACTTTCCTCAGTATCCATCCCCACACCAGATTCCTTAACAAATCTCTACCAATCTTCTACTCTAAGTCAGAAACTTAACCAAAGAGTGACTTTGAAAAGTACCTGTTCTGTTTTTTCTGCCTCGATCTTGAGCACTGGCTCCTCCACTTCTTCATCGTATACTCGCTAAATATGAAAGCAAATTCAGTTTTAAAACATCATTTGAAATAAATTATAATGTAAGAATTCAATATGTGATAACAAAAAGACAACAATGGGGGAGGAAGTAGTTATCAATAAATGGTCAATACCAATGGGTCCTAGACAAACAGCAAAGAACAGTCATCAATTTACACAATGAAAAAAAAAACACACGGAAACACAAAGTTCAACCTCATGGTTGACCAGAGTAGTAAAAACAGTCAGAAACGAGTCTTTGCACCCTTTTGCTTCACCAGACACACAATGCTGGTGGGCAGTGATAAGGTGTTCTCACCCAAGACTACTGAAAATGACACCTGGAATAACTTATCAACTAGGTAATAAGACCTTTAACATGTAGAGCCACAGATATGGTAAAGTTAAAATTTATCTTCATCCTATTATTTAAAATGGCCAATAAATTTTATGATCCCACATACATGAGAGCAGAAAGACAAAATCAACCAATAACTTCCCAGAAGGCTGGGCACATAACTGACCTTTAACTGCAAGGCCAGGCAAGGATCTCTTTTCCAAGACAGTTCAATTACTTTGGCAACTCACTGTGATTTCCGTTTTTTTTTTTTATTAAACTTTTCTTTTAACCACCAAAGTAAAACATGCTTAGGGACAGATACTCAACTGGTAAAATTTATGCAAATATACCAAAATCTGAAAAACTCAAATTTGGGACACTTGAGAGATGAAAAATAAATAAAATAAAAATGAGATGATGAAAATGTTCTGAAATTAGTTTGGCCATAGTTATAAAACGAACGTTATGAATAAACTAAAACCCTCTGAACTAAATACATTTAGGAGAGTGAATTTTATGGTATGTGAATTACAGCTCCACGTTTAAAATTCTAAGTCAATACAGGTTGAGTATCTCTTTTCCAAAAGCTTGGAACCTGAAGTGTCTCAAATTTGAGTTTTTCAGATTTTAAAATATTTGCATAAATTTTACTGCTGAGTATCTATCCTTAATGTGAATATCTGAAATCCAAAATGCTCCAAAATCTGAAACTTTAAAATTCAATTTCAGACTTTCAGATTAAGGATACTAAACCTGTACAAAAACACATGTAAAAGGTATGTAGTTAAAAATAACTCCCTTCCTACCCCAACCTAATTCTTGGAATAACCAACTAACACTTTGAGCACAAGCTCCTGTTTCCTAAAGCCTTTAAACACAGAGTTGTGCACACATTCAGAGTTCTCCTACTCTTCCTGTTTTTAAATAAAAACACACTTATACCTTTCTTTGCCCCATCTTTCACTTAACATTCCCATAAACTACTTCCTAGGTCAATACATATAGATGTGATTCAACCTTTCAATTAGTCAAGAGCTTAATTAATATTTTCCAAGTTTGCTACTGTAAACAAAGCTGCTCTAAGCGCGCACACGCACACACACACACACTTTCTTACGCAATAGTGATTTTATTTCTATAGGCTTCTCAAAATAGCATTGCCATGGGCTGGGGTTGTGGCTCAGTGGTAGAGCACTTGCCTAGCAGGTGTGAGGCACTAGGTTCGAGTCTCAGCACCACATATAAATAAAACAATAAAATGAAGGTCAACACCTAAAAAAAGAATTTTAAATAATAGCACTGTCGAATCAAAAGACAAAACTTTTCTAATCTCGACAGCATTTCTAGATTACTATGCATGAATGTGTCACAAGTCACTGTCATCACCAGTGTTCCCATCTATTTCCCAAGCCTTTGGTAGCAAGGGATACTGTCCATCTTTTAAAAAATAATCTACCAATCTGATCAAATGACACTGCTTTTAAATGTATACTCTGACCCAAGAATTCTCTTCTTAAAATTTAGTTTAAAGAAAAATAATCCTGAATGCAAACAAGATGCTCATGGCATCACAATTTATAGTGAAAAGTCACAAACACCAGAATTACTATCCCTCCCAATCAAATGTTTATAGTATTTTTCTATGGAATGAAATAGCAATATAAACCTTAAATCTGCATAGCAAAGTAAAAAGTTGAAAATAAAAGAAATGTGACATTATGAATATAGTGGTGGGAACTTACTCTATTATGATGTTTTAGAAATCTGCGATATTTAAGATAATGATACTGGCATACAGCAGAGAAAACCAGAAAGGGTCACAATTATGTGACAGTCTGATTTTATAGTCACATAAACACATCCACACACACACACAGTCACACACATAAATCAACAAGAGAACAACAACTACACAACAAAGGTTAATTATACAGAAGAAAAAATGGAATTCCTAATACTATATATGTATGTACTCACACATACACACTCAGGATAGTTTCTCCAATAATAAAAAATAAAAAGGCTAGAATACAAAAAAAAGTCCTCACCCAAAATGTTTAGCGTTAAGGGGAAAGATGGGGTGGATTGGTATCTTTGAAACAAAATGGCAAAATATTAAGATTTGTTAATCAATGCTAGGTACTGTGTGTTCTTAAGATTTGTGATTATCTCTATTTTTCTATATATGTTAAATAGCTCACTAAAATTTGATATTGGATGATTGTTAAATTATGATAGTCATACAAGGGAATAGGAATAAAAATTAAATTCACAAGTCTCAAAGATGTGTTAAAATGTCTATAAATTAACACTAAGGAAAATGCAGGCTGCAAATGCATACACAGTCATCTAGAAAAGGTTAAAGTTAAATCAAAAGACTAGAAAGGCCGAGATTAGTGGGGCAGAATTGTAATCCCAATGATTTGGAAGGCTGAGGCAAGAGGATCAAAGCCAGCCTCAGCAATTTAATGAGGCCCTGAGCAACTTAGCAAGACCCTGCCTTAAAATAAAAAATAAAAAGGCTGGGAATGTGGCTCAGTGGTTAAGCACCCCTCAGTTTAATCTCCGGTACAAAAAAAAAACAAAAAACTAGAAAGAAATACACCAAAATGCTCAAAGATTAGTTAATCGGGGTTGGTGGAATTATAGTTAATCTTTTTTTGTAGATTAATCTTCTGTAAGCCTAATGTATGCATGGAAATGTACTTAGAATATATATGATAAAAAATTTACAGGTTCCCTTTCATATGATGACATTTCAGATAATTTTTCTTTTTCTTACTTTTCTTCCCTGTATCTTTCTTTTTTCTTCTAATAGTAAAAAGAACATCTATTTTTATTAACAAGTTCGATTTGCTATAATGTCACTATAGAGGAAACACAGCATTCTAATTTAAAACGTTTTCTATTTATACAAAGATATATAAGATTTCAGAGGCCATAATTAAATTAATGTAATTTTTTTTGGTAACAGGAATTGATTGGAGGGGGACTTAACCAACGGAGCCATATCTCCAACCCTTTTTATATTTTATTTAGAGACAGGGTTTCATAAATTGTTTAGGGCCTCACTAAGTTGCTGCTGGCTTTGAACTCCTGTCTCAGCCTCCTGAGTCACTGGGATAATGTAAAATTTTTTCAGCTCTCATTTCAGATTATAAATTTTCTACAATTAATTGCTTAAATAATTCTGGATTCTAGACTATTAAGAAGGAATAGAGAAAAATATGAATTTAATTTATAAACTGAATTTTTTCACTGTTCCTCTGTGATCAAAATTTCTTACCCTTAATTTTTTTTTTAATCATTCTAACTTTATTTTTCCCCCATCTGTTTTCCTTTTCTTTCTTACCACATTTTTTACTGGTGCATTACAGTTGTACATAATGCTGGGATTGGTTGTCACATATTTGTACATGCACACAATACAACAACATAATGTAGCCAGTATCACTCCCCAGCCCTCCCCCACACCTTCCTCCCACCCTATGATCCTTTCTCTCTCTTTTTCTTTATGGTGCTGGACCAGCACTTTACGGGTGAGCCATATTTAAAGCCCTAATTTTTTCCAAACCCTAACTCCTTCATAAAAATCAAACTGGTAATTTTCAAAGATAGAAACAGAAAAATTAAATGTTAAAATTGAGACTTTAATTTAAACAGAGCAGTTACTAAGGTTAATTCAGAATTTAAATAGCAAGAACAGTACAAATACCCTATTTTTTTTCCTTGTCACTAAAACCACCTTTCAAGACATAAGAAACCAATCAGCAAAGACCCATAACTTGGGGGGTCTTTTGAGTGCAAGCAGTTCTATGCATCTTAAGTACTTAGTACACAGCAACTAATCAAAGCCAACTTTCTTCACCCTTCCCAGGCTGAACTCACAGCTTCCTGTGCTTTGTGACCATTTTACAATCAGATAGCTACACTCAGAACTATTAGGTGTCTTTGGTATTTCCCCTCATAGGAGATATTCCTCAGCTGGGAAGAGAGAATAAAAGGTGAAGGTGGAGAACCACGGAAAACTGAAACAAGCCTAGGGATTTTTTAACAGATGTGTGCTTTAGATATTAAGTGTCCCCCAAAAGCTCATGTGTGGGACAATCCAAGAAAAGTTTAGAGATGAAATGATGGGGTTGTAAGAGTGTTAACCTAATCAATGCATTAATCCCCTCACAGGGTTTAACTGGGTGGTAAATGTAGGCAGGTAGGGTTGGCTAGAAGAGGTAGGTCAGTGAGGCATGACTTTGAGGTGTATATTCTGTCCCTGGTGTGAGAAGAAGTCTATCTCTGCTTGTTGGTGGCCACATCCTGAGCTTCCTTCCTCCACCTCACTCTTCTGCCATGATGTCCTGCCTCGTCTTGGACCCAGAACAACAGAGACAGCCATCGATGGATTCTGAGACCTCTAAAAATCTAAGCCTCAAACTAAACTTTCCTTCTATAATTGTTCTTGTCAGGTCTCTTGGTCACAGCAGCGAAAGAGCTGACTAAAACAGATTATATACCGAACTCAGTTCTTTCATTTGCTTATTCATTCATTTGAATATTCATGGAGTCCATATGTATCAGGCTTCTGATGAGCCTTACTAATATAAAATTTAGCAGAGGACTTCAGCTCATCAGAAACCATCAATAACTTTAAAATTAGAATTACTAGAAGTCTGAGATGCTTGAAGAGCTTTTATCCAGGGGATATGCCTAGAACAGAGGGTTGAAGAGGAAGTAATAATTGAGCTGAGACCTAAGACAGATGTCAATGAAGAGAGGATCAGCCGGGCGTGGTGGCGCACGCCTGTAATCCAAGCGACTTGGGAGGCTGAGTCAGGAGGATCGAGAGTTCAAAGTCAGCCTCAGCAACTTAGCAAGGCCCTAAGCAACTCAGTGAGACCCTGTCTCTAAATAAAATACAAAATAGGGCTGGGGAGGTGGCTCAGTGGCCAAGTGTCCCTGAGTTCAATCCCTGGTTCCAAAAAAAAAAAAAAAAAAGAGAGAGGATCAATGTAAGCCAAGGTCTGATGGCAGCAGGGCACTGGGTACCTTCAAGGAATGAAAAGGCTGCAGTGTCAAAAGCAAGGTATCATCATGGAAAATAAGGCAGGCCCAGATGGCAGCCTGTAAGGAAGTTTGGGACAATAAGGCTCTAGCTTGCACTGCCCTAACTGCTGAGTTTCAGTAACTGCATCTATTTCCTCAAGAGAAAGGGAGAAAAGGAGGGGGGACAATGACCCAAAAAACAGCATTTATAAATGAACAGGTAGATGACCTGAAAAATCAATTTAGGTTTCATTTTGGAACAGGAAATTTTAATTTTACAAATCTAAAGATTTTTAAACAATGGACTTAAAAAAAGCTTCCCTTAAGTATCTTGTAAAAAACTGAAGTCATTATCGGCAAATATGTGGTTGAAACTCCTAAACTGACAGATTAATGAAACTTTAAGAATTGGAGCTGGTCTTTGGCAGCCACTTAAGCAAAGTAGAAATAAGGTTACAGAAAATAAACACCAGTTTAAAAAAAAGAAAGAATTGGGTCACCTTTTGATTAGACACAAAAACATTTGTTAATTAGCCAGTGTTAATTAGCATTTCTGCCTCCTTCAGGGTCCCCTCTTGAGACTTCACTAAAGGCGCTAATTTCTCTTGTCCTAGAAAGTCTTGATGGTTCTCGCCCTAGAAAGTCCAGAGAGTTTCACTGACTCTAGCGTAGTCTGCAAACGCTTTCTGCTTCTGAGGTTGATTAGTAAAACTCAGAAATCTATCTGACTCTGAATAAATCTTTCCAATGAACTACCACAAACCCAAATGGTACCCTCATTCAGCCTGAAGAGCAATATGTAAGCACCACCATCAGGGCTGGGAAAAAACACAACAGAAGCAGATCACTCACTGCCACAGGTATGACCAGAAAACAGAGCTTTTCAGACTTTCGTTCAGCAGTAGCTGTTCCCTCAACATCATCAGCTGCCCGTCACAATGCAGAGAACCTCCAATGAGTTCTCAGGCATCACAGGGGTGCTAGGAGGCATTCACACTTGGTAGTGACACAGGGTGCTAGGAGGCATTC